>OX328125.1:23655202-24120202 GCA_946811695.1 Gonocerus acuteangulatus
CTTCTATAAATAACATTAGCTGTAATTGTCCCTAGTAAGGAGGTAAAAAATCATATTTTTCTGTCCGTGTCCTTTGTACAGAGGTGTCCGCAATATAGAGGTTTATTTTACCTATAGAAAAATTCGGGACTGCGAGAAAATGTCCGTTAATAGAGGTGTCCGCTGTAGGGAAGTGTCCGTTAATAGAGGTGTCCGCTGTAGGGAAGTGTCCGTTAATAGAGGTGTCCGCTGTAGGGAAGTGTCCGTTAATAGAGGTGTCCGCTGTAGGGAAGTGTCCGTTAAAGGAGGTGTCCGCTGTAGGGAAGTGTCCGTTAATAGAGGTGTCCGCTGTAGGGAGGTGTCCGTTAATAGAGGTGTCCGCTGTAGGGAAGTGTCCGTTAATAGAGGTGTCCGCTGTAGGGAGGTGTCCGTTAATAGAGGTGTCCGCTGTAGGGAAGTGTCCGTTAATAGAGGTGTCCGTTAAAGGAGGTTTCACTGTATATTAACGGACTCATGAATAACAATTTTGTGTGCTGCAGTTTTTTACTTACTTCTCTCAAACTTTACTAACTTGATTTTTAACGCAGCGGGGATTTTTTCAACGAGCCGTAAGATGAGAAAATGCCTGCTCCCACACGAGAATCCAAGGTGTTAGCAACTAGACGATGGAGAGAACCTTTTATCGGTATTATATGCAATTACAGTCTATTCGTTTAAATACGTTTGGACCGTTTTTCATTTTCTTATTCCTATTCATTAAGATCGACTTATTTGAATTTTATAATTAATAGGTCAGGATTGTCTTTTTTCAATCTTCTAGTAAGCCGTTCGTACTTTATTACACTTTTTTTGGATTTACGATGAAATCCTATTTTTAAAATCTCAGTGAACCGAGTGGATGTATTTTTCGTGGACCTAAATATCGACGAAAGATTCGTCTCAATGATATAATACATGAAATGTAAAATAAATAACAAAAGTTTAGTTAAATTAATTTATTCAGAACCCCCTTTATATCCTCAGTCGAGGATTAACTATATAGAGTTAATTCTCGACTGCGGACCCTAAACCTCCAAGTATGAAAGAGACCCAGTAAGTTCCCTGAGTCCGTAGTGAGTTCTCTAGAGAGAATTTGACCATTATCCACGGATGATTAGAGTTCCGGGTTGAATATTGTACGGTAGACTGGAACTCTTGTTCCCTGTCCATTGTTGTTAGGGAGGGTTCTCTCTCGGCTTCGTCAAAGAGTCAAACCTCAGCGTTCATCTGCATTTATACCAATCGGGGGAGTGGTCATTCAATATCATGTCCCGTTGTTTAGGTCTCATCGTTATTGATGTTAGCGGGTTTCCTCTCTACTTCCTTAGGGATAGAAATCCGCTTATGACGTTGACGCGATCTTGCAATCCTTTGATGCATGATTTTTTTCTTTTCTCGTAGAAAAAAATCTGAGAGGTAGAAATAGGCCTCAGGATAACAGGAAAAATACAGAAAGAAAATTCATCGAGTTTTTTTTTTTTCGAGAAATTTATGTGAAACTGAAAGATGCCTGTAGGCATCATTGTGCATATGGGGAGGAATGAATATATGTATAAGCATTTACATTTATTGAAACATATAAAGAATTTACGAGTTAAAGTTAAAAAGAACTCTGTTTTCATCAAAATCACAAATGGTAATCCTTGAAACATGATTTGTCTTTAGTGAAATTGAAATAAAGTTTACATTTATCATAGTAACCACAAGTTTAGTTCTTGCAGTTTTCCATCCTGCATCAAATCTTCTGAGATACATCAGGCAGTACATCCTCAAACAAATTACTCAAATCTGAGAAGGCCCCATTCAAATTGTCGCCATTTACCTCTGAATCATTGGCTGAAAATGCGTGAAGGTTCAGAAAGAACATTGTCGTCGACATCTTCATCATCCTCACTATCATCTGGTGCTGTGATTATATGAAAAATCTTGTTCTCTTCTCCCCATTATCGATCAGATAAAGGGATCCATTGCTCGGACCTCAGTACCAGATGCACGATGGTGCCCACAGGAAACAAATGAACAACCACAAAAATTAGCATAAAAAATAAAACTTCAATAAAATAAACTTTCACTTCGTAAAATACACTACTAGTACTAAGGAATACGATTTTTTTAAAGTCAGAATGGATTTTTTTTAATAGTATTGTGGCCTTGCGAAACGGGTCTCCTCGGGGTGAGAAACGAGACTCCTGGTTTTGTCAACATTAACTTGTTTATTCCTTCTTGGGAACAAAGAACAATGTTCAAAATCTTCCAGTCCCTTTGGCACTTGTTGATGCTTACAGGAAACGAAATATAATTTGAAAAAAAAAGTCCGATTCGCAGGAACTGCATCATCTTAGCGCGGTTCCGTTCTTATCTGAAGTGCGATTAGTAAAGGAATAGTACCAGCTATCGGCAGGTTTTGATCTTTCGTTAAAAATATAAAATAAAATATCAAACAGAAGGAAGCTTAAAGCGCCACATATGGAAACTGACAGTTTTCTAAGCGGATGGACTCTCCCGTCATCGCGACGCTCACTCTAAGAAAACTCTATTACCAATATGATTCTTATTTTCTCAGCTTTAATGAAATACTCATTCCACCGTTAAATAAACTTAAAAAACAAAAGTGAGGTAAACAGTGACAAAAACCCGTTTAAAATAACAAAACTAAAAGTTTCGTAGTTTTAAGCACTTACTTCTCCGACTGATATTGCCCCATCGAAGTTTGCTTCAGAATCTTTTTTGTAGAGAATTTAGTAAGCCTTTGAATGGTTATATCGTACTTCCCACTGTTTTGAAGATATTAAGGGGGGGGAAATGGTGCTAATACCTACCGATAGCTGCTATATTCCTTCACTAATCGCACTCGAGATAAGAACGGAACCGCGCTAAGATGATGCAGTTCCTGCGGGTTGGACTTTTTTTCAGACAAATTAATGTATTATGTTTATATTATAATATAAATATTATATTTGTAAGAAGAGCAAGTCACTTTAATTGCGGTGTAAAATATTGTCGCTAGCTAAATCTAAGTATTATATAAGCTCATAAGGAAAAAATGGTGCTAATGGCTCAGATTTCGATGCACCATAAAAGAAATAAAAAAAAAAAAAAAAAAAAATAAGGACAATATACGAAGATTCCGAACCATTTCATGTCTGTTAATAAAATATTTTATTCTAATCCCAATAACGCTACACTTATACACAAATACATTTTTTTAGGTATATATTTAATACGAATAAAATAAGGTTATAATGAGCGATCCGCTGTGGCATACACCAAGTACTACCACCGTGTGGAGTGCAACTGGTATAGACCGGTACGTCAGTACCACTGTGGTATGTAAAGAGCGGCTGTTCTGATACTCGCAAAAATTAGAAATCCTACATTCCTAAAGTTGTTTGGAGGCTTATCTTTATGACTCTAGAAAGGGACCTACAGATGACGAGGGTACACTGGGGAGCTACCTGGGGACAGGGAAAATTCCCCCCACCCTAAGCCTCCTAGCTCCTCACCTTCGAATTCCTATGATTTTGTTCAATGAATTTAAACAAAAAAATTAATAAATAGATAAAAACTGATGAAAATAGGGAATACCAAAAACAATTCTAAAGAACGAAATCAACACCAGTACAGTAATCTAGATATTCATAGGGCATCTTCGAATTCCAAGATGCCGTTGAAACAAAATATTGTTTCTATTTATACGTATCCTGTTTTATTGACTAATACATTTGACTACTATAAGCAATCACAAAAATAACGAGCAGTGAAAAACACTGTAGGAAACACAAAAAGATTCGTTCAAATAAACGAAATTACCTATGTTTTAAGCACTTATTTCTCCAAATATGACCATCCCATCGCAAATGTCTTCAAAGCATTTTTTGTAGAGAATTTAGTAACCTTTCGAATGGTAATCTTTTGCTTGCCAAGATTCCGAATCGTTTACGTGATATTAATGAAAATATACGAAGTTCCCAAAACTTTTCATGACTAAAAATGAAATATTTTATTTTAATCCTTCCTTTACTCCAAACGTAACCAAATTTTCAACATATTAGTTTTGATAAAATTCAAACATGCAGAAAATGTTTCAACTGAATCCCATGATTCTAAGTACCAAAATCAAAGACAAAAAGAACAGTTCGAATAAGCGAAATCAATTACTTTAAAGTTTTAAGCACTTATTTCTCCGATTGACATCGCCTAATCAAAACATTCATTAGAACCTTTTTTGTAGAGCACTTAGTAAGCTTTCTAATGGTATTCTTCCGTTTACCAAGATTCTCAACCTTTTTCGAGATATTAAGGAAAGTATACAAAGTTACCAAAACGTTTTATGTCTGTTAATAAAATATTTTATTCTAACCCTTCCTTAACTCCAAACGTAACGAAAAGTTTAACATGTTAGTTTTGATGAAATTCAAACATGCAAAAAATGTTTCAACTGAATCCCATGATTCTAAGTACCCAAACCAAAAACGGTATTCAAAAACTATTTTTCCAATTTTCTCGAAAACGGTTAAAGCTATCGCCTTGAAAATGGTTGCATTCGTTTTCCTAGCCCAAGAAGCCTATAAAACGAGTACTTACAAGCTTATGAACTCAAAAACGTAAGCGTTACGATTTTTTTTGCGCAAATTTCGCCCTAAACGCCATCTTCCAGTAGGCGGATTCTGCTGGTTAACGAACTTGACCTTTCAAATTGGACGACGGATTTTTGTACCAAATTTCATCACAATCGGACCATTAGGGAAGCCAGAAATGAGCGAACAGACAAATATATATATATATATATATATATATATATAAATATATACATATATATATATATATATATATATATATATATATATACAAATTTGAACCACCGTTATTTTCGGTCTCTAGGGGTTCTGAAACGCGAAATTTTCTAGTCGGCACTTCCGGATTGTTTCATTGTATCAACCCTATAAGCGGGGTTCCTCCCTATGGGGGAGGGAGGAACCGCGCTAAAACTCGACATAGTGCTCTGGGAGTGTAAAAAATAATATGCAGGCATCATGATGCAACAAAGGGTTAATAGACCATTGCAAACGAGGATATATATAGCATCTTCTCAAAAAATATGATGAAATATGACTTATTAGTGTCATTTTAAATTTTTCACTCATCTATTAATTAATTTCTCTATATACTATCTACTATATATTTGCTAAATACCACTCACTCACTCACTGACCTATCATCGCCCAGCCCAAACCACTTGACAAAAAAAATTGAAATTTTGCATGGACACTCCCTTTAGAACGTATACACTCATTAAGAAAGGTATTTTCGATATTCACATTTTTAGAGGGGTTTGAATTTTTAGTTGGTTAGAGCATGCGTTGCTAGGACGATAACAGTTCAGCTGTTACGTTACAGTATCTATTTCATAATATTATTTTTATTTTGCGGATAATTTCAATTATGGCGACAGACTTTGAATTACTAGAAATGAACTGTGATTTTGTCCCTCATAGAGTTTACGTTATACCTGGTGATGGTCCATCCGAAGTAATAATATCCCGAACCCTTACAAAGCCTCCTCACCCATCAGCATCCCCAGTCAGAACACTTCTTGGCAATGCTCGCAAATATAATGGGTGTTTCTATTATCCAAATGACATCTTGGAAATATAAATTTTTAAAATCTAACGTACATTTATTATTGACTACGAATTTTAACCTGTACTGGTTAAACTCCTGTTACTGGTAACCTATAGATGACGAGTTACTTTTAGGTTATCTGTTTCTTGGCACTGGTCAATTGATGAATAACTTATAGTATGACGGAAACCGTGCTGTAATAAACTGCACAAAATTATATAGTAGTGTTAATTTTGATGGTACATTATTTAACGAAATAAAATAACTACTTATCTGCCGTGAGGAAGCACTGGTATTCAGCTAGTTATTTATATTTGTGAGTACACTTAACTAATATACGGATGTTTAATAAACAAATTATTATTTTTAAAAACAATTTATGTTATTATATTCCTACGTGTTCACTTCTAAATTCTTCTAACTCAGTTCTCTTTTAATTTTTATCTGGACATCAGCACGGGCGTTTTTTTAGTAGTCATAAATTTCTTGTCATACATGTTTTTTTTACACTTCAAGTAAATATTTTCTGCAGCTTTAAAAAAAAAAAAAATATTTTCCTTATACGGCCCTTTAGTAGAACGGATAACGCCTGTAAAAGCAACAACAAAAACTATTAGGATCGTAAAAGTGTTAGAAACCCAAACAAAGTTTGGTGCAACAGCTATAAAAGTTATATATGATACTTACAGCTCCTACTAAAAGAACAACTAAAGCACCAGTCTTAGGGCGGCTCTATGGGCAGAAGGCCCTAACTTCTTATAGAGCCTATGGGGAAGTTAGGGTCATATGGTGTATATCTAGTGTTGAACCAATGGTGGGTTTAACGCTAGATTTACGCTTCTAGATGGTATTCTGCTAAAGGAAATTTAGACGACCAAAAAACAACCTTCAAATCAAATCAACAAAATGAGCAAAGTTCCTATTTGTTAATAACAAATCATTTAAAAAAATGAAAAAAAAAAAAAAAAAAAAAAAAAAAAAAAAAAAAAAAAAAACTTTGGTTCCTGAGTAAACCCTTACTCATGATGAACCGATTTTGCTGATTATCACAATACATCAAAATGATTAGTTGGCCACGTTTAATATTTTCTTGTTCTTTTGCAAGTAAACAAGAAAAACATTATTGACTTTATGGAGAAATTAATACTTTGGGTCTCTAGTATTCCCCTGCCCTCCAAATGGGCCGATTTTTCTGGTTAACAAACTCGTTATATTGTTTGTTAAAGGAATGCTATGTATCAAGTTTTGAAGTTCAACAATGCCGCAACTTTCGAGTTAACAAGTACATACTTTAAATTCAAGATCATCCCTGAGTAATGTCTGTTTTTAATATTCTATCTCTTTAAGTCCCATCCTTTTTAATTTATTTTTGTTTATTAAAGCATTAAATACACTTCTATTTTTCATCTCTTCGTTGGTGAAACTTATTTATTGAAAAATTTCATTTAAAACGGTGATGAAATTTCATTTAAAACGGACACCACTTACGCCATGTTATGCTTTGCGAATTCGATAAAGGAGAAAATTCTGCTTCAACTTATCGAAAACTTGTAGAAATATATGGCGAAAATGTTATTAGTGAGCGACAAGTGCAGCGGTGGTTTGAACGATTTCGAGCGGGAAACCGGAAGCCTGAAGACGAGCCTCGTACAGGTGGACCATCAGAGCTTGACGACCAACTACTGCAGGCTACTGTAGAAGAAAATCCTGTTGTAACAGTCGAATCCAGAAAAACTTGGATCGACACATTCTACAGCCCATCGACAGTACTTATGAGATGACCATATATTTATATATATATTAATGTTAAAGGGGGTCAATTGTGGGTATCTGGTAGATAGGATAAATGAAGATTTGAAGAACTTCTTTTTTTTTTTCTTTTTTCATGAGTGCAACCTCAAAAGCTAAAAGTTCTATCATGATTGACGTTATAATGAGCCTCAAGTTCTTGCTGGCTATAGTGAACTATTAGAATCTCTTTGGCATAATCTATTCTTAACCTAAATTAGATCCTTTTGGTTGTGAAATTATCAGGAAAGTGGCCCTTTGTGGTTTTCCGACAAATCTGTGAAATTTATTAATTCAATTTCCTTATTATACCTGAGTTGAATGTCAGCCTTTTTCCTTGTTGTCTCGAATTACTTTCTAACAATTTTAGAAAGATGAAAAGTCAATATTGACATACGGAAAGCTCAACATTGTAAGAATTGCTGGATGGTGGAAAATTATGTTGATCGCGATGAAAACTAAAGCGAGGTCCAGAATTTCCTCAGGTGTTTTATTTTATGCAGACCTCTTTCCGGGAATAAGTCCCGTTTTCCAATGCCGTGAATTATTGTGCCATGATGTCGTTCCGATTAAAGCTTGACGAGCACCTTAAGGGTGCACCTACACTGGACCCTTTCCGATCCGATCCGATAGCCACCGACTGTCGGAAGAAAAACAAACACATGCATCTCAATGTAGGTGTCTACATTGGTCCCGCTCCGGTCCAATCCGGTCCAATCCAACGGCCACCGATTCCTGGCCATTCAAACTTGTTTGTTTCGAGACCGATTTAAGTCCGACAAAACAAAATGGCGCCAACCCACATATTGTGTTTCAAAATGGTCTACAGGTTCTAAATCTTAACCGATTTCAATGCATTGTTTTTTATATCAAAGGAAATAACATTTAGAACAAATTTGTCAATTCATTTTTGTTTTTTGTTTCCCTTGTTTATTAAATTGCGTGGAAAGATGTTATAACCATCCAACGTTTATAACCTTCCAATACTTATAACATTCTAATGTTTATAACCTTCCAAGGCATATAACCTTCTAGTTACGTTTCTTATAAATAATTTTAAAATATGAATACCAATACTTCCCTTACCTCCAACATTCAACCTAATCAAAGGTTTCTATGCTTATTAGGTGGTATTTCTTAACTTAATCACTCATTTTCACTTCACTACGAGTTCATTACTGATGAGCTGTGACTAAATCGGATCGGGTCGGGCGAAATACGGGTCCTAAGGCAGAAGGATTTTCAGGATGATCCTCCAACATCATTGGGGGAAAGCCCGCTTTTGATTTCGGCCTACCGGCCTAGACGGATATTTTCGACGTTTCATAAGCCGTAGGTTACAAACAAAAACCGATCGCTTTTATATATAAATCAAAAGTGTATTTGTCTATTGAAATTGACGGATTGACTTCATCAATTCATACCAAAATTATGTTAATCGCGTATCATTTATTATATTAATTATTGTTTTTGAACTGAATAAATAAATAAAGACTTTATTGCTCGAAGTTAACATAAAGTATTTATATGTTTCGCGTGCAGGCCTCACTTTTGAAAGGCGTGACGTTCAAGAACACTGAAGATCAAAACCTACTGGGATGTGAAGCTCGCAATTTCGTTTCACTGTCTGCATCCAGTTCCAGGGCATCACTCTAGCCCAAATTGTGTCCTCCTCGTATTCTTTTTAAATAATACGGGATCCACTGTGTAATCCTCAATGACCAACTGTCATCCTGATTTGGGGCAAAGAGATGAACCCTGATTCTTGTCGCACAAACAAACAATTCCTTCTAACTTGTTTCCTAGTTCATCTAGCTTCTTAGGATGGCGTTTGCCATGCTATTAACTTGGATTCTAGCTCCTTGGCCTGAGCCCAGTTGTAGAAACCGTAAGTGACTAAACAAATAACACAGCTTTCGAGCATGATATTCTTTTTGTCTAAGCTAAAGTTAGCTTACATTACATCTTGTAAGGGTCATTATTTCGGCCAAACTTTAATCCTCCTTTGGAATTCATCTATTAATGGATATAAGCTGTCTCAAATAAACATATTCTTCGAGATATTGCAGTGTCAGTCGTTTGAAGCTTACTTCTTTCACACTGTTAGTCATAAACACTCAACTTTCTCAATATGACTTTGTAAATCTTACAACATTGTTTTAAGTTCAGCTTTGCCTGGGATAAAGACATTTTCATCAGAAAATCTTACAATATTCGTCTTGTTCCCATCCATGCTGATCCACATATTACTCCAATCAGTTGCTCCATTATCCTTTTCCAACACTGCTCGTCCCTGCTGTTCCCAGGCTTACTCGTCTTTCAATTGAAAATTCTGGACAACATCTTTCAGCTTGAAAGAAGCCGTGTTCCTGTAATGTCGCTTCCCTATAATTTAAATATATTTTTTGTTTGCTATATTAAGGCTTTGTGCTAATAAGATGTCAATGTTGTCAACAAAAAGTTCCCCCAATTGAATATCTCAGACTTCACGGTGCCCCCTTTTTGTGGATTAAGTTTCAATTTATAGAGGCTTTATGTGAGTAATTGCGTTTCTGGTTGGTCATTCAAAACGAAATAACTGGCCAATGAGGAAAACCTCATGCAAAATACAATAAAACTTTTAGTTATATTTCCGCAAATTATATATTTTCATCAGGGCCACAAATTAGCAGTCATATTTTTTGAAGCCACTTTGTTACGTCTCGTCCCACTCTCCAATTAATGCTTCTGCCTACTGACGTAATACCGAAGTTCTTCCTTCCAAAAATGATCCTGATTTACAAGGTCTATTTTATTAACCAGCTAAATCCGATCTCCAGAATATTGTTTTTTTTGGGGGGCAAAATCCCGCTAAAGAAATCGTAGCGTTTACGGTTTTGCGGTAATATGCTCCCTGGTACACTTTGTGTAGGTGACGCGGGTAATCGAATCAAGCCATTTTTAAGAGGATACCTATAAACGCTTCTTAAGAATACTATTCTTTTTAGAAGAGAAGAAGTTTTATTGATAAGAATTTGGATTGGTCATACACTTTTTACTCACTCAAATTTAATCCAGGGAAGGAAAATACAAGAAAACATATAAAACACCTACTTACACGGTTTACCCACTTTAAGTTGTCTATATGTGAAAACTGTATTTCAACATCTTACACACTCTAAAATATGGGAGGCCCGTTGGCCGTGAGCGTTAAGGCGTGAGCACTTATCACTCCGTGCCAAAGGTCTTGGGTTCGATCCCACTATGGGGTGGTGGCTTTTCTTTAGAAAAAAAAAGGCATCAGCCCTATCCTGGCTAGAAAAGGGTGGTAACCTATAGATAACCCGTCCCAAAATTCTTTGTTAATAATAATGGATGATAAAATTTAAGGAAATAAACACTCTAAAATATAACCAAAGCCTAACAAATGAGGGGGAAGAATCAATGCATAGTCATTCGAATAAAATTCAATTTACAGCTATTAAACCACGTATATAATTCTTAATATTTAAATTTAAATTTTAACGTCCATTATTACTAACTAAGAATTTCAGGATGGGTCATCTATAGGTTAGCACCCTTTTCTAGGCAGGGTGGTAACCTATAGACAACCCGTCCTAATTGTTAATAATAATATATATATTTAAATACTCGTTCGGCCTAATCTCCTATTATTATCTCGGATATGAACTAATGACTCTTAAATGAGTTAAAGAGCAAATCGTATATATAGCCAACGTCTTAAAAAATAAAAATAAAAACTCGCAGAAAAGGAGCTGAACGTGACAAGAAAAAGTCCGTCACGCAGGAGCTGCATAACTAAGCACTTTCCTCAGATTTTTTTTAGTGTAGACTACATTACTGAATAATTTGCTGTAAATAACCTATATAAATAAAATAAAAACGTGAATAGTTCTGCTCATTTACATTTCTTATGAGGCCTGTTCAATTATTAATTTTGTAAATAATTTGCTTCCAGAGTTATGTTAATACTAAATAAATACACAAAAACTTCACATTCCGTCTTTTGATCTGACGCAGGAACAGGATACAGTCCCCATAGTGGGAGATAGCGCTCCTTGTAGCGCCTTTGCGAACCTACGTCTGGCTGGCTAATTGTAATGAAACAGACTTTAAAGTAAACCCTCCTTTCCAATAGACCGATTTACTTCATTTTTACAACACTTCTTTCTCATGAGATACCCACGACGTATACCGCATTTCGTTACAATACAGCAGAAATTACGACCGTTATGAGTATATTAGTACTTTAGGTCCGGAGTAAACCCCCCCCCCTCTCCAAATAACCCGATTTAGTTTATTTTTACAACCCATTTTTATCTGTTGATTACCACCACGAATACCAAGTTTCGTTGAAATGTAACAAAAATTACGGCTGGCAGTGGCAAATTGGTATTGTGGGTCCGGTGTCAACCCCCCCTTCTAATGAACCGATTTAGTTTATTTTTACAACGGAATTCTCTCTTTAGATCAGAATAACGAATACCGAGTTTCGTTGAAATATAACAAAAACTACGGCTGGTATGGTCAAATTAGTGTTTTGGGTTCGGGGTAAACCCCCCCTCCCGGTGGACCGATTTTGGTGGTTAACGAACTCGTTCAATCGTTTGCTATTTGAACGCTATGTACCACGTTTCATGAAGAAAAAACAAAAACTCTGGCCGCTATCGTGTTAACAGACACATATATATATATATATATATATATATATATATATATATATATATATATATATATATGCATATATATATATATATATATATATATATATATATATAGATATATATAAATTTTAACGGGGCTCATTTTCGGTGTCTACTAGGTAGGATCGATAAAGATATGAAGAAATTTTTCAAAAATTCCGTCATGAGTCCAACCTCAATAGCTACTTTCCTTCGGAGGAAAGTGCTAAAAGGACAGACAGGCCTATAGAGGTTCGGAAGTGGACCGGAAGTGAGCGAGTCACTTTGATGACGTATTTTCTTTCCATTTGCCTCATAAGAGATTTTTCCCACTATAGTGAGGGTTAAAAAACGTTAATGGAAAAAATGTAATGAATTGCCAGAGATCCTGAGCAGAGTGATATTGGAAAGGCGAAAGAAAAGTAATTTTTTTAATTTTATATTTTCGTCCACCAAGCGATGTGTGAAAGTGAGTTATTTCCAGAAGGCTGGTCCATCTTTAGTAAGCCATGACCCTGATGGTCATCAAGCGAGGATAAATGCTGGGTATTAACCTCTTCACTCCTAAGTACACCTCATGTCCTCCATAACTTCAAATAACCATCTTCTTGTCATCAGCTTATAATATTATGATCATTTAATATTAGGGTTCCTTGGTGAAGGTTACATGCTAAGTATATGAAGAATAACAGGTCTTGATACTTCTATAGTGGGAACAGGAAGAATTTCACCGTCGAAAACCTGGGTACCTATATGGGAGTTTACTGTAACAAGGGGTAAAACCTATTTTAGTTCCATATTTTCCCTTTTAAATTTTCCCAAGATTTAATTATTTTGTATTTAACATAGATAAGTACCTTTCTGCAGGCAGTGAAATTCTTCCTGATTTTCCCTAGAAGTTGGAACTCTTTAGCAGAGAAACTTAAAAATGTCCTTTACATATTTGTTTTAATTGTTTTGTTTTATGTTCTTATTTTTATTAATGTATATTTTATTATTTTTTTTAAATATTTCTTTATTTCTAAAATGTATTTTATTTAAATAAATTTCATTCACTTTCTTTTTTAATAAATATTTTGTTGAATATTTCGACTACTTATTATTTTTTTTTTAAATAATAACTTATATTTACGTCTTATTTCTATTTGCTCATATTTTTTTCCTTCTCAATATACTACTATATAAAATAATGTTATTTGTTGTTTATTTTTATGTCCCTGTTTATATACATATTAAAATATCAATTATAATAATCAAAATTATTAATGATAAATTATAATAGGTTGAACGTATTTTTCGAACATATTGAAACAACTAAACAAAACTAAAATGGATTTTTAAATAAAAACCTAAAAAAGACCTATTTTATTAACCTATTCAGAATATTTTTATCACCTAAAAAAACCTAAAATGGAATTTTAAATAAAAACCGAAAATGGATTTTTAAATAAAAACCGAAAATGGATTTTTAAATAAAAACCCAAAAAACACCTATTATGCCTGTCGCAAAAACCATCCAATTAGGTTTTTGCAACAGGCATAATAGATCTTTTTAGGTTTTTATTTAAAAATCCATTTTAGTTTTGTTTAGGTGTTTCAATATGTTCGAAAAATACGTTCAACCTATTATAATTTATCATTAATAATTTTGACCTAAAAAGACCTATTATGCCTGTTGCAAAAACCTAATTGGATGCTTATTTTAACCTAAAAATCCGGTTTCTAATTATCACAGTATTATAAAATGATACAGGTAACTAGATTGTAAAGGAATCACATTTAGAAGGAATCCCATTCACGCAGAAATGATCCCGCATTTGTGAGGTATAGTTCTCAATCTTCCCATCGCCCTGATGAAGGCTTGAAGTTCAAGCCGAAACGTCGGCAACAATAAAACCATTTTCACGATAAAATGTAGTTTTATTAAGCAGGAGTGACCGAACCCCGACAATCCCTACCTTGCATCATCAAACGGTCAACGATCTCCTCTCAAGGAATCCCATTTTGTTCCATTATTGACACTACAGCGTAGTACCATAAGATTAAACATATATAAAGAACTAGGTGGGTACAGCTGGTTTAGTATGGAACGAAGACACTTGATATAGCTACCTGTTAAATCTTGAAGTAGAACCACTCGAGGTGAGAAACTGACGTGAACTACAAAATTATTAACTTTTCTTCCATATTATAAATCTTTATCCTCTCCTTCACTCTCTATGGGAGGGGAAGAAGGCGACACCCTGAAATTCGCTTTTATTTCCATATTCTTCATTATAAAAATAAGTTAATACCGTTTCCCACTGTTCCCAAAAAGTATTGCGTGACATAATAAAGTTTTCTAAGGGAAAAAAAACTCGCTTTAAAAGTTTCGGTAATGTGATTATAACTTTTTGTCCAATTATTCAGAAAAACAAATTTCCTGCCTCGAATCGAACCTTATTATTCCTTTTTGCTTGGACGCCATTCCATTATAACCTCGGGCTCCGTTTAATATTACGGGGTTGCAACCATACTAACGAGGGTGTAATTTCAAAAGAAGAAATTTCATTCCGGACAGCCAGTAAGATGAAACTTATATTTCATATAATTTTCGTCTAATTCAATTACAAAAAAATACGTGCGAAATCCTTCTTCAAAAATTGTTTTATAAGACCAACCTCAATAGCTACTGTCGGAAAGAAATGAAACTATGAAAAATTATCATAAATATAATTTTTTCTGATATATATATATATATACATATATATATATATATTATTTACAGAATATTACAATCTACAATTCAACTGTATTATGTAATTTGATATAGGTAGCCGACGCCCCAGGTGTCCCCAGTTGTCAGCTGATTCTAGGATGACCTGGAGTTAACTTTACGCCATCCAACCACACCTTGCGACTAGCAGGGAGGATTAGAGGCGAATGAAACGTGGGTATTGATATCATGAGGAGAGAAAATACCCATTGTTATCACTCTCACTTATTATAATTTCACTGATTTTTTCACTCCACGACACTACACTACCTTAGTAGATCCCGGGGCCACTTTCTATTAAGACGTCTTGGTGTCTTGGTGGAGAGGAAGGATGATTGGTGCTGGATAAGGATTGGGCTGTAGGATTAGGATGATTGATTAATTTACTATGGAAGGATGAGAAACGGCTAGGGATTATATCTTGGACAAAAGGGATATTTAAGCCATTATGGAGGTTGCGATTGGTAACATAATAAGGGACATTAACTATGGTACAGAGGACTTTGGATGGAAATGTTTGGATTCGGTGGATGTTGGAATGCTTGGCTGTCCCCCAGAGTTCTAGTCCGTATGTCCATATAGGTTTTATATGTTAGTTGTAAAATATAATTTAAATTATTCATAAATATATAAAATCTACCTAAAAATAATAAAACTATATGTAGCATTAAACAAAATAATATGTCGTGGTATTTCCCTGCTCTTCGTGTAGTACAAACAGGATAATTAGATGTTATCATGAAGCTGTGTGGAACTTCAAAGAAATTCACTTTAATTAAAATTCTACGACTCAAAGGCTATTTTCAAAAGACCAAGAGGACTCTAATAATATTTGTATTTGCTCACGTTAGTTATTTAGTTTTACTATTTCATGAATATATTTTCCATTTATACTTTAGATTGCACTGGTCTATAAAATTAAACATTTTGTGTGCTTTTTAATTGAATACTATATTTTTATGCAGCTTTGAGGTTACTGAATACGAAAACACGAATATATTTTTTTTAATTAGCTCTTATTTGCAAAATATACCTAATATCCAAAATTTGACTTTTATTAATATGTTAAATTCAAAACAATTTATTAAAATATAAACACTATTTATTATTATTTTTTTATATTAAACTGAAATTTTAGAACTATTTAAACCTGTTTTATTACGAATTTTTCTTCTTTTTGGTTTGTCTATTTCAATTCATTTCAGGAGTATATCTTCTCAAATTCCAGCAGTATTCCGCTAACAATGGCGAATTCCATCGACCCTGGTATCTGTTTTTCAATGTCGATACATCTTGGTGAAATCCTTCACCATGTTCGTCACTTACATCACCGTAGTTAGAAGAAAAAACATCAAAATGAGAATGTATTTTTAGAGAGTAATTGCAAGCCAACTGTTGATACTTTTGAAAGAGATTGTTCACAAGTTTTTATTTCTCAAATAGCCCAAAATCCATGAACGACTGCTTTAAAAGATTCCCATGCTTCTTTTTCAAAGTCCTGTAAAACTGAATCAAAGTTTTGGTATTTTGGAATGTCTCTTACTTCAGTTCGGATAAAGATTACTTATTTTATTTAGGCGTCCAACGACCTAAATATCCCCTTCGAGGTAAAAGACCTCGCAAAATCCCGTTTCTAACGTTTCATTACAAATTGTCATCCCTCCCAAATCCTAAAGGTCAATCCCTTTCAACTCGGAACCATCCTAAAGACCTTCCCAGGAGGCTTAAGAGACTTTGGCTCCGTGACCAGCTAACCTAACAGCCATTATAAACTGAGAAAATATTAATTATATTTTTAATTTTTAATATATTAGGAAGTACCAATAATGATTGGTTCCTTCCATATATGTACTATTCACTGAGATATATATAAGGCGAGGGCAATTAATTATTGTACTATATAAATTGTTCAGGTATTGAATAAACATTTATTTAAAAAAAAAAAAAAAAAATTGGCGTCGCTTATACGAGAAAATGTATTTCGCAGGTGTTTGAATGCTGGTCCATTCAGAGCCAGTAACCGCACGGTTCATGAAGTGTTTTATGCACCTTGAAAGTTTGCTATAATGCACCTCTTGGGTAGATAAGAAGGTAAATATGTGTTTCCTGGACATACTTTGGAACACCAGGTACTGCGCATAGGGGAAAAGTGCAAAAAAATGTTTCCCGAAAATAGAGTTTTAATCAGAAGCCAACTATCTTTAATGTAAAATTAAGACAATTTTACAATGACTATATGGCAGGCACTTTTAAGGGGTATAACACTTAAAAAAAAAAGCTTAATTGTTTTTATTCTAATATTAAATGAGAGTTTTATTCGCGCTGCAATTTAAACCGGAACAGCTGTACATCACATAAGCAAGAAGCAATGAGAGCGCAGAGAATAACCACAACTGCGTGTTGCTGTCATTCACTCTTACTCTTATTAAACCCCACAAAAGTGTCTGCCCTTTTGTAATTATTTTCAAATATGTTTATTGAAGACCCTGTTTACATCGCAGCGTGAATAAAGCACTTCATTTAATTTTAAAAATAAAAACTAGGTACTTTATTTTTTTTTTAATTTACATTTTAACCCCCTTAAAAGTGCCTGCCTTATTTATTATTCATTTTAAAATTGCCTTAATTTGCAATTTTTTTCATTAATAATAGTTGGCTTCTGAATAAAACTAACTTTTGGGCAATATTGTTTTGCATCTTTCCCCTATGCGCAGTACCTGGTGTTCCAAGGTATGTCCAGGAAACACATATTTACCTTCTTATCTACCTATGAGGTACATTATAGCAATATTTCAGGGTTTATAAAACACTCCATGAAAAGTGCGTTGCCAACTCTCCGACTATCATAATATTTTTCATTAGTCACAATTTACTATGTAAATGTAGTAAAATACGTTTTTATTAAAAAATTTACGCGGCATAATAAAAATTGTAGATTTTTCAATAAAGAAGTAAAAAACAGAATTCTTAGAAGCACCACAGAAATAAAAAAAAAAATTACCATCATTCATGTGATAAATCTATCGCGTTCGCCATATTATATTAAATATGGATAATTGACGTGTAAATGTTACAACAAAGTAATATAACAGAGAAAGGGGGTAGGGGAGGCAGATAAAATTGCGTTGCCGTACGAAAACGGTAACAAAAGCAGGAGTCACATGTTGTCTTTGCCTTTTTTGCTTTTTGTTTTCATCACATATTAATGTTATTATTATGGTTGGTATTACCTCCCTCTGCTGGCAGTTAGCCAAGAGTTTTAGTCTTGAGAGTTATATGTATGTAGTATTATAGCAATTATTTTGTCTACAATTTGTTTTGTTGTTGGTTATGTTTTTTTTTTGTTGCTTAATAAAGACTATTTATTTATCTTTATCTATCAGTATATCTATTAAATATGGCACTAATGAACAACAAGAGACTAATTATTATGAATTTGAAGTTGTACATTTATTTTCAGGGAATAAAATACTATCACTATAATACATTTTCATGTAAAAGTCAAATTTCATGTAGATCAGTGTTATCAATTAATTCATTTATAAATTATTTATTTCCTTATGATATAATTTTAGTAAGCAGTATTTTCAAATGTTCTTTATTAGTTGAAGTGTGATTACACAGCCACACACAAAAAAAGTGGTATTTTCCAAAGACTCCATGCATATATTCTTATGTGCATATTTCGACTCGCTGAATCCGAATCCGGAGTCCGTTTTACTCCAGCTCGTCGGGTTTAAGAGCATTTTAAGGTCAAATTTCGTATCAAAATCGTTTAAGAAGAAATAAATAGTGCTTCCGTGGTTTTGGTGGTCACTGAATTCAAATCCGGAGTCTGTTTAATCCCATCGGTACAAAATCAAAGTCATATTAAGGAAAAATATGTCTATTTAGCAAAAAAAAAAAAAAAAGAAAGAATTTTCGCTGCACATTAATTTCTTGAAAAATAAACATATTTTTCCTCGAAATTACCTTGATTTTGCGCCGATGTGCTGAATTCAGCGACCCTCAAAACCATGGAAGCTCTAGTTATTTCCTGACGCGATAAGGTGAAACGGACTCCGGATTCGGATTTAGGGTGTCAAAATACATAGGAATATACGTATGGCATATCTGGAAAAGACCACTTTTTTTGTGTGTCAGTGTTATGAATAGGTGAGCGAATTCATTTGTAATATGTAATTAAATACATAGATTGCCATTTTCATTACACTGTATAAAGGAAATCTATTGTTCATCTATAATAACGTTACGCTATAATCATATTTTTTTTATTATTTTTGTTTGTTATGCCGCTTCGACAACTAGGCCATTAGGACCGACACCCAGGGTGCAGCGAGGAATTTCCCCAACGAACCGTGGGATGAGAAAATTCCTGCCGCCGCACAGTAAGGCTAAACGACATTTTCTGTTTCAAAAAAGGCTACAGCCTCTAAATCATAACCGATTTCAATGTCATTTTTTTTTTTTTTTTTCAAATGAAAGATAATAAAATTTAGAAAAACTTTGTCTGGCCGGATTTTTGTTTTTTTGTTTCCCCTGTCTATTAAATTACGTGTAAATAATTCACGAACTTTTACAATTGCACATAAAATAATATTTTATTTTTCATCTAACTTAATATCAGCACTGATATCATTAAAATTAAACATATAAAACCTGATTAGACATGGAAAAAATCAAAATATATTTTCAAACCATTCAAAAATCATATTATTTCAATTAATCTCATTGTTGAATTAAGATAAATTTACGTTTTGAAGATGTGTAAGTCATTTTTTCTAAGTCTAATCAGGATTGGAATGTTTCATTTCCAATACTTCAGTGCTAATATTAAGTTAGTCGAAAAATAAAATGTTATTTTATGTTCAATTGTAAAAGTTTGTGAATTATTTACAAGTAATTTAATAAATAGGGGAAACAATAAACAAAAATCTTGCCAGACAAAGCTGTTCTAAATTGTATTATCTTTTATTTTTTTTGGAAAAAATTCATTGAAATCGATTAAGATTTAGAGGCTGTAGCCTTTTTTAAAAAAGGAAATATCGTTTGGCCCCACTGTGCGCCTGTGGGGATCGAACCCACCATCTCCCGCTTATGAATCTAAGGCACTAGCCACTAGAGCACGGGTGAACCCTATAATAATATTGTTGATGAAATCCCATTTTCTAAATAAATAAAATTCCTGGTAAACATTTTATGCATATTTTTTTTTAAAAAATTTAAATTAAACGAGTGCAATTTTAATTAATTGTCTTTAAATTAATTTATGATATTAAAAAATACAAATTATGTAACTATGAATGTATATTGGTGGAGTTACCTGTATAGAGATGTTGACCAGCTGGCTGACGGGATGCTACTGGTGGGAGAGAGGAGAGGAGGTAACTAAGGACACCGACGTCTGCGCTCTGGACCTACAGGTGGCTCGTATTCGCGTCCTACCTCAGCCGGGGTGAGGGGGGGTAAGGCTCGACCTTTTCTAAAGCACTTGTAGCCCTATAGGTGTTTAACCTTTTCACAAGGATCTGTTTGGACGCATTATTAGATCGATGATTGTGTTGGGTCGAATTTTAGTAAAGATCTTCGATTACTTTCATTGCGTAATTTTACGCCCTTCATCATATATATATACATAAAGACTTGTCTTTCCGCCACGAAACTTAGCATATATTAGGTTAATGAAAAACAAGTTAAGTCTTTATAAGCCCAATTCGTTCTAGGTGGCGAACAACTGTTGCTAGATCAACACTTCTCTCGCAATATAAGCAAAAACATTTATGTTGTTTAAGAATTTTAGCAATACGGGAAAACTAACCACCTAATCTTCCAAATGGCATGAATAAAAATTTGAAAAACGACAGTCCACAATGCATATACCATGATTCTGAAAAAAAGAGATTTTCTCCTAACTATCATCTACACTGATGATGAACAATGAAATCAGCTGTGAGATATTTATTTTTCAAAAAGAAAAGTAACAGTCTCCGTGCTGGCATAAAAGAGTATGTTTCATGTGCAATTGCCAGCAAACAAAGTAGCACTTGAGCATTACGGAATTCTCCATAATTCCAAGATATAATTGTGCACAAAATCTTTCAGTTTTCTACATTCACTAAAAGATAAAGTCATTAGACACCCTCTAGAGCTAGCTGTGTTGTATTTATTAAAGAAACACATATTAGATGAAGTTGAAATTCTGTGGATACCTGGACATTCGAGAATCGATGGTAACGAGAGAGCTGACAGAATGGTGAGCTAGGCTTTCAACTGTGGTTGATGTGATACTCTTCTTCATGTGCACGACATAGGATCCTTTATTAAAAACACAATTTAAAATACATTCTAGGATAAATACAATAACAAATAACTTCTTAAACATACCGAGAATTCCGGGGCTAAGAACAGGACACTTATCCGCCGATCGGAACACTGTTTTAAGCAAAATTCGTATGTTTTTTTTTTTAGCGTAAATAAAATTACGTTTTCCAGGTACAAGTTTTATAAGTAATTGGACGTATGGAATCTAATGACACCATCTCCAAGGTCATATCTCTAACCTTTGTCGAGATGAATATGAAAAAACTAGACTTTTCTCGGGATATTTTAATATATTCTTATATGTTTCGAAACCGGTTGGGTAACCGTTGTAAATAGAAATCAACTATTCGAAAGTTATTAAATTTCCTACAACTACGGTTCGTATGTAACCATAATCACGGTTAATCGGACAACATTTCGTTCGACACAAACAGAGGGACATAAATTTTTTTAAGGTAAGATTTGGAGCATAATATATGGTACTCATATGTATCAACAGGCCGATTGATTCTTAGAAATTACAGACAAAGCCTTCATTTAATATGTATTGATCGACCTTCCGCCCAATTATGTAATTAAAGAAAAGCAAGCCATATCCAGAGCAAGGTGTCAGAAACGCTGCCGCAATACTTTCCAGTCATGCGGGTTAGTATCTACTTAAATATTAACCTTTTACTAACGCCGGCCCCTTATTCCAGTAGAATATTTTATTTACATTTTCAACAATGCATTATTTTCAGTAATCTATCAGAATAAATTAAATGATTATTCAAATTATTTATTGTAATTTAAAAAAGTAATAAAATCTTTATTCAAAAAATTTTTAAAAATTGTTTTAACCATTTTTTTGACGGATAAAAATTGCTTACGTTGGCAAAAATAATTGTTTAACCTATTCGAGACAAAGATTTTTTTCGAACACGGTCCCCAGGAGCCAACTTTTCTTTCTTCTCATTTTTCATTTTTAATATAAAAAACATGTTTACTATGGAAATCACCCAATTCGTTAGTGAATTCAAATAAATAAGATCATTGCACACCAGGTGTGCAAATCGCTCCTAGGAAAAAAAAATTTTTTACAGCAGGTTGGGCACGTGTGGAATTTAAGGTAAACTTTTAATTTTTTGATACAGAATAAAACCAATGCTTAATTTTGTTTTCCTGTACTTTACAGATTCCATAAGTCCAAGTAAAATCATATTTCGACGACTAGTTTACTCAGAATAACTGATCATTGCCCATTACTATTATTGCACAGACGGTGCCCAAGCTGTCTTAAAGCCTCTGAAATCTATTGCACACACGGTGTGGAATGGGTTAATATATGTTTCGCTTCTGGAACAATGGTAGGTAAAAGGTTAATAATACGGGAAATTTCATGAATTATGAAGTTGTTATTTCTGTTTTGTTAATTCTTTTATTATAATGCCTTAACTAATTTTCCATCTAATAAAATATACCCCGTTTATTGGTATTTTTCATCAACTGAATCCTATTTCCTAAAAGGCTTGCATTACAAATACTTTTTCTTTTTTCTATTGAAAATGGAAGATTGAATTATCTCCAATCTTTTCTTTAGGGATATTGCAAAGATTATTGAATCACATTAACATAATACATAATATCTTTCAACGGAAGAAGATAAAGTCTAATCTTCTTAGAAATGTTACATCATATTTTGCCATGACACAAAGAGAAGATCCTTCTTGGAAGAAAATGAAATCTTTTCATTCCTTCGATCCTTGATAGGCTCTAATATAGTAAGATGGAATGATTCTATGGAAAACTGCAGAAAAGAAAAGTTTCTCATATCAATATGCGATCTCATAAGGAAAATGACACACTTTTCCCTGAATAGGGACCTCGGCATATGTAATGCTTATTCCAGGATCAATCAGTTAAAATTCACCATATTACTGTACTAGGGGTCTCACCGTGGTCTAGTGGTTAACGCCTTAGATTCTCATGCGGGAGATGGTGGGTTCGATTCCCAGGAATAGGCAGGAATTTTCTCATCTAACGTGTCGTTGAGAAAACTCCTGGCTGCACCATGGGTGGTGCAAAAAAAAAATCAAGGTTCTGGCTTTACATTTAATATTTTTTATTATTTTTTTTTTAAATAATCGTACAGTGGTCAAAGGTACAACATGTAGTTGTACCTGTTGTGTTTTTCTTAACAAATCCCGATTTATCGCTTAGTCGAAGCGTTTTACGAAAAAACACCTCGATACAAAGGTTGTTGCTTATTAAATTATCTTTAAGATGAGTCAGCGTCTTAGCTTGAATATTTTACGAGATGATCATGTTTGAATAACCCATCGATCGGAGTTAGACATTTTTTGATCCGACGAACCGTCTGCGCATGGAACGCAAAAACTGGAATAAATAATTTCGGTTCACTTTTCTTTATCTTTTTTTAATATTATTATTTTTTTTTTAATGTAAAATATCAGGTAGATACAAATATTATTGTTTGTTAATTTATCGTCTCAAGTCTAATTTAGGTGTTCAATTTAGATTGGTTACTTATTAATTATTTAACTTTTTACCGCATTTAATAAGCTATAACTTTGGTTTTGAGGATTTTTTTCGTACAACGCTTCGTTTAAGCGATAAATCGGGATTCGTAAAAAAAAAAAACATTTTTTTTTGTGTGTGTTTTTTCGAAAACGAAGCAAAAAACGAGAAAATCGCCAAAGGACTTTTCGACTCTTTTATTTAATATTTAAATTGTGCAATACATGTTGTACCAGACATTCTCTTGTAAATACTGTTTTTCCAGCGTTGGTCCCTGGTCAGCGCATATAATTAATCACCACACGCCTTAGTCAATGGTGGAAAGCACTGATTAATAAAGGTAGACCAAACGAATCTTTAATTCCATGATGCAATTAGATTCCTTGGTACCAAAATGTGCAAACTTTGGTACCAAGGAATCTAATGGTAGTGGCAAACAACCATTATTTGTAGCTTTTTCCTTTATCAGCACGAGTTGAGAAGTTAGTTAAGGAAAACGCAGGTGTTTCAGCAGTAGTATATTGTTAAAATTCCAAATTACAAAATTTGAATAATTCTATTTTATTAAAATTCGTTCTAGAAAATTGTAAATTCAAGAAACTAGAATATATCTCGGATTGATGTATGGGTAATTATTATTTCGAATATGGTTCCTACCCCCGAGGGAATCCTCCCTTGTTATAATAAAAACATCTCATATGTTACATGTATTCTATTTTCCCTTGAGTTTCAATCTCCAGAGACTTTAAAGGTAAAATGTATTCTCCATAAATTCGGAACTTTATTATTTTTATGCATATATATATATATATATATATATATATATATATTTATATATATGTCAAATACCACTCACTCACAGAGTGACTCACTGAGCTATCATCGCCCAGCCCAAACCACTCGACAGAAAAATTTTAAATTTTGCATGGACACTCCGTAAACGCTCGCTAAGAAAGGTTTTTTCATATTCAAATTTTTAAGTATTTTTAGAGGGGTTTGAACTTTTAGTTAGTTAGAGCAGATATCTATTTTGAAACACCGAATATTATTGTCTACGAGAACGTTCTAAAAACAGCTCTCCCCATATTGAAAACATTTACAGGAGACAACTCAGAAACTTACAATACTCTTCGGAATGTGCTTCAATATCTGCATGCCTCTTAAATCAATCAACTTGCTCACATTATTAAACAAATATTGATTAAAAATTATTGTAATTTAAGCGGTGTAGAACATTAGTACTGGGAAAATCTTTCTCCGAGGTATTTCGCAGATTGTAAAACACAAAATGGGGAGGGGTTTGGCTTTTAAGGTGCTTTAATGTACTCCTAGGGTCCTTTCTTTTTTTTCTTTTTTTTCTTTTTCTTTTTCCCCTCCATTCTTCATTTTCGAGCCAGCCGCTTCGAAACGAAATTTAATATCATTTTGCCGAAATAGCTCGAGGAAGAAAATGAATAATGAGAATCATTTCTCCGGAATGAGCAGAACTTCATTTTAGATTTTTCTACTTTTAATCCTTCCCCGTTCCCTTCTGAGGTGAACTTAGTCAACATAATCATGGGGGTTAAACACAATTTGAGGAGGTTAATAACTTTCGAGAGTTCCCAATATGCTATTTAATTGTCCTTTATGACATTCAACACGTGTTTGCCATCGCCGTGTACTACTTAGAAATCAGCATAACATTAATTGTTTGTATAAAAAGCCTTTAGAAATGAGGCGACTACAAAATTTCAGAACTTAAAGATCACAAAAATAACGGTGGTTAAATGCTGTCTGTGTGTGTGTATATATATATTTGTCTGTTCGCACTATAGCAGGCCCAAAAACGGTCCGATTTTGTCAAAATTTACTGAAAAGTCTCAAATAAAACGTTAATTTAGATAAACAGCCAAATCCCTCTATCGGAATACCATTTTTTTGGCGAAGTTCGCGCGAAATAAATCGTAGACCGTGCCTTTGTAGGCTTTCAGGTACACTTAATATAGGTTTTGGGATGTGGGAAACCTAGTAAAGCCATTATCAAGGCGATATCTATAACCTTTTTTGAGGAAGGTGGGAAAAACTAGGCTTTTTATCTCAAAACCGGTTGTGAGTTCGTGTTAAGGGGTAATACTACCTTGTAACCTTTTTTTTAGAAATTTTTTAAGGGCTAAAATTCTTTCTTAACTAATCGAAAATGATATCCAAGAGTTTTTATGTGAAGAAAAATGTATTAAATGGGCAAAATATATGGGTGAAGTCCCGATGCCGAGTGAAGTCCCGATGCCGAGTGAAGTCCCGATGCCGAGTGAAGTCCCGATGCCGAGTGAAGTCCCGATGCCGAGTGAAGTCCCGATGCCGAGTGAAGTCCCGATGCCGAGTGAAGTCCCGATGCCGAGTGAAGTCCCGATGCCGAGTGAAGTCCCGATGCCGAGTGAAGTCCCGATGCCGAGTGAAGTCCCGATGCCGAGTGAAGTCCCGATGCCGAGTGAAGTCCCGATGCCGAGTGAAGTCCCGATGCCGAGTGAATGCGGTGCTGATTTGAAGATAAATTTTTGATCGAGCTTCGATTGGACCCGATTTAATTTATATATATCTTTTTAAACCACCATTAATATATTTCAAAATTAAAACCCATTTTTTTTTATCATTATTACAAGAAAGTATGAAAAAAAAATTAAATGGGAAAGACATAAACATTTCAGAACATTGACCTTTAAAGTCTTTTTCTCAACACTGTTATTCAAATCGGGCGATGCCCTGGCGTCTTCAATTTGTGCCCGATCAAGTTTAAACTTTAACAGCAGCTTCCTAAGGATATTTGCTAGTAACGTACGTAGGATTTTTTCGATTCATTGAATTATAACGATTTTATGACGGATTTACAGCGGTTTTTTTTAATAGAAAAATAAATAATTGTTCACCATTTTCGAAAAAATATAATATTTCTTAAATATCCTACGTACTTTACTATAGTTAACCTTCTTCTTTCGAAATAATTTTAGTTTTTCGCTCTAGATTAAAAATTGCCGCCTGCAGACTATCACCCGTGCTAGTCTGCAGGCGCTAGCACGGGTGATAGCGGCAAAGAGGGCTTCCGTTTGTCAGACACAGTGCCACCATTCTTTTTTTCAAAGAATTGAAACGTATTATTTTGGATAGTTTAACATCCCATATAAAATGTTTGATATAAAGAATTGAAAAATATTGATTTACGTGTTATTTATATTTTTAAGAAAATACGTTTGATATTGATCGCAGAAGGTAGTATTAGCCCTTGAATGTAAGGTATCTATTCATAAGCATGGCACCTCTCGTACAAAAACGGTTCTGAAGCAATTTTTGAAAGCTATCTCAAACGGAGAAATCGGTCCTTGAAATCTGAATATGCCGATTTCGTTCTTTTGGAAGGGTTTTTGTCTTTGTGTGGCCCCATTTTGTTAAAACAATATAAATAAATTAGAAGGACGTTTGTAATAATTGTTCTTTTTAATAGTTGAAAGCAGTTATTTCCGCTTCACAACTGCCAGTTTGTAGCGCGTAAATCTCGGCATTCATCGAAATGTTTTTGCAGAGGGTGTTTACATTTTTCACGAAATATCAAAGCTAAGTATTATCTGTTTTTATTCCAAGTTGTCCAAATGAAACTAGGGATAAGAACGACAATGCGCTTAGATAACGCAGTTCCTGCGAGTCGGACTTTTTCTAGAGGTAGTATTTGATTGATTTTTGTATATTTTCTGTAAAGGAAAAAAAGCGCTTTATTTAAAATAGAGAGGGGGCGAGGTTAGCTCAGTGGTAGAGCCCTGGACAAATAAGTTGGAGGACCTGAGTTCAAATCCCGAGCAAGCACTAAAGATTTTTTTCTTCTAGTGTCTTCGTTCATGGGTTAGATTCGGCCTCCCTGACCGTCCCTAGGCCAACCCAGCCTTTAATTAATTTATTAATGGGCACCTTGGGTGCTACTGACTCTAGAAGTTGAAGCAGCCAAGGGGAAAATCAGGCGGCCGGAGCATAGTGCAGAGCACACTATCTCCCTAGTGTGCCGTATGGTCAAGAATCAGATACCTCTATAGTATCTGCCCCTCAGGGCCCTCGTGGCCTGTTACGGGACTGATTTTTTTTTTTTTTTTTTTTTTTAAATAGAGAACTGAATCATAATTTCTAAATATCAGGGACCGATCCTAATGTTAAAGAGCTTTGTGTTCCAGAGAGAGTGGTAGGGTTTGATGGGGTGGGGTCATGAGTTCTCAGCAGGAGTATTGGTCTATAGTAGAGCATTTATACATTATAGCATTTAGAGTACTGGGCTTTGTTCATGGAAAAATATAGAATAAGAGTTTCTCACTTTCCTGTATTAGAATCAATAATATTATTAAACCATCAGAATGGCAGTTAACAGATCTTCGATTAATCTGATTTTCCGCTCACGAGATTTTGGGAGGTCAATTCTGTTCTGGTTAACGACACCGTGTCCATTTTTTATTAAATTGACTTAAAAAAAAAAATAACTTTTTAATGTGGGTTTTTCGATCCATATAATGGTATAGGGTACTATGTCCTGTTCCCATAAATAACAAAGATAAGACAGTGAAAAATTATATCATGTCCGTTTTCATTAGAGGTAAAAGACACCATGTGGAGGACTTGGTTTTGTTTGACTATGATCAATAATTCCAATTACCCATCAATGCCAATAACAATGTGGAAAATGTTCTTTAAACTGTTTCTTTAATTAACAAAGGAACAAATTTAAATAGATCAAGGTTATGGAAAATTACTTTTCTGAACAATTAAAAACATATGACATGGTGTCCTTTACGTACGAGGTACAGAATTCAATTCACCATTCCTGATGATATTACAGATCTGCGACAGAGAAACAGCCTGAGGTTTTAATACTGTTTCTCGCGTGTGTTAGAGATAAGTTCGCGTGAACAAAATCGTGCATTTACGTTTTTCCACTTTTAGGGGAGCACATTTTTCACTATATTTCTTCCATCGCTTTTTTTCACTTCAAAATAATTATTGTAATACACAAGAGGGTATACGGCGCCAGTGATTGACTTTGCATTATTATTGTAATACACAAGAGGGTATACGGCGCCAGTGATTGACTTTGCATTATTATTGTAATACACAAGAGGGTATACGGCGCCAGTGATTGACTTTGCATTATTATTGTAATACACAAGAGGGTATACGGCGCCAGTGATTGACTTTGCATTATTATTGTAATACACAAGAGGGTATACGGCGCCAGTGATTGACTTTGCATTATTATTGTAATACACAAGAGGGTATACGGCGCCAGTGATTGACTTTGCATTATTATTGTAATACACAAGAGGGCATACGGCGCCAGTGATTGACTTTGCATTATTATTGTAATACACAAGAGGGTATACGGCGCCAGTGATTGACTTTGCATTATTATTGTAATACACAAGAGGGTATACGGCGCCAGTGATTGACTTTGCATTATTATTGTAATACACAAGAGGGTATACGGCGCCAGTGATTGACTTTGCATTATTATTGTAATACACAAGAGGGTATACGGCGCCAGTGATTGACTTTGCATTATTATTGTAATATACAAGAGGGTATACGGCGCCAGTGATTGACTTTGCATTATTATTGTAATACACAAGAGGGTATACGGCGCCAGTGATTGACTTTGCATTATTATTGTAATACACAAGAGGGTATACGGCGCCAGTGATTGACTTTGCATTATTATTGTAATACACAAGAGGGTATACGGCGCCAGTGATTGACTTTGCATTATTATTGTAATACACAAGAGGGTATACGGCGCCAGTGATTGACTTTGCATTATTATTGTAATACACAAGAGGGTATACGGCGCCAGTGATTGACTTTGCATTATTATTGTAATACACAAGAGGGTATACGGCGCCAGTGATTGACTTTGCATTATTATTGTAATACACAAGAGGGTATACGGCGCCAGTGATTGACTTTGCATTATTATTGTAATACACAAGAGGGTATACGGCGCCAGTGATTGACTTTGCATTATTATTGTAATACACAAGAGGGTATACGGCGCCATTGATTGACTTTGCATTATTATTGTAATACACAAGAGGGTATACGGCGCCAGTGATTGACTTTGCATTATTATTGTAATACTCAAGAGGGTATACGGCGCCATTGATTGACTTTGCATTATTATTGTAATACACAAGAGGGTATACGGCGCCAGTGATTGACTTTGCATTATTATTGTAATACACAAGAGGGTATACGGCGCCAGTGATTGACTTTGCATTATTATTGTAATACTCAAGAGGGTATACGGCGCCAGTGATTGACTTTGCATTATTATTGTAATACACAAGAGGGTATACGGCGCCAGTGATTGACTTTGCATTATTATTGTAATACACAAGAGGGTATACGGCGCCAGTGATTGACTTTGCATTATTATTGTAATACACAAGAGGGTATACGGCGCCATTGATTGACTTTGCATTATTATTGTAATACACAAGAGGGTATACGGCGCCAGTGATTGACTTTGCATTATTATTGTAATACTCAAGAGGGTATACGGCGCCATTGATTGACTTTGCATTATTATTGTAATACACAAGAGGGTATACGGCGCCATTGATTGACTTTGCATTATTATTGTAATACACAAGAGGGTATACGGCGCCAGTGATTGACTTTGCATTATTATTGTAATACTCAAGAGGGTATACGGCGCCATTGATTGACTTTGCATTATTATTGTAATACACAAGAGGGTATACGGCGCCAGTGATTGACTTTGCATTATTATTGTAATACACAAGAGGGTATACGGCGCCATTGATTGACTTTGCATTATTATTATTTTAATAAACATTATTATTTATTTATTTTGTCGATGCTCCGCATCTATGGCGAATAGCATATTTTCCTCAGTCTTAGCCAATGTAGGCGCTGCACCAATCGATGCCACTCAAACAACTCAGCGAAATTTCCCAAGCGAAACATAATTTAAAGTTTATCGCGAAAAATTATTGCTTGGAATGAAAGTAATCCGAGGAATAAAAAAATATATAATATTTACAATTAACTTAGCTGATAACTTAAAGCAACTGTTAAGTAGAAACGAAGCCTCTGTGAAGATATTGATGGTATTTATAGTATTTAAAAAAAAAAAAAAAATCAGTCCCGTAACAGGCCACGAGGGCCCTGAGGAGTAGAAACTATAGAGGTATCTGATTCATGACCATACAGCACACTAGGGAGATAGTGTGGTCAGTACTATGCTCCGGCCGCCTGATTTTCCCCTTGGCTGCTTCAACTGCTAGAGTCATTAGCACCCAAGGTACCCATTATCAAATTAATTAAAGCCTGGGTTGGCCTAGGGGCGGTCAGGGAGGCCGGATTCAGCCCACGAACGAAGATACTAGAAGAAAAAAATCTTTAGTGCTTGCTCGGGATTTGAACTCAGGTCCTCCAACTTATTAGTCCAGGGCTCTACCACTGAGCTAACCTTGCCCCCTGATGGAGTATTTAGTAGATACTAATTTCTAAAGAAAAATATAGGTGAATCTTCTGATACGAGATTTGATCATCTACCTTGTACAAATATTCAACCTTCGTGTTGTAAACATTTTGTGAGATCGTGATGTGTGTAAATATTATTATACGAGTATGAATGGTGTGCGTAAGTATTTATTGTGTGAATGTTGCAAGAGCGAATGAGTTACTGTAAATATGTAAATAGCCGACGATTTAAGCCTAGAATTAAGGGTAGTTCCAATATATATTAAAAAGAACTAACCACAATTTGAATAGTTTAGTTTAGGTTACGAATTTTTAATTAATTTGTTTAAAAAGAATGAATAGATAATGGTGCCAATGACCATAGCAGTCGACGGACCCAAATAAAAAAAAGTTTTAAAAATATATATATTTATAATTATATTATATCTATACATACCATAAAATTGTAACGGATTGCTGTCATTCATGGAAGATATATAGGAAAAAATATTATTGGGGCCTTAATCAACGCAATAGTACCCAAAACATCGATTACTATAATTTGTGTCTGTTTTTCTGTGCACCCTAATTTTAGAAACGGCGTATCCGATTTAGATGCGGTTTTCACTAATATATTGGGGGAAGCTTCACTTTACATTTGGTTTTTGCTTCATGCCAATTGGTTCATAAATAAAAATGCTACGCCAATGTAAAGATCACGTCGTAAATTTTATGAACAATCGTTAACACCTGACCTAAAATCCCTGGTGTTTATTTCTTTTTAGGTCACGAAACTTGGTATATAGTATTCCCCTGGCACTTGGTATATAGATTCCGCCGAGATCGTTAACCAGAAAAATTAATTCTTCTGGAGGGGGGGGGGGGGGGGGGGGGTACTCCGGACCCAAAGTAGTTATTTGCCCATACCAGCCGTAATTTTTGTTGTATTACAACGAAACTCGGTATTCGTTGTGGTCGTTTTCATAGCAAAATGTGTTGTAAAAATAAACTAAATCTGTTAATTAGTAGGGGGTTTCCTCTGGACCTAAATTACCCTTTTGCCAGCACCAGACGTAATTTTTGTGACATTTTAACGAAACTCGGTATTCGTTGTGATCATCTACAGGGGAAATATGTTGTAAAAAAAAATTAAATTGGTTCATTATAAGGGGGGTTCACTCCGGACCCAAATTGCTAATGAATTTTCTTTGGTTGAAACTCATTTTAGAGATTTCTTTCTGCTTTTTAGTGATTGCGATCGTTTCTAGGAGTAAGTAGAAGGATTATTTGACGTTATTATGAAATATCCCACGTTAAAAGTTCTCAATACTTGTAGAAATATGGCTTTATACTTCAGGAATGAATCCGTAAAGCTTGGCTAATAACCGATTTCCTGAGGAAAATTATTTTTTTTTCAACATTTCCTTCAGAAACTAACCTCATTGCTTTTAGCGCGTTTTCTCCCTACCTTCACAGGAAAGAAACCACCAATGAACATGACGACGAGTGACGCAATCAGGAAGTGATGATCAGACATTTTCATGTTTCGGATCGTATAGGTCAACTTCAAATTTATTTATATGTAAGTATATAGGGGAGTAATGGCAGACCACTCCAATAAAAACTTAAATATTGTATTATAGTAATGTAAGGTCCCGTTTTCCCTTAGTCTTTTTTAAGTGAATAAAGATGAGAGAAAAGGTTGGCTGTTCATCTCTGGAGATGTGGGAACAACGAATCCGCAAACGTTGCGTCTAGGTTGTTGGAACCGCACGTGGCTGATTCGTAAGATTCCCGGAAGGTTTGAGAGAGTTTCTCGTCCAGCCATGTGCTAAAGCAGAGGTGGGGTTAAAGAGTATAAAGAGCTGGCTTAACTCCGACGGGTCAGAGTCCACGCCCGTTCCTGAGGGCTTGGCCGAGATGGCGATGAGAGGTAGGTCAGCTCCACATATTCTCTAATCTCCCCAAATGATCATATCTGATAACTCTATCTAGCTGTCTCTCTCTCTCTCTCTCTCTCTCTCTCTCTCTCTCTCTCTCTCTCTCTCTCTCACTCATCCTTTTCACTCATCTTAGCGATGTTTTATGATATTTATGCATGTAATAGTAACCTCAGTGTAAATGATAGTTTTGAAAGGAATTTCCGCTTCCCTAAAATATTTCCCCATTATCTATTCCTTTCAATCCCGTCCTTGTTAATCGGTCCCTTTCAGTAATATTAGTATTATGTAGTATAAATAGAGTAACTGCTTTAAATATCACTGCTGTAAATAATGTGTGTGTCGTTTGTGCGTGTGTGCGCGTATAGAAATTCCTGAAATTAAATCTCCATCAAAGAATAATGATTTTTATATTTAAATAAACTATTAAATATTCTATTATTTATTATTATATCAGTTCAGTTATTGTGTTGTTTAATCGTCTGTACTCAGGTTAGCTCAGTGGTAGAGCACTCGACTAATGAACTGGAGGACCTAGGTTCGAAACCCGAACGCGCACTAAAGATTTTTATTGTCTAGTATTGTCGTTCAAGGGTTCGATTTAGGGTCGCATATCGTCCCTAAGCTCGCCTAGACTTTAATAAAATAATTAATTGGGTACCTGAAAGTCATTAAATATCAATTTCATGAGGAATAATTATCATTTATTTCTGATAATATCACGTAAATAAACATAATATTACGTTTATTCATTTGATGTTTTTTCACTCTAGAATTCCAATTACATTATGACAATTGCGAGATAATCTCAGTTTTGAGTGTAGCGTTGGAAAGCTTATTAAATTTCACAACTTTTGCGACATTCGGCAGCCTGCTGGATTTTTTTTTTTTTTTTTTTTTTTTAATTTTTACTAAACTTTTATTAATTTATACTTTTTGAATCCAATGTTTTTCAGGGGGAAGGTCAATAAAAGAGAATTAACAAAGTTAATTCATTTTATTTGTTTTTACTCTACATGTTTCACACCTCAGGTGCCTCTTAAGGAGCCAAAAACTAAAACTTACAGCCTGATTTTATTAAGGCGAACCTTCCCATAAAATTTGTAATTTCCAAAGACACCATACATATATTCTTATGTATTTCGACACACTGAATCCGAATCCGGAGTCCGTTTCACACCAGCACGACAGGGTTAAGGGATTTGAAGGGCAAATTTCATATAAAGAAGTTAATGAATAAATAACTTGTACTATACCTATGGTTCTGAGGATCACTGAATTCGAATCTGAGGTCTCTTTCATCGTCGCAAAATAAAGGTTCAGCTAGGAAAAATAGGTCTATTTTTCAAAAAAAGAATTTTTACTACAGATTCATTTCTTGCAAAGTAAACATATTTGTCCTTGAAATGACCTTGATTTTCGCCGATTTTCTGAAACAGACCGCGGATTCGAATTCAGTAACCCTCAAAACCGAGGAACCTCTAGTTATTTCTTCTTTGACGACTTCATACGAAATTTGACCTTCAAATGCTCTTAAACCTGTCTTGCTGGTGTGAAACGGACTCCGGATTCGGATTCAGTGTGTCGAAATACATACGAATATATGTATGCTGTCTTTGAAAAACATCCCTTTTTGTGTGTGTGTGTGTGTGTGCGTGTGCCTGTGTTTATAGTCATTCTGTAGTTTAAATCTTGTCAAATATTGTCCGGTCGGTCCATGTTCTGTAAGGAATTGTGTGAATTCATGGTGTGAACTTTTGCTGGAGTTGAAGCTGGTGTTTGTAGTGTGAGCAATATTTCTTTTAGTGTAGAGAAACTATTAGAAATAGCTAGAAAAATAGATATATATATTTTAACGGTGATCATTTTCGGAGTCTAGTAGGTAGGAGTGGCAAAGATTTGATGATTTTTCTTCAAAAACGCTTTCATGAATGCAACTTTCAATGAGTGCTAAAAATATCAAACAGGAAATCCTGTTAATTTTTTTATTCGGTCGATCAACTTAAGTGCATGTATTTTTAAATAGAAAAGGTTGCATTCAATTTTCCCTCCCGTGGCACATTCGTTTACAAATAATTAGCAATCAATCGATTGATAAAACTCTAAACACGAAGAGAGAGAGAGTTCGAGTTTTGGACAAATTTGTAGCGAGAGGGCACGAGTAAAAGCAGCGAATTGTGTTCATAACTCAATAAGGCCACTTATGTTAGTCAAAAAGCAAAAACCATACTGATTCGATTATATCGCGTTGTAAGCTACAGACTTCATTAGCGTGTCCCCCCCCCCCCTCCCGACGAATACCTTGTTAAGGGACCTTCCATATTTGCATGCAACCTCACAAAGTTTATTTTCGAAACAATATCAAACAATAAAATCCCTGGGCTCTAATGATTTCTTTAATCAAAACGACGATAATCATAATGACGATTAAGATTAATCACAGGCTTTCAAGAAGTGAATACGATTACGATTATAACTACAGGCTTTCAAGAAGGGAATACGATTAAGATTATAATCACAGGCTTTTCTACAAATATTAAGGGACTGGCATACACCAATATGGAATTTAAAACGGGTTTTGACAAATTTTCTACCATTTAAGGTCCTAGGCCGAATTATTTAACTTTTTTAGCGGGGTTGCCTCATGACGCAATCCGGAAGTGCTTACACGAAAATGTCATGTTTCGGATCCCATAGATCACAAATATAACGTTGGTTCAAATAAGTATATATATATATATATATATATATATATATATATATATATATACATATATATAGATGAAAAAATGTTGTCATCAAATTACATCAAAAATGGTCCGATTTTGATGTAATTTGGTAAAAAAAATTGTTCATCTAATTTGAAAGGTCAAGTTCGTTACTCAGCAGAATCCGTCCACCGGAACATGGCTTTTGGAAAAAAATTCGCAAAAAAAAAAAAAAAAATCGGAACGCTTACGTTTTCGAGTTCATATGCATGCAGCTACATGTTTTATAGGTTCCTAAACATGAAAAACGAATGAAACCATTTTTAAATCGATATCTGTAACAGTTTTGGAGAATCATTGAAACACCTACTTTCCGAAACTAATTTTCAGTTTGGGTAGTCAGAAACAATGGATTCAGTTAAAACTAGTTCCTGATGCTCGAAACTCATTTAATCTAAAATATTTAAATTTTGGTTGCGTTTGGAGGTAAGGAAGTATTAGGGGAGGAAAAATTGAATAATGGACATAATCAACTTTCGGGTCATAGTATATTTTCTAAAATATCTCGAAAAAGGTTGGTAAATCGCGGTAAGTGGAAAGTGACCATTCGAAAGCTTATTAAATTCCAACGTAATTTTCGATGGGGCGGTGTCAATGGGATAAATAAGTGCTTAAAACTTCAAAATTGTTATATTTTTTTTTGCCGACCGTTTTTTTGTCTCTGTTTATCTAACGTTTTAATTGGTTATTTTTCTTTTAATTGTATTTAAAAGTAAAATAGTATTTTTTTTTATTATTATTATTATTATTTTTATGGCGCATCGACAAATCGTGGCCATTAGCGCCGACGTCCAAGGTGCAGCCAAGAATTTTCTCGGCGAGCTCTGAGATGAGAAAATTCCTGTCGCCGGTGGGGATCGAACCCACCATCTCCCGCTTATGAATCTAGCGCGCTAGCCACTAGACCACGGGAGACCCCTGTAAAATATTATTATAATAAAGTAAGTTTAGGAAATGAGAAACGTATTGGTTATTGTGTTTTCCCATTGCTAACGTATAGAAGGTGGTGGAAGTCATTTCCGCTTAGAATACTATACCTAGTTTCCTGTTGTGGCGCCTTAAATCTTCTTACTCTTTGAGGTGTCATTTTATATTTTCTTCTATTCCTTTACTAATGGCGCCTGTGATATAAACGGAACCGCGTTACGATGTCCTCTGTGTCGGACTTTCTTTAGTTGAATTCTTTTCATTTTCATAATTAGTCTGTTCAAATACTGAAGCAAAATAATAAAATATAGACCAATTGTCCCCAAAGACGAATATAATTGTTTAAATTTTAAAGGTATTATTTCACGTCATGAACTGTTTGTTTGGTGATCAAAGCATACACTCAAGTGTTTTAGACGGGTTTCAAGCTTCAAAATTCATTAACACAACTCGACGTTGTAAAGGGTTTCGTCACATTTACATATTGATCGCAAGCCCAGCTGTGACAGTTTTAATCGGGTTGTGGTTCAAACTTATTATCAAATACAATTCTCCTTCCTTCAATTTAACGATATTTGTGATATATTGGATTAGCGTATGAGAAATAATTTCCATTATGTATAATTTAGTATAAATGTATTATATTAGTATACAGGTATGTGTGAATTAATAGAATAGCGGCAAGAATCTTTGTCTTTTTGTAAAGAAACTTTGTAATAGCATTCTCCCAACGAATTCGTTATTCAGAAAAATTGGTCATTTGGTCGGCAACATATTGAACCTGGATATGCCAGTAGCTAAATGGCTTTTGGAACACGGAGGTAGCAGTTATTGGTGGGGTTTGATCATGAAAAATAGAAAATAAAATCTCGAAGAGAAAATAGATTTAAGGCGCGAAAACAGGAAACTGACAGTATCATGGCGACTTCCCCCACCTTCTCAACGTTCGCTGTTGGAAACACTATAACAACGTTTCACATTTTCTTACCTTGTTTTAGTCAAATACACGTTTTACTGTTAAATTCAATTAAAATAAGCAACAACCAGTTAAAACTTTAGCTAAACAAATATAAACCTATTCAAAAGAGCAAAACAAACATTGGCAAATTTTCAAGTCCTTATTTCTCCGATTTACGTCGCCCCATCGAACATTACATTAGAACGTTTATTGTAAGGAATTTAGTAAGCTTTCGAATGGTCACCTTCCACTTACCGCGATTTCCCAACCTTTTTCGAGATATTTTAGAAAATATACGAAAGTCCCAAAACTTTTCAGGCATGTTAATGAAATATTTTATTTCTAGTACTTCCTTAACTCCAAACGGAACCAAAATTTACCTAGCATAGATTAGATGAATATCAAACGTCTGAAACAAGTTCCAACTGAATTAATCGTTTCTGAATACCCAAACTGAAAATTGTAAGAAAAGTAGGTGTTTCAATATTTCTCGAAAACTGTTACAAATATCGCTTTAAAAATCGGTTCATTCGTTTTCCTACGTTAAGAAACCTATAAAACGAGTACCTACAAGCATATGAACTCGAAAACGTAAGCGGTATGATTTTTTTTTTTTTTATGCACGCTCCGGTGGACGGATTCTGCTGGTTAACGAACTTGACCTTTCAAATTAGACGAAAGATTTTTGCTCCAAATTTCATCGAAATCTGACCATTTCTCTGGCACCTAGACACCGAACGGACAAACATATATATATATATATCGACATGAAATTTTCTTGTCGACACTTCCGGGTTGCGATCCTCGTAAGCGGGTTTCCTCCCTATGGAGGGAGGGAGCAACCGCGCTAAAACAATGTGCTCCTTCAAAGAAAGTCCTTGTGATACGTGATATACAGAATATACAGAATTGGATTTCTCAGAAAATCCATTGCCAATTAGTTTTGTAGAAATTAGCTAAAACAGGATTGATTAGTAGGAACACTAATAGGTGTCTGGCTTTAACATGGAGGATTATTTCGGCCCTGTTCAAAGCACCAATCCGTGTACAGCTTCTCTTTTAGAACTTAGTTTAATCAGGTTTGTAAAAGTTGCCAATTTAGAAAAGATTTTTAAGGCACATGTGAAAAAAGGTCCGTCGCGCAGGAGCTGCAATTCTAAGCACTTTCCTTCGAATTTGGGTAGTTTAGATTGCATTCCTAAATAATTTTCTTAAAATAACCTATATCCATAAAATAAAAACATGAATAGTTCTCCTCTTTTACATTTGTAATGAGCAACTCAATCAAATTTATTTATTTAAATTTTAACGTCCATTATTATTAACTACGAATTTTGGGACGGGGTATCTATAGGTTACCACCCTTTTCTAGCCAGGATAGGGCTGATGCCTTTTCTTTTATCTAAAGAAAAGCCACCTCCCCTACTGGGAATCGAACCCACGACCTTTGGCACGGAGTGATAAAGTGATAAAACCGGGTCCAATCAAATTATTTCAATTATTAATTTTTTAATTCATTTCCTTACAGAGTTCTGTGAATTGCGTGGTAGTGAACTACTTAATAAATACACGAAAACTTCAAATTTTCGTCTTTTGGTGTGACGCAGGAACGGTATACAGCACTCCTAGCGGAAGAAGTCAGAGGTAATATCAAGACAGACGCACTCATAGTGGCAGCTTTGCCAACTTACGTTTCGCTGGAAAATTCTATTCAAAAATAGTAAAAAGTAAAGCCCCCTTCCGAGAGACTGATTTAGTTCATTTTTCTAATTATATGCCCAAAACGTATTCCGAGTTCGTTACAATACAACAGAAATTACGACCGGTATGAGCAAATTAGTGTTTCGCTCAGCAGTAACCCCCCCCCCCCCCCCCCCCCAATGAACGGATTTAGTTTATTTTTCTGAGGTACCACATGAGGTTTTCTCTTTAGATGACCACAGCGAGTTTCGTTGAAATATAACAAAAACTACGGCTGGCATGGTCAAATTAGTGTTTTGGGTCCGAGGTAACCCCCCCCCCTCCATCCGGTGGACCGATTTTGGTGGTTAACGAACTCGTTGTATCGTTTGCTATGTGAACGCTATATACCAAGTTTCATGAAGAAAAAACAAAAACTGGTGGCTATTGTATTAACAGAGATATATATTTCGTTATATACGATAACGAAATAAGAAAATAAGAGATAGATATTGGAGGTAGTGGAGAACAATAGTACTTTCTTATCGGGATTGCCCTAAGTTCGCACTGACTCTTGTTAGATTTAAAAAAAAAAAAGTCCGACTCGCAGGAACTGCGTCATCTAAGTACGGTTACGTACATCTCGAAGAAATGGAATAGATTAGCATCACAAATCACAGGAAACTGACAGTAGCAAACTTACACAGAAGCGGATAATTCTTAATCTGTATAAGTCATTACAATTATGTACTGAAAATGTACTTACTCTTCGACTACTGCTGAGAAGGCTCTATTCTAAACAACCAAAAATTCGTTGTCATTTTAACTATCTTGTTTTACTTCCAAATTCGTTTTACTGTTATAATAATCAACTGTAAATATGTGATTCATGGCGAATAAAATTCCATTCTGTCGTGGTTAAATCTTTCTATAAAATAAGAAATAACGATAACTTCAGTTGGAGGCTATGAGCAAGGTTACATATATAGGAGAATTCAAAACAAACTATGCATACGTCATCATGATTAGCCACACCCATCTTGATTACCACAGCCACTCCAAGCTTTTATCAATACCTTTCACTGTTTCTTAGCTTATTTTACTACAATACTAATTTTACTAATAAATTCAATTTAAAACAAGAAACAACCAATTAAAAAGTGAGATAAACAAAGAGAAAAACCCTTTCAAAACAACAAAACAAACATTATTTAAGAGCTTATATCTCTGATTGACGTTGCCCCATCGAATATTGCTTCAGAACCTTTTTTGTAGAGACTTTAATAAGCATTCGAATGGTTACGTTCCACATACCACGATTTCCCTACCGTTATCGAGATATTTACGAAAAATGTATGAAGATCCGAAAACTTTTCATGTCTATTAATAAAATATTTTTTTTCGCATACTTCCTTAACTCCAAAAATAATCAAAATTTAAACATCTCAGTTGGTAATAATTTCCAAGATGTAGAAAATATTTCAATTGAATCCCGCGATTCTAAGTACCCACAAAAAAATAATGACTTACAAAAACATTGATTCCACTTTTCTCAGGAACGGTTACAGATATCGCCTTGAAAATGGTTTCATTCGTTTTTCTGCGTTAAGAAACCTATAAAACAAGTACCTGCAAGCATATGCACTCAAAAACGTAAGCGTTGCGATTTTTTTTGTGCGAATTTCGCCCCAAACACGATCTTCCCGTGGGCGGATTCTGCTGGTTAACAAACTTGACCTTTCAAATTAGAAGACAGATTTTTTTACGTTTCATCAAAATCGGGCCACTTTTGAACTTGCTAGAGCGCAAACAGACAAGCATATATATAAATATATACATGTTTGATGTTATTTATCGTCGCTGGGATAGTATTTTTAGATGGAACGGCATTTTTCTCCAGCGGTGGTACTCCTCCTCACTTCTTCCTGGAATATTTCGATGGATTCATCTCCACCTTTTTCAGCCAGGTACTTGTTTCTTCCTAGGTGGTAGCCAAGGAAGAAGTGAGGAGGAGTACCACCGCTGGAGAAAAATGCCGTTCTATCCAAAAATACTATCCCAGCGACGATAAATAACATCAAACATATAAAACCTTACGGCGCGGAAAATAGGAGTAGGGAAAAAAAAGACGCAATACCATCAGCGCTACTAACGGACAGAATCCCAACTACACCAGGGAGCTTAAACACCATTCGTCCGCCGATACTGTGGCTAGAGGGGAGAAAAGGCGCCCAGATGGAGAAAAATGTCATTCCCTTGGCTACCACCTAGGAAGAAACAAGTACCTGGCAGAAGAAGATGGAGATGAATCCATCGAAATATTCCAGGAAGAAGTGAGGAGGAGTACCACCGCTGGAGAAAAATGCCGTTCCAACCAAAAAAAAAATATATACATATATATATATATATATATATATATATATATATATATATATATATACAAATTTGAACCACCTATATTTTCGTGATCTATGGGGCCTGAAACGAGAAAGTTTCTAGTCAGCACTTCCGGATTGCTTCATGAGGTCAACCTCATAAGCGGGTTCTCCCTATGGAGGTAGGGAGTAACCGCGCTAAAACGTTTTTATTTTTGACTATGTTATTAAATGACGACTACTATGTATAAGGTATTTTAAATAAATTATACTATTAAATATTTTTTAGATTTTAAAATTGTAATGTTTCTTTTAAAAAAAAATAGTTTCAGAAATGTTTGTCTGTGATGAGAGGACTAGTCGACATGAATAAAATGGTTTAAATGAAGTTTTGAAGCAATTTTGTGACCTATAAGGCCTTAATTAAAAGAGGAGGAAAAATACATGTGGAAGAGGTTATATATATATATATATATATATATATATATATATATATATATATATATATATATATATATAAGATCTGAAACTTGAGCATTTGAAATGCTGGTTTCCTTCAGGTGGAGGGAGAGAGGAAACGCGCTAAAAGAAGCATTGTTTGTACAAGTATAACAATTCTGTAAAACTTTGAGAACAAACCGTGAGTATATAAAAGGTTAATTTAGCTCCCTTTATGAGAGCGTGAACAGCGGTGAAAACAATACCCAATAAAAGACAACACTCAAAGGGGTCTCTTGTTTTGATTTAACGACATTCCCCTCACAAAACTCATTTAAAACGCTTTGGATCATTTTTTTCTCTTATACAAATTTAATTAAATTTTTTTTCAGTTATTAATAGTATGAAATTATTTCCAACAAAAAAATATAACAATTATTAACTTTTCACAAGTCCAAGTTTATTAAATGTCTAATTAGTAGCCCAATAAGGAAAATAATAATAATAATATATATATATATATATATATATATATATATATATATATATATATATATGTGCTAGCAAGACTTATCGTGAAACACCAGGTACTGCGCATTGGGGAAAGGTGCAAGAAATTATTGCACAAAAATAGTGTTTTATTCAGAAGCCAACTATCATTAATGTAAAAAAATTGCAAATTAAGGCAATTCTACAATGCATAATAAATAAGGCAGACACTTTAAAGAGGGTTAAAATGTAAATACAAAAAAAAAAACAAAGTACCTATTTTTTTTAATGTTAAATGGCATGCTTTATTCTCGTTGCGATTTAAACAGCGTCTTAAAAAAAAAATAATTAAAAATAATTACAAAACGGCAGAAACTTTTGTGTGTGTTTAATTTTCAGGAAACATGAAAATAAATGTTGCCTATGATAGACTTCAATACACTGGCGTGTCCCGTAAGAGTGAGTGAGAGCACCGATCATCTGGGCAGTCGTGGTTAATCTCTGCGCTCCCATTGGTTCTTGCTAAACATGATCTTGTACAGCTGTCCCGGTTTAAATGGCAGCGTGAATAAAACACTCATTAAATACTGGAATAAAGAGAATTTAGTTGTTTGGTTCTTTTTGTACAAGTTATCACCCTCAAATGTGTCTGCCATATTTATTATTCATTGTAAAATTGCCTTAATTTTACATTAGAGATAGTTGGCTTCTGAATAAAAGACTATATTGCACCTTTCCCCTATGCGCAGTATATGGTGTTCCACGGTAAGTCTAGCCAACACATATTTACCTTCTTATCTACCCAAGAGGTCATTATAGGAAAAATTCAAGGTGCATGAAACACTTCATGAAACGAAGTTTCATGACTAGCTCTTGGACTATAAACAGCCCAACAAGTGTTTAGCAACAAGTGGGTTGCTGGACCATTCTGAACTTTCTTGTCCACTACGTGTGAAGGAGTACTTGTCACTTGTCACTAAGCCAGTTTAATGAGAGAGACAAGTACTAATGACGCGTGCTAAGCTCGTTCAAGCTACAACACAGAGCAACATCAGAAGCCAAGTTTCGCTTCCAATTCCCTTTTATGTGTGTTTAATAAGGATATTAAACCATAATAAATATGTTGTTATACTCCTGGAAAAATAGGATAAAATTAGAATGCAATTGATGACTTTGCTGAGACTTGTTCGAACAACAACGAAAAAAAAAACAATGAAAAAATAAGCAGTTCATTACTAAAAGCAACATTTCTATCACTTACCGTTTTCTGAAGAAGGGCAGTTTTTCTGAAAAGAAAGTAATAATGTAAGCCGCACTTACCTGATTTTGAAGGGATTTTGTTGCCCAAAAGATATGTACTCACCGTGAAACCGATTCCGACCGTGGCTGAAAACGTCCCCGCTTGAAATTTGCCGGTATCGAACTGAACAAGAAGTGAAGTCTTCCCAACTCCAGAGTCGCCCAACAATATTGTCTGCAACAAAAATTGAATCAATGAACAATAATATCTTGTTTATTTGTATTATTATTTTTTTTATAATATCTTTGATTGGAGTAGGTTTAGATGTGATGGTGTAGTATGCAGGTCATGTCTAGGTATTCTCACCTGTTTATTTAAGGTAATTGAACCCCGGCCTCTTATTCCTCGACCTACACCAGGTATATAGGGAAGGAGGGAGCTACAGGTCAATATGCTAATATAGGACAAACAAATCCTGCCTAAGATTTTATATTTGCAGTAAGGACCTTATTGTAATATCATGACTTCGTGGATTATTAGTCCAGAGCGCATCAGTTTTTGACTTGGATGTTGAGAAGGAGCAAGCTAATTTTTCGAAAAATATCTCCAGAATAACTCATGTAAAAATAATTAAGATATGCGTAAATCCAAAACATCCATTAACATTTGTTTTTAGTTTTTAAATATTCATAGCTCTATATAGTGAGTCTGTTTATTGTATTAATCTCAGTAGACTGTATTGTCATTCGACCAAAATTAATGAAAAGAAGGTATGTTAATTGCTTTTACTGCACATAGAGATGTAAAAAATGTGTTTGATAACCTTGTGTTGAATAAAAACAGTTTTTAGTCTTTTACTTTCGTTTGAGACATTCCGTTTGTTAATTTTTATTTGTTGGTATGTTACTGTTATTTAAATAAACATATTATATAATCTTCACGTCTAGTGAAAAATGAAAAAAAAAATCCATAAAATGTCAACACATTCGCCTTTAATTTGAATTTTTCTTTATCTATTCAGAAGTTGCAAAACATTCAGAAAAAAATACGGACAAAAATTATTTAATGAAAACTATTATCTGAGCAAATGAATTTTGCATACTAGTCATTACACCTGTATAATAATATAAACGAATGTAATACACTCGTCAACCGATTGTAATTTCGTGGTATAAACGGATTAATTTATCTCTATGGGAGCATGAAGTGTAAAATTTCAAATATGACATTCAAAGGGTTAATCAATTAACAGTATCATATTTCTAAAACCGTTTGTCCCTCACAATTTATAATGAGGTTCGTGTTATTATATTCAAAATGATAATAATAAATAATAAAATAACAAAATTTAAATTTAAAGAGGTCAAATACTAGATAGGGAAAGAAATATACAGGGTGTCCCGCATTGAGATGTCATAACTCTAGGGGTTTATTCTCCATATCATTTGTAGTTCAGGGGCGCAAAAATGAGCGTTCTATCTGAAAATGTCGAGGAGCTACTCAAACTTTTGTCTTTTTTAAAAACTACTGGATTTTTACAAAGAAAAACTAATTTTCGGAATTTTTGATCAATATTTGGTAAATATTTTTAGAATCTACATTAAATTTCCAATAAGAAACACCCGTTATTGAAATATTACCATGTAAATTAAGAGCTACATTAAAAGCCATACAAATGAGAATGTTTAATGTTAGTGTTTTATTAAATCATGCATTATTTTCTTAATCAGCTACTTTTTGACTTAGAGGTTTGCCTCCTCCTCAAAAGTTGCATTATTTAATAAGCTTCAAAATGGTACCTCGTAGTTTAAGAAAATAATCTATTTCAATCTATTTTTTTTCTGAACAGTGAATTCCCTAATCGTTGTATCGGCCACTATGGACCAGTTTGTTTGCCTCCTGATCTGAATCCTCTAGATTTCCATGTATTTGGAACATTGAAGAGCAGTTTGTACTCAGAGCCCGTGACGACGAAGGAGGAACTCATTAACAGGATCCATGAGCAGTGCCAGCTCATGAGAACTCAAAGACAAGACGTCCTCCGTAATGGCGTGGATTCAGTTAGACGTTAAACTTATATTTGTAGATATTTTGAAAATCTACTGGACAAATAGTTATTAGTCCACAGTAATAACCATTTTTCTCTCGCCTATAGATTTCTATAGATTTTTCCTAGGAAACCGAGGTAACAGCCATTTCGTCACCACTCGTCCATTATGAGCTAGGCAACCATCCATTTGAAACCAGAGTGAGTTAATATTTGGTAGATGGGCTTGTGTAATAAACGTTATGTAGTGTGGGAAGGATGGGACATCACTATCATCTTGTGAAATTAAAGAATTTGTACAGAATGGCTCCTTCACAAGCGCACATTTATTGGTTTTTACTTAGAAATCAGGAAATAAATAAATAAATTGAAATAGATTTTTTTCTTAAACTACGAGGTACCATTTTGAAGCTTATTAAATAATGCAACTTTTGAGGAGGAGGCAAACCTCTTAGTCGAAAATAGCTGTTTAAGAAAATATTGAATAATTTAATGAAACACTAATATTAAGCATTCTCATTTATATGGCTTTTAATGTAGCTCTTAATTTACTTGGTAATATTTCAATTACGGGTGTTTCTTATTGGAAATTTAATGTCGATTCTAAAAATGTGGTCCTTATTTACGATACATTGATCACAAATTCCAAAAACTCAGTTTTTCTTTAAAAAAGCTAGTAGTTTTTAAAAAAGACATTCCAAGAAAACAAGTGATTACAAAAAAAATCACATTAAAATATACGAATAAAAATTGATTCACATTATAATTTGTGAATAAAAATTTATTCACAATAAAATTCGCAAATAAATTATGAATTTATTCGTATTAAGATGATATTACGAAAGTTATTGAAGGTTTTTTTTTTTTTTTTTTTTTTTTTTTTTTTTTTTTTTTTTTTTTTTTTTTTTTTTTTTTTTTTTTTTTTTTTTATGGAGGTACAGATGTGTCCCTGCAGCATGGCTGGTGGTCCCGCGGCGGACTCGGGGTAAACAAAAAATCTAGGCGCTAATAACCTAGACATTAAACGCCTTAAAAAAAAAAGAGAAAAAAAAGAAAAAAAAAAATCACCTTTAATAACTTTCGTAATATCATCTTAATACGAATAAATTCATAATTTATTTGCGAATTTTATTGTGAATAAATTTTTATTCACAAATTATAATGTGATTTTTTTTGTAATCACTTGTTTTTTTTTGTAAATATTCACATTTTTCGAAAAAATTTGCGAATAAAATTTTATTTGTATTTTTATATTTAATATATGTGAATAAAAATAAATTCGTATTCACACTTATGAATACGAATTTATTTATATTCGTATTCACAAATTTATGAAGTACGAATTTATTTATCTTCATATTCACAAATATATGAAGTACGAATAAATTCGTATTTTTATTTATAAATAAAATTATGCCCATCTCTGTTTCATAGTCATAACTGAATAATTATTGATTGAATCGATTTTTGAGTTTTGTCACTTTAGAAATAATAGTGAGATATATATATTTAAATGCCAGGTGAACGAAACTCAATGTATAAGTACATATAAGTGGTATTTGCTTGCTTTACACGAACAAAATATAGAAGATTTTTTGCCAAGGTAGTAATGGCATTTAGCTCTTTGGTAAGAAGTATTAACCCCTAGCGTCGGACTAAGGGAGGTTGTTACTTATGTATTTCCTTTAAAAGCCCTTGGAGAGAGGGCTTATAGCCATTCGGAAAGCCCGTGGATTAGTTTAAAACGGTGAAGAACAGACAATAGATCCCATGTGACAGCAAAAACACTGAGGAGGCTCTCTCCTCTTTTAACAGTAAGTCGGAAAGTTACTGCTAAAAATGAAGAAAACATCTCGGTAGACACAATGCCCATTTCTTACAAAACTAACACTATCTTTCTAGGCATTAGTTGAGTGTTTATGGAGTGTTATTCTTTTCATCTTATTTTCATAACAGTTCAATTCATTTTTATGGTCTGAAATGGCATTTGTCCTGGAATTCCTTATGAAGGCATTCCTGACAATTGTAAAATATGAGTTATGGTCCTCCAATGATTGCCGCTGAGAGGCTCGTTTTCCAATATACTTATAATTGTTTATTCTAGAAGATGTTTTTTTTAAAAATTCAAGCGAGGAATTTTTATAAGGGGATGTTAGTAGAATATGTAAAAAAAAAAAAATTATCCAAATCTGCTACCATACGTCAATGGCCTCGTTATTAACGGTAATTTTGACCCTAAGGAGTCATTTCTGGTCTTTGGTGCCCCAGACTCGTTTCTTCCTCATGACTCGCAGATTCGAAATATGCAATAATAAAATTTGGCCTTGAATAACATTTCAAGGTATATTTTGTGGGGGTCAATATGGGGGTTATTTTTTCCGATCTCGCACTGGAGAATCATCTGGCCAACGGATGACCATTATTTCTGTGACACCCTGTACTTGCGCTTTTTACTAGTACTTTTTACTAGTCACTAGAGATAAATTCCTAGACTTCATTGGTTTCCAGGTATACCTTTTATAACAATATGACGTTATAAATCGAATGAAACCACCTCCAAGGCTATACATATAACTTTGACATAAGTAGAAAAAAGAAAATCTTGATATTTTTGCCTAGTATCTCGAAACCTTTTCGGAAATCATGAAAGGTTTAAGGCATCTATCTACAAATGGAACCTAAATATTCACAGCTAAAAAGAAAGAGTAAATAAATAATAAAATAAAGCTTTCCTACCATTTAAACAATTTAATAGAGGACATTATATTAAAGGGTTCGAGCAAATAATGAGGAGGCCACTTGCCATAAGGTAAGGGTTAAATGAGGAGGGTGGGAATAGCGTCGGAACAGGGGCCTGGATAGGTAGGAAGACCACCGTACAGCCCCCGCCACTTGCCATAAGGTAAGGGTTAAATGAGGAGGGCGAGAATAGCGTCGGAACAGGGGCCTGGACAGGTAGGAAGACCACCGTACAGCCCCCGCCACTTGCCATAAGGTAAGGGTTAAATGAGGAGGGTGGGAATAGCGTCGGAACAGGGGCCTGGACAGGTAGGAAGACCACCGTACAGCCCCCGCCACTTGCCATAAGGTAAGGGTTAAAAGAGGAGGGCGAGAATAGCGTCGGAACAGGGGCCTGGACAGGTAGGAAGACCACCGTACAGCCCCCGCCACTTACCATAAGGTAAGGGTTAAATGAGGAGGGTGGGAATAGCGTCGGAACAGGGGCCTGGACAGGTAGGAAGACCACCGTACAGCCCCCGCCACTTGCCATAAGGTAAGGGGTAAATGAGGAGGGCGAGAATAGCGTCGGAACAGGGGCCTGGACAGGTAGGAAGACCACCGTACAGCCCCCGCCACTTGCCATAAGGTAAGGGTTAAATGAGGAGGGCGAGAATAGCGTCGGAACAGGGGCCTGGACAGGTAGAAAGACCACCCTACAGCCCCCGCCACTTGCCATAAGGTAAAGGTTAAATGAGGATGGCGAGAATAGCGTCGGAACAGGGGCCTGGACAGGTAGGACGACCACCGTACAGCCCCCGCCACTTGCCATAAGGTAAGGGTTAAATGAGGAGGGCGAGAATAGCGTCGTAACAGGGACCTGGACAGGTAGGAAGACCACCGTACAGCCCCCGCCACTTGCCATAAGGTAAGGGTTAAATGAGGAGGGCGAGAATAGCGTCGGAACAGGGGCCTGGACAGGTAGGAAGACCACCGTACAGCCCCCGCCACTTGCCATAAGGTAAGGGTTAAATGAGGAGGGCGAGAATAGCGTCGGAACAGGGGCCTGGACAGGTAGAAAAACCACCGTACAGCCCCCGCCACTTGCCACAAGGTAAGGGTTAAATGAGGAGGGCGAGAATACCGTCGGAACAGGGGCCTGGACAGGTAGAAAAACCACCGTACAGCCCCCGCCACTTGCCATAAGGTAAGGGGTAAATGAGGAGGGCGAGAATAGCGTCGGAACAGGGGCCTGGACAGGTAGGAAGACCACCGTACAGCCCCCGCCACTTGCCATAAGGTAAGGGTTAAATGAGGAGGGCGAGAATAGCGTCGGAACAGGGGCCTGGACAGGTAGAAAGACCACCCTACAGCCCCCGCCACTTGCCATAAGGTAAAGGTTAAATGAGGAGGGCGAGAATAGCGTCGGAACAGGGGCCTGGACAGGTAGGACGACCACCGTACAGCCCCCGCCACTTGCCATAAGGTAAGGGTTAAATGAGGAGGGCGAGAATAGCGTCGTAACAGGGGCCTGGACAGGTAGGAAGACCACCGTACAGCCCCCGCCACTTGCCATAAGGTAAGGGTTAAATGAGGAGGGCGAGAATAGCGTCGGAACAGGGGCCTGGACAGGTAGGAAGACCACCGTACAGCCCCCGCCACTTGCCATAAGGTAAGGGTTAAATGAGGAGGGCGAGAATAGCGTCGGAACAGGGGCCTGGACAGGTAGGAAGACCACCGTACAGCCCCCGCCACTTGCCATAAGGTAAGGGTTAAATGAGGAGGGCGAGAATAGCGTCGGAACAGGGGCCTGGACAGGTAGGAAGACCACCGTACAGCCCCCGCCACTTGCCATAAGGTAAGGGTTAAATGAGGAGGGCGAGAATAGCGTCGGAACAGGGGCCTGGACAGGTAGGAAGACCACCGTACAGCCCCCGCCACTTGCCATAAGGTAAAGGTTAAATGAGGAGGGCGAGAATAGCGTCGGAACAGGGGCCTGGACAGGTAGGACGACCACCGTACAGCCCCCGCCACTTGCCATAAGGTAAGGGTTAAATGAGGAGGGCGAGAATAGCGTCGAAACAGGGGCCTGGACAGGTAGGAAGACCACCGTACAGCCCCCGCCACTTGCCATAAGGTAAGGGTTAAATGAGGAGGGCGAGAATAGCGTCGGAACAGGGGCCTGGACAGGTAGGAAGACCACCGTACAGCCCCCGCCACTTGCCATAAGGTAAGGGTTAAATGAGGAGGGCGAGAATAGCGTCGGAACAGGGGCCTGGACAGGTAGGAAGACCACCGTACAGCCCCCGCCACTTGCCATAAGGTAAGGGTTAAATGAGGAGGGCGAGAATAGCGTCGGAACAGGGGCCTGGACAGGTAGGAAGACCACCGTACAGCCCCCGCCACTTGCCATAAGGTAAGGGTTAAATGAGGAGGGCGAGAATAGCGTCGGAACAGGGGCCTGGACAGGTAGGAAGACCACCGTACAGCCCCCGCCACTTGCCATAAGGTAAGGGTTAAATGAGGAGGGCGAGAATAGCGTCGGAACAGGGGCCTGGACAGGTAGGAAGACCACCGTACAGCCCCCGCCACTTGCCATAAGGTAAGGGTTAAATGAGGAGGGCGAGAATAGCGTCGGAACAGGGGCCTGGACAGGTAGGAAGACCACCGTACAGCCCCCGCCACTTGCCATAAGGTAAGGGTTAAATGAGGAGGGCGAGAATAGCGTCGGAACAGGGGCCTGGACAGGTAGAAAAACCACCGTACAGCCCCCGCCACTTGCCACAAGGTAAGGGTTAAATGAGGAGGGCGAGAATACCGTCGGAACAGGGGCCTGGACAGGTAGAAAAACCACCTTACAGCCCCCGCATCTTGCCATAAGGTAAGGGTTAAATGAGAAAAAAAAGAGGAGGGCGGGGTTAAATGAGGAGGGCGAGAATACCGTCGGAACAGGGGCCTGGACAGGTAGAAAAACCACCGTACCACCCTGCAAATAATGTATTTATGCAATTTTCGATAGAGTGATCTCATTACGAAAAACGGGTGCTTAAAATTGTAAAATATTAGTTTCATTCTTTTTGACGGTTTGTTTCTCGGTTTGAATTGCTTGTTTGTTTGTTTTTTTTTTAGTTAAATACACAATAAATAAATGAGGAGCATGTTTGTATTACTTGTTGTAATAGCAAATGTAGAGGAGGACGGAGTAATTTCCGCTCGGCTACAGTATTTTTAGCAGGAGGTGTTTACATTTTTCACAAAATATAAAAAATACAGTATTAACCGTTTCTATTCCAAAGTCTTCCAAATGACACTTTGGATAAGAAGAAAAACGCGCTTAGATGACGCAGTTCCAACGAGTCTTACATATTTGTCTATTTGTGTCAAACATTTATGTTTGAGTTATTGACTGGGAATATTTGTGCTTACCTTGTGCGGTACATCGGTGTCAGGACTCGGCAAGGGAGCTAGGAGTCCAGGATCGGGTGTGTATCCTCTATACCCCGTAGGGCTAGGCTCTCTTCGGGGTTCAGCTGTAATCTTCAAGCCTCCCCCTGCATCTTCAGATTCAAACACATCATCAGATATGCTGTCGTCTGCTGCCATTCTCTGAAAACAGATAATAAAAACAATAAATTTCCTAGAAAAATGTCGAGAAGATGTCGCTAACCAAACACCGAGGTCCCGGAAATAGTTATTTTCATTTTGAAGTCGTACGTGCCAATGGTGTTTAGAATTGAAAAGACAAAACTTTTCACAGGTGGCTCTAAGCTTGTTTACGAATCCATTAAAACCTCAAGGTACCTTAAAGATGAAAAGCCATAGTTGACCCAGTTATATAAAGAAATAGTTTGTTTGCACATCCCGAACATGTTACGTTAGCAAAGACTTAAGACCCAGAAAGCACATAAGGAAGCTGCTAGTGAGTGAACGAAGCTTCAGTGAAGGTTTACGAAGCTGAAGCTCGGCATGGCTTTATAAGAATTACTATTAAGTCAAGGTCGATGATTCCAGCTTTTGATAATTAGTAACATTTCAAATTACCAGACCTGTAATGTGAACATAAGTCATGTATCTACTTTGCATTCAATGAATGAAACCTAAATCTAATGCTGAAGCTATTTTTTTTTTATTTATTTATTTTTTTTTTCCTTTGCTAATATTTCCGGTTCTAAGCAATTTTGGCAATATTTGGCAGCCCTTGCGTGACCGGAAGATGTTAACAGACAATTCCAGTTTTTATATATTAATTTATTAGTGTCTCGTAGATGACAATTTCAACTATTACATATTAAAAAAATAATAAAAACTACCAATAAAATTTGATTTTTTTAAATATTTTGTTAAACTTGAGAGCAGATGAGCAACCGGAAGATATCAACAGATATTTTATATATTTGTACCCCTTTTTAGTCATTCTATGTCGCAATTTTTCCGCGGTATTATTAGAAAAAAAATGATTTTTTTCGACCCGCCCTACTCCTCACCCATCCCCAGTCGCAACACCTCTTAGTAATGCTGGCAAATATAGGCGTTTCGAAATGGCATCTTGGAAACATAATTTTTATAAATTTTAACGTATAACGTTATTTATGATTGACAACCAATTTTAACCTGTTCTGTTTAAACTGCTGTTACTGGTAACCTTTAGATAACGGGTTATCTCTACGTTGTGATTGTTTGCACTGGTCCGGAGGGCTGCAGTGTCAAAAAACATATATTTTGATTACTTATCAATTGATGAATAACTTATAGTATGACGGGAACCGTGCTATAATAAACTGCACAAAATTATGTAGTAGCATTAATTTTGATGATATATTATTTAAAGCAATAAAATAACTACTTATCAGCCGTGACGAAGCATGGGTAGCCAGCTAGTATATATATATATATATATATATATATATATATATATATATATATATATATATATACACATACAAATTTGAACCACCGTTATTTCCGAGCTCTATGGGTTCTGAAACGTCAAATTTTCTAGTCGGCACTTCCGGAATGCCTCATGAGGTCAACCTTATAAGCGGGTTTCCTCCCTATGAAGGGACGGAGGAACCGCTCTAACAAATCACAGCTGACTGCGTGCCATTGTATATATGCGGAATCAGGGAATATTTTTTTCGGCGATCTAGGAGACTGCAAGTCTGTTGTTACGGGTTAAAACATTGCATTGCTTATCTGGAGAAGCCGGGTGGGGTTCCCGGAAAAACATTACCCTGTTTGCGGTGTAAATATTTTGTATCCCCAGCCTATGGGCAAACACAATTTCCGAACTAGAATACGAATCTCAATAATAAAATTTCGGCTCGGAATATTGCCACTCCCACAGAATTATAATAAATTAAACAGATGGTCTAAGAAATATATATTTATTGTTTTGATTCATTAGGATGTTACATTTGCCTTTTCTTCTTCTATCGTTTTTGTTTTTTGATTTTTGAATTGCACAGTAAAAAAAAATACCACTATCAGATTATGGATTACTTCAAAAGATTATGTACAAAACGCATTAAGACCCAAAGTGAGCGAAGAACGCTTTCCTTCCAAGATCTGCCACATGAAGTCATCGCGGAGATTCTCAGCTACTTCCCACTGTCTCAGATAGTACCTTACCGCAACCTCTGCAGCGCCTTCAGGATTGGCATAGCGCTGAGGATGAACGACTCATTGAGAAAAGTTCGTCTTGAAGTGAGGAACCGAGTCACCAGACTCAAATCCGAGTTTATAAGCCTGATCTTAGAGAATAGGTCTGTATGCTGGTCCTTGTTCAACTCACTATACCACTGGTGGAATGTACAAAACGATCTTTGCCTCTTCAGCGTAACCATTTGGCGGTACAAGAAAGACTTACAGATCTGGTGTTATATCGCCAGTTTGGTAGCAGAAATATTCGACAGGATCGCCAATGAACTTAAAATTCTTATCTTCAGTTCGCGTTCAAGAACAAAAGCTGTCGAACCACCACTGGATCGATTTCTTAAACGTTTTACCACAAGAATCGAGGTACATTTCTACAAATCAGAAGCTTTCGTCCCTTTTGAGCTCAGACTAACGGATCTGCTTTTCTGTTGCCCAGGCGGCGAAACTAAAATTATTTATAACCATGGAAACAACAGAACATACGTTAACTCTTACATTACATTTACTGGGACGGACTATGATCTCCCTTGCGTAAGCCAATATGTATCAAGACTACAAAACGAAATGGAAATTTTGCGTTTCATGCGGCAATTTATCAGAGAAGTCAACTGTATGCACGTTTCTTCGGTTCTTGAAAGAATGAAAAACTTCTCTAAACATACAGAATGCGAGGAAACATCTTCTGAAATAGATAATATCCTACCATTGTTCAGTTCTGGTGACGAATCCTTCATGGAATACTACGAAAGGACATCAGAAAATTCCCACAGGTTGGAGGTATACCAACATATTTCGCCAATGAAAATGGGCACTTGCCATTTGTCTTGTGGTTTCGAAATGATTCATTATGATAAAAATAAATCGAATGGTTTGGAAAATAATAACGAACAGAAGGATAAAAAAGTTCATTGCGTTGCATGTTCTTATCAAAACTTCAACAACTCTTTTCATTTGAGAATAAAAAAATACCTCGGTTCGTTCACTGTTCAAAACAAAGTAATTTATATACCGGACAGATGTAATTACAGCATTTAAACGAAGATAAATTTAGTGATCAGCGACTTTTAACAGAAATAATATTAGTTTTCACAGGTATGTCTGTAATGAAATGTACTTTTAAACAAATAAAAGGAACTGTAAAGAATGTCGGTACACAATATGATAAGTAGTGGAATATGATAAAATATGAATTTATTTTAATCAAAAAAATCCGTTTATTTTATATATTTGTATAACTTATTTTGGTACTTGTTCATTAACGGGAGGCCATTGTTTCTATTCTAAACATATGTAATACACAGGTTAATCCTGTTCTCTATCAGATACTCTACATTGTAGTGTAATCCTTTTCTCGAGCGAGCCCCGACCGATTATGTTTAGTTGTGTATTTATATTACCTTTGTACACAGTTGTAGTTCAAACTGCATAGTTCACGAAGTTGCGAAGTATTGTCATAATGAATTTTTGGGATATACCGGTGACATGTCGCATGTGCTTTATTGCAAGACTATGGCGTTTTACAGAAATTTCCTTTCTCGAAATTGTATTTCGTTAACAGCGATCGAGCGACTATGGGATCAAATAAAGGACTTTAAGTCCTCCAGAAATAAACTTATAATGTCACTATGTTATGACTTGTGTGTAGCTATAAGTAATTGTATTTTAGGTAAAACTGAAGTTTCACGCCCTCAAAACCGATTTCTTTCAAATTTTGTACAATAACGTATTTTGATGCACTAAACACGAATACGTTAAAAAAAAAACCTTCGCATTTAACTACGAAAGAAGTTATTAAGCACTTAAGTTCACTGTTATGCGGGTTATGAGAGCTAATGTTAACAACTAAATTTGTGACGACTTTAAGGAATACATGCTATGCGTTTCCGCTCGCTACGCTCGCTCAAGAAGATAACAAAACCCCAGTCAATCCAACTCGCTAAAATTAATAGAATTCTAATAGAATAGAATATTAAGCACTAAAGTTCACTGTTAGGAAGGTTATAAAACTAGGCGACAACAGCGTATTTGTAAACACGCGCATGCGCAGATATGTAACATTGGGAAACAGAGAACTCTCATTTGAAAAGTTCAGAAACCATTTATTCAAAAATATTGTTAATTTTAAGGGCATCCTCACCCGTCGTCACCTCTCGCTTAAGGGCATACGTGCTATGCGTTTCCGCTCGCTACGCTCGCTCAAGAAGATAACAAATCCCCAGTCAAGCCAACTCGCTAAAATTAATAGAATTCTATAAATTATTCTATTAACTTTAATGCTTACTTCTTTCCTAGTTAAATGCGAAGGTTTTTTTTTTAACGTATTCGTGTTTAGTGCATCAAAATACGTTATTGTACAAAATTTGAAAGAAATCTGTTTTGAGGGCGTGAAACTTCATTTTTACCGTATTTTATTGTTTGAAATATATTCTAAATGATGTGGCCCCCCGGAAGTGAACAAGTACCCTTATTTTTTATGTAGTGGTTCGTCATAATGACTAATTTAAAGTTGAACGTCCACTTATCCATAATAATGATGTTTTGGACGGGTTATCTATAGGTTATCACCCTTTTCTTGAAGTAATTCTGAGCAAAAAGTGCCCAAACAAGGTTTCTTGTGAAACATCACATACAGCTTCATTTCAACCTAAATAAGAGTGTAGGTGATCGGGGTTTGGTCATATGTTGAATAAAACTACATTTTATAACTAAAACGAGTTATATTTCTGCTAACGTTGCGACTTGACTCTCAGGCTTAAAATGTTAGACAACCGAAGATAAACTTAGTTGTATGCGTCATGGAATCTCCTACAACCTAGGGATCGGCGGTAGTCGATAGTTCAGCACTCTCGATAGGCCGGTACTATCGGGTAAAATATATCGATAGTTATTCGATAGTGGCTTTCCCTATTCCTTACTTACCTGTGCTATAAAGAATTTAATGTTTTTGAATTGAAATATCTATTACTTGCAGGATTAGGTATATTTATAAAATTACACAACGGTTTAAAATGAAAAAAAGGAATTTATTTAATTTTATAAAAGCATTTCCAAAGAATATAATATCAAGTGGCACAAAAAAGTGCTATTATTTCAAACTATTTTAGTTGTGCTCCTTGAGCCACATATTACTAGAAAGGAAAAACAATTTTTCCGCTTTTCTTTGCCTCAGTCTGTTCCGCTGCTTAGAAATGATTTTTCCAGCTGCTGAAAATACAGACGAGCCTGGAACACAAAGGTATTTCCTGGCTACATTATGTTGTTGGTTATATTCACCAGACGTTTCCTTTTCAGTTTTTAATTTACCAACCGTGTCAGTATTTAATACCACAGCCCTCCAGATGCTGACAACTTCAATTCTATAAAAAAGTAAAACATCTATCGATAGTAACTATCTATTATCGCCCATCCCTACTACAACCCATCTCAACCTTGTATAGCAAAGAAATTACATGGAACTCTCCTTGAAACAAACACTTCTTTTTTCTTATACTTTAATTGGAAAATTCACAACTGTTGTCTTTTAATTTAACACAGGAGAAATGAAAAATGTCAAATCCTAATGCTTTCAAGGTTCAAAATGCCTTATCTACCCTTAGAGAATTAAAGGATTCTAAATAACAAAAACTGTGTCTATCATTTTGACGCACCGAAGTCATCAGTTATTTATTTATCTCTTGATATAACACAGCGGTAAACTAGAAATTTAGTGTTTTCACAAATGTATACGTCTGAATATAGTTCTTAGAGGCTACATTTCTGAATTTGGGAATTCAACCTAAATAAGAATAAAAACGCCTGTATTGTATTGTGGCCTAGATGCAGATGCGCCGTAAAAAAAAAAAGTCCGTCTCGCAGGAACTACATCATCTTAGCGCGGTTCCCTGTTTTATATGTATATATATATATATATATATATAAATTTGAACCACCGTCATTTTCGGTCTCTAGGGGTTCTGAAACGCAAAATTTTCTAGTCGGCACTTCCGGATTGTTTCCTGAGATCAACCTTATAAGCGGGGTTTTTCCCTACGAAAACGGAGGGAGGAACCCAACCCTCCCTACGAAGGGAGGGAGGAACCGCGCTAAAACACACAAAAAGCTCAATTTCTTATTTAATGCTAACTTAGAGAACCCGCCTTTTCGCCATGATTATTTTCGATGAAATCAATCATTAATTATTTTAAAAAATATTACATATTTACCGTATCGGGAAATATTTTCTTGAGGCGCGCCATGATCGGCTAGAACAAACAACCACGAACCAAAGACTGACTGAGCGTAAGGCATGTTTCTGTGCCAAGGCCAGTGTGATAAGGGCCTCCCACACACACTGACCTTTTGCAGTTTTTAACTATAGTTTATAACTATAGTTTTTAACTATAGTTTGAATAAATATATCAATAGTTTGTTATTGAACATTATTTCGTCATTCAGGAGCTGTATATTTAAGCACATTCATCAGTAAGGAAGATAGTTTCTTACTTGAAATATTTTGCTCTTTCATGCAAATTGCTGACACAATTATTAATTTTTTATTTATTATTTCTCGTTATAGGTGAAAAGTCAATTAAGTGAAGCCAAGGAAGAAATAATATAAATATATATAGATAGATAGATAATATTCTCGTGTCACAGTTTTAGTGTTTATACTCCTCCGAAACGGCTTAACCGAAATTGATGAAATTTAATACATATATTCAGTAGGTCTGAGAATAGGTTTATAGCTAATTTCTATATCCGTAAGTGATAAGGGGGCCTACCTCCAAAAATAGTTTTTTATTTTCTGGAGTTTTTATGATTTAGCATTAAAAAATACACACAACCCTAAATTTTCAATTTTCTACCACTCTCTTTTCACTCTGGTAGAGATTGATTTAAGGGCATTTGGATCTTCGAAGAGTGAAGGTTATGTGGGAGCATTTTTTCAGGATTGACTTTAATCCACCATTTTGTGAACTATGGTTCAAGCAGTTGGAGATGGGATTGAAGGTGTTCGGAAGCAAGTATAGGATCTGAAGTGCATGAGAGGATGGCTGTATCGTCAGCAAAAGTAAAGAGGGTTGTGGAATCATGGGTGGGCATGTCAGCAGAGTAAACAAGGAATAAGATAGGACTTAGGATGCCGCCTTGTGGAACACCAGCAAGCCGAGGAAAGAAAGAGGACAGAGATGATCCGAATGAGACATTGAATGATCTGCAAGAAATATAGAAATTTATTATAAGGTAATAGGTTGAGGGGAGGATATTTTTGAGTTTAATATCAAGCCCTGGTGCCATACCCAATCAAATGCTTGAGCGACTTTGATTGGTTAAACTTACAAATTTGATTATTATCATGGAATTGTCTTTTCGTGTAAGTTTTCGCCTTGACAGAGAGAGAGAGCGGAATGTACATTTAAAGCAAGCAGGAAACGTTTACGCCGACATATTGATCTTCAAGAGTGTATACTTTACTCTTCTTGCCCAAGATCTACACAATTATTACTGTCCTCAAATTGGAAGAATAAAAAAAAAATGATTCTTAGAATATTGCTCGTCGACAAAAAGACGAAATCAAATTTCATATATAAATTTCATTTTTAAATTGATTATAAGGAATTGTCCTCCCTTTGAATATTTTACCTCCGAGGCGGGAAATTTTATTCGCCTGTAGGGTGAAAGGGTTTTAGGAGAAGACTTTATCATATTTCCAGACCCCTCTGATTCAGAAAATTGTCAATCTGAGGCCTTTCGGAGGATCCTGATCGATCTTCTACCAGCTGAAGCCTCAACATGACTACACATGGAGCAACATTAAATATCAAGTGATGCACGGTGGGCTAGGTTGCACTTTTACCGCGAAAAAAATCAAAATATTTTTATCGACAGAACAATGTAAAACCTATTAGAATGCAAACAGAAGGACTTTCTGGATTATGGTCTCAAAAGTGGAGACCTTAATATTTATGTTCTTAAGCTGATCTAGAAATAATTGAATACTCCAAAAAGAACTAACTCAAACTCTAGACTAGCCTAAGATATTTTGACTTGGTCACTAAACTGTTCTTTTCATGTCGGGCTCTAGGCTAAGTAAATAACATATTTTACTATTTTAACATGTTTTAAAATTTCTACTTGACATTTTTCTGATTTAAATGTTGAGTTTTCAAAATTTAAAAAAAAACAAAAAGTTATGCATAACATTGCAGGTTTTCTTACCACTAAAACATGATTTTAAAAGTCGTTTTCTAGTTATCCTGAAAGAATCAGGTGCGTAACTCATCAGGACAAATTTTTAAATTACCCAGGGTCATCGGAGGAGGTGAAATTCTTATTTGTATGTAACTTATGGTTGCAATTAAAACGTTCGTCAAGAGATGCAACTGTCCAGGAATTGGAAAGTTCCCTCTTGGCATTTTGATGACCAGAAACAGGTGTAGACATCTTGTGTGAAAAACTAATACATTTTTTAAAAAGGCAGTAGAGCTGGACACTTGCTAAGGCAGAGGGATGGAAGATGGACCTCCGAGATAACGGAGTGGACACCATACGGGAAGAAGAGGAACCGAGGACGGCAGAGGAAGAGATGGCGAGACATATTCCGAAAATGGGTTGGCCCTCAGTGGTGGAGACAGGCTAAGGACAGAGCAGTATGGAAGAAGTTACTGGAGAAGAACCTTACGCACCCCGCTTTCCGCTAGAACTGGTCACTCATGGAAAGCGTAGACCATTACCCCGAAAAGGGAGGCCTGTGCGGAAGAATTTATTTATTTATTATCAGCATAGAAGTATTATTGTTATCGCTATGATTTTATTAAAAGAAGTATTAACATTATTGTTATTATTATAAAAAGACATTTATCATTGTTATTATTGTTTTCATTATATTTACAAAGAGAAGTATTATCATTTTTATTATTATTATCAAAGAAAATTTATCATTGTTATTATTATTATTAAAAACAAGTATTACTATTATTATTACTGTTATTATCTACTATTATTATCAAAGAAGCATTATCATTGTTATTATTATTATTATTAAAAACAACTATTACTATTATTATCAAAGAAGCACTATTATTGTTATTATGATTATCAAATAAGTATTGGCATTATTATTACTATTGTATTATTATTAATATCGCACAATAAAGGCTATTCATTCATTCATCCCATAATTAATGTCGGTTTCTAATATTCTGTCTGTTTAAGTTTCCTCCTTTTCGATTTTTTTTTTCGTTTATTATATTAATAAATAGACATATTTATCATGTTTTGGTTGGGGAAAATTATTGATTCTGTGCTGAAATTTCATTTCAAATAGATCTCCTATAGCACCACTTACGCCATGTTATGCTTTGGAAATTCTATAAAAGATAAAATGCTGCTTCAACTTTTCGAAAACTTGTAGAAATAAATTGCGAAAATAACTGAGCGACAAGTGGATTGGTATTTCGCATGATTTCGAGCGGTAAACTGGAAGCTTGAAGACGAGCCTCGTACAGGTCGACCATCAGAGCTTGATGACGAACTCCTGCAGGCTACTGTAGAAGAAAACTTGTAGAAATAAATTGCGAAAATAACTGAGCGACAAGTGGATTGGTAGTTCGCATGATTTCGAGCGGTAAACCGGAAGCTTGAAGACGAGCCTCGTACAGGTCGACCATCAGAGCTTGATGACGAACTCCTGCAGGCTACTGTAGAAGAAAACTTGTAGAAATAAATTGCGAAAATAACTGAGCGACAAGTGGATTGGTAGTTCGCATGATTTCGAGCGGTAAACCGGAAGCTTGAAGACGAGCCTCGTACAGGTCGACCATCAGAGTTTGATGACGAACTCCTGCAGGCTACTGTAGAAGAAAACTTGTAGAAATAAATTGCGAAAATAACTGAGCGACAAGTGGATTGGTAGTTCGCATGATTTCGAGCGGTAAACCGGAAGCTTGAAGACGAGCCTCGTACAGGTCGACCATCAGAGCTTGACGACCAACTCCTGCAGGCTACTGTAGAAGAAAATCCTGTTGTAACAGTCGAAGAGCTAGCAGAAATCTTGGATCGAAACATTCTACTTTCCACCGATATAAGCCCACCCCGACATTACTTATGGGGTGACCTGATAACTTGGATCGACACATTCTACTTTCCACCGATATAAGCCCACCCCGACATTACTTATGGGGTGACCTGATAACTTGGATCGACACATTCTACTTTCCACCGATATAAGCCCACCCCGACATTACTTATGGGGTGACCTGATAACTAGGATCGACACATTCTACTTTCCACCTATATAAACCCTCATTACTTATGGGGTGACCTGATAAATAATTATTTATCAGGTTAACTTACTTTTCTCTCAAGCAATATTTACTTGATTATTGACTATTTCTAATTATAATTAGAAATAGTCAATAATCAAGTAAATATTGCTTGAGAGAAAAGTAAGTTAATTTTGGGCGAACATTTCAGCGCCTCATTCACAAATATTTATTTCTATATATGATCTAGGTGAGTTAGATTTTATCATTTTTTTTTTTTGGGGGGGGGGGGGGGGTTAAGGAGTCGGAATACGCCTGAGATATATTTTCTGTCGTCTGAAAGTATTTCGTTCATGTATTACGGCAAGTTAGTGGTTTCCCTGCTTATGCAGTCTGTCAGAAAATGTTTAACGGTAAGTGGTGTACTGCACTTCTTGAATATATTTGTATAATTTCGGTTTAATAATTTAATACTAGATCACTATTATTATTAAACAGGTTTGAAAATTAAATCACATGCGGCCTTTAAGGTTCTTTATTTTGCCAATTTTCTCGAAAGCAATGTTAACGCATTGAAATAGATTTCATTAAATTCGGTGAAACGTTGTCATTATTTTGATTATTTAGTGTTGGCCCGGGCTCGTTATTTATTGAGAGTGAAAAATAACAAACCTTTGTATTTGAGCAATGATGTATTATTTTGATTATTTAGTGTTGGCCCGGGCTCGTTATTTATTGAGAGTGAAAAATAACAAACCTTTGTATTTGAGCAATGATGTATTATTTGTTTAAACAATATATTTAAGTGTATTTTACATGTTTTAGAGATAAATGTTATATCTGAGTGATTGGAGAAGTCTTGATGGTAGTATGTAGATCATGTCTAGGTATTCTCAGCTGTTGATTTAAGGTAATTGGACCCCGTCCTCTTATTCCTCGACCTACACCAGACATATATAGGGGAGGAGGGAGCTACAGGTCAATATACAGATATAGGGCAAACAGATGTATGCTATGATTTGATATTTGATGTAAGGACCTTATATTACTGTCATGATTTTGAAGGGTTTTCTATTAGCCCATTCTGTTTTGACTTGGATATTAAAAGGCATGAAAGGATTTGTGTGGGAATATTTTCAGAATAACTCAATTAATATAAATTGAGGTATGCGTAATTCAAAAACTTTCCAGATAATTTGTTTTTAATTTAAATATTTTAAAAAAATCGAAAAATCACGGATTTTTTTGTAGTTCTTTAGCTCATAGCTCCGAAAGTATACGTGTTAGACTCTTTCTTATAGCGTCAAAAACATTTGCAATAAAATAACGTATTATTTAGAAACGTCAAGTTAGTCCGCGGTTTTATAAAACATCAAAAATCATGAAAAAATGATATAAAAAATACATATTTTTATATCATTATTTTTCGAAAACTTAAAATGCATTTAGGAATTTCATATTTTAGGGAGAAAAGTTTGATTCTATAGTAAAACAACCCACCTAATTTCGTTTAAATCGGTTTGATGTTTTGTGTATAATAATTATGAAATTGGGGTATCAGCGAAAACTTTAACATTTTACAAATTTTTGCAAACCCCGAAAGAAATACATTGTCAATTCTGACGGGTTCAGAAATTTGAGCTAAAAAAGTGAAAAAAAAATGTGATTTTTTAAAATAAAATTTAAACAAAATGTTCCAGAAATATTTGATGTACGCATAGCTCAAATATTGTCATTTGGGTTATTCTGAAGATATTACCGCAATAACTATCGTGCCCCCCCCCCTTAAAATCCAAATATAGCTACGATTGTAAGGATGCACCCTGGACTATATCAAAGTAGGTCGTTATCCAAAGATACTGATTTTTTTAGATTATTCTGCATGTGGAGATGGCAAGATAACAATGTGCTAATATCAAAATGATCAACGTTGAGATATTTATTTTGAGGACGCTTCTTCTCGCAGGGTTCGCCATAAGTAAATATGCTCATATCGGTCAAAGGAAATCATACTGAGATTTTCATAAGCAGAACAGCTCCTTTCCTATCACGAGACGCAGGGAATATTTAGACATACCTCTTGACGTGACCGAAATTCTGACATATGAATCAGTAAATACCATCAAAAAATTAATTTATATTCCGAATTTTAATTTGTAAGTATCAGGCTGTACCGTGTGAAATGTCAGTTTTGTTTACTTTGCGATTTAATCCTTTCCCTTTTTTATTTCATTATTTACAAACATCATTGTTATTCATATAGAATTAAAGCTCTTTTATTCCTATTATTTAATTAGTAACTTTCGTACTGTGTTGTGAGAACGATCCTCTGGGAAAAAAATAAAACTGAAATTATGACTTCAACGGAAATCCGTATTATTTTTCGTTATGAACTTAAGCTCGGTCATAGCTCTGCTGAGGCGTGTACGAACATTAACACGGCGTTCGGCGAGGGAACGGTGAATGAACGAACCGTTTACCGGTGGTTTTCCAGGTTTCGAAGTGGAAATTTTGACCTTGACAACGAGGAGTGAGGAAAGCCAGTAACCAAGTTTGTCAATGCCCACCTGAAAGAAAGGGTTGAAGCTTGTCCCTCAAAAAGCACTAGTATGCCATGTGTAGGGAATATGCCAAAGAACTCGGAGTAGGAGCCACGACAGTTTCAAGACATTTGAAGGAAATCGGCAAGTCCAAAACTGACATTTCGTACGGTAAAGCCTGATAATTCCTCTATTTTAGTTTATTTTATTTATTTTTTTTTTTTTATATATTAATTTATTCATAGCTTCTTCAATTTCAAACTATCCTGTTAGCAATAATTCTTTATTTTGTCAACTATGAGTTTCTATAATTCATTCTATTTTTAATGTTTTATGTCATTATTTTTAAATTTTGTTCTAGTTGCGGACAAGTAATGTACCCAGAGAATAGACTGTACAGGGAATAATGTTGGGTTCTAAAGGCACCACTCTGAAGGACGGCTGCATTCTTTAAGAAAATGCAAAGCAGTGAAGACAAAATATGAAGCTGAATCAATCCTCGCCATATACTTTATTTTTTTTTTTTTATTTTTTGGAGTCCCGGTGGCCGTGAGTATTAATGCGCGATCCTTAACACTCCGAGCGAAATGTAGAAAAAATAAAAGGCATCGAACGAAAGGGATAAAAAAGGGTGGTAACCTATAGATAACCATTCCTAAAATTCGTAGTCAGTAATAAATGGACGTTAAAATTTTATTAATTTATTTATTCTTTAACTTTTTGGTAGATATATTTATTTCAATAATGAATAAACTGTTATACCTATACATAAAATAAAATTGTACAAATCGATGTCAGTTTGTCTATTTAGCTGTTTGTCTGTGCGCGCTAATCTCAGAAATGGCTTATCCGATTTAGATGCGGTTGTATCTAATATATTGTGGTAAGCTTAGCTTAAGATTTAGTGTTTGTTTCATGTCAATCTGTTGGTAAATAAAGAAGTTATGCCAATGTAAAGAATCACCTCGAACATTTGATGAACTATCGTTAACACGATACTTGATTTAGCCGCCAAACATAGAATCTAGTCAGTTATGGATGCCACCTGGAGTGTTTTTTTTTTCGTTTTTAACGGCGCATCAACAGTTTGGCTATTAGCGCCGGGCTATCTACAGGTTAAATCACCCTTTTCTGATGCCAACAGCACGTGGTCGGTCACCCATTCAGACCTGTAGTGTTATCCAACAGATGTATCCGTGATTCTGGTGGTTGCTCTGTCTGTAATTGTGTACATTTGTATAATTTATACAGATCAATAAACAAAAAAGTGACGTACTTGTGTGTTTATTAAGTAGCGTCATAACTTGCATACACAAGGCTCCCGAAGAGAATTAATTAAAAACATAATAATTGCGTCAGCTGTTCATTACAAATATAATTTATTTATTTACAATTTAACGCTTATTTGTTACTAGCTGAATACCCGTGATTCACCACGGCCGATAAGTATTTTTTATATTGAGTTTAATAAGATATTATCCGAATTAACGCTACTACATGATTTTGTACAGCTTATTATTGCACGGACTTTAAAGTTACCCAGGAAACACCATGTGTAGGTAACCGTGCTTGTTTCCGTTGGAGAGTAAAAAAAAGAAAGAAAAAAAAATACAACACCCGCTTAAAAAGTTAGGTAAACAGAGACAAATACACGTTGAAAAGCATAAAACTAACAAATTTGAAGTTTTAAGCACTTATCTCTTCGATTGACATCGCCCCACCGAGCATTACAACAGAATCTTATTGTAGAGAATTTGAATAGCAGAATCTTATTGGTAACCTTTCGAATAGCCGCCTTCCACTTACTACGAGTTCCCAACCGTTTTCGAGATATTTTAGAAAATATACTGATATCCGAAAAAAATTTTTTCCATATACTTCGTTTCTGAATACCCAAACAGAAAATTAGTTTTGAAAAGTATTTCTATCAATTTTTCTGGTAAATGGCTACAGAACTCGCTTAAAAAATGGTTTCATTCGTTTTCCTACGTTAATGAATGTTTCGCACAAATTTCGCTCCAAAACCATGTTACAGTAAACGGATTCAACTGGTCAATGAACTTTACGTTTTAATGAGAAGAAAGATCTTTGTACCAAATGTTATCAAAATCGAACCATTTTTGAGCCGATGAGGAACTTCTTAATAACTCAAACCCCCCTAAAAGTACTTAAACATTTGAATATCAAAAAAACCTTTCGTAGCGAGTGTTTACATTCTAAACGGATTGCCTGTGCAAAATTTCAAATTTTAGCGATGATAGGTCAGTCAGTCAGTGGTATTTGACAAATATATAGTAGATTGACAACGAATTTTAGAACGGGTGGGGGGGTTCTAGTCAGGATAGGGCTGATGGATTTTCTTTCGAAAAAAGAAAAGCCACCAAGTAGAAGTCGAACCCACGACCTTAGGCACGCCTTAGCACTCACTGCCATTGAGCCTTCTTACAAAAATGAAAGGTCAGTACTAATTTTAGTTTATATTTTGAAGTGTACTCCACCATCAAAGACTGACAATTGTAAGTGGAAAATGGATAAGAACATGCACTGATACCAGCCAGCACTTTTGCTTTCTATACTTTATTAGGGGGTAGGGGGGAAAATGTTTATTTTGTATAAAAACAAATTAATCAGAAATGCTGAACACCCCAATATCTAAAGGAATGTCCTTAGTTATGCAGCTCCTGCGTAACGGGCTTATTTTTATGCAATATTTTCAATTTGGGTTGATAACAAATTTTTGTAACAAGTAATCAATTTTGGTTTTTTTGTAAAATGACTTTGTTTTCCCAATCTCTTCTAATGGCAACGTTTTTATAAAATGACGATGTGTTAATTATAATTATTAAAGATGTGTCACATAAATAAAATGCTGCAGAATATTTACTGATAAAATGAATATTTTGTGCTTAGCTAGGAATATATTATTTTATTGGACAGTGCGGTGCGATTCATCAGCCCATGCACTTAACAATTTCTCCTCCCCTCTCTCTCTCTCCGAAGCTTGTTAAAAGCGCAGGGAAAAAAGTGTCGTTACAGAGGCAGCGCGGGAAGTTCAGTTAATTGCCTATGATCAATATTTAGACCTGCCTGCTCCCTGACCTACATCCTACTGGTTTGACCTCCAACGTTCTATTCTACAGCTGATTTGACATTCTACAGCTGTCACGTGTATATTATGTATTGTTAATGATTTAATTAGGAGTAAATAACAATACATTAATAGTTTTATTTATTACCCTTTCACTGACCATTGATCCCAACATTGTTTTCCACATTTCTATTTTATCAAATAAAATTTTACCATTGGTAAATATTCTACCAATTTAATTTCAATTAAATAAGGTAACTAATTAATCAAAGATATTTTTTCTTTGCTGGAAATGTGATCTGAATGGACCCCCGAAATTCATGAAATTTTTGTATTTGTTGGAATATTATGGTTAAGCAGCTGTTTTCCGGCGTGCCATGCTACACCAGTGTGGATTTCTAAAGAAACAAACCACACAGACAGACAGCTGATAGGCAATTTTGACTCAGCCTATGACACTCCCCGTATCAAGATCCACCTGTGTACCAAGCTACGTCAAAATCCGTCAAGCGGTGTGGATTTGTATAAGGAACACACAGACGGACAAACAGATAAACAGACAGACACGTGATTTATAAATACATTATTGTTTTCGCCCTATGACGTAATGAACTGGTAGAACTACTCCAATAATTTTTATATACCATTAGAAATATCTGTTGACATTGATTTCGAAATATATATTTAACAATATAATGTTACAGTTTTTATAATAAGTTTATTTCCCAAATTGTTATGAGTCGTAAAAAAGAAATGTTCCCATTTGGAAACAATGGTCTGTTCGCCTTATATGCCTAGAGATCAAGAGATGTAGTGGGAATCTGTGTGTAAAAAAAAAAAAAAAAAAAAAAAATCAGTCCTGTAACATGCCACCAGGGGGAAGAAAATATAGAGGTATCTGATTCATGACCATACGGCACACTAGGGAGATAGTGTGGTCAGTACTATGCTCCGGCCGCCAGTTTTTCCCCTTGGCTTCGTCGACTGCTAGAGTTATTAGCGCCAAGGCACCCATTATCAGATTAATTAAAGGCTGGGTAGGCCTAGGGACGGTCAGGGAAGCCGAATCCAACCCACGAACGAAGACACTAGAAGAAAAAATCGTTAGCGCTTGCTCGAGATTTGAACTCAGGCCCTCCAGCTTATTAGTCCAGTGCTCTACCACTGAGCTAACCTCGCCCCCGGAATCTGTCTATATTTTCCCCATTTCTAACTTAGGGTCTTACAAACTGTGTTTTTATTTTTAGTTTCCATTCTGCCTTTGACCTAGATACTATTTCTTTTTTTTTTTTCTTTTTTTCTATTCGTTTAAATATATTCTTCCGTAAAATCGTAAAACAATTTTTTGAAATGGCTGTAGTTTTTCGAATGATAGAAGAACCAGTCGTATTGTACATGTTTAAATTATTTAACCAAATGGATAAATTGAGTAACAGTTCCTTTGAGGAAATGGACATATGCCGGTTACCTCCTGACCAAAATATGGTTAACTGGGAGAGAGGTGACAAGAAATAGGGGTGAGGTGTGTCTACATTGGAATAATTCAAATTGCATAGGAACAGATGTTGTGTGTTTTGATAACCTAGAAGAAATGTCTGATTCTGAGCATCTCCTGGGGGGAAAACTACCCGAACTAAAAAAAAGTTAAGAATAATTATATTCCTAAGTATTTATGTTTTATGTGTAACTTTAAGTCATTAGGCTTGAATTTCTAGGTGTGAACACGTTCGTGCTTAAGGCCCTGGTTTAGATTGCTACAAGGGATGATGGCTTTTCATTGGAATAAAGGCATGCACCTTATATTGGACAGAAAAAGGTTGGTAACCTGTAAATAACCCTCCGACCCAAAAATCTGTGAAATGTATAAGGGTTCGTTAAATTTTAAATAATAGATTACTAATGAAATGCGAAGGTGTAATCCACGATAAAAGAACTTTTATCTCTCTCTCTTTCCATGAATAGGATACTCTTAACCCATTCGCCGCTGGTCCCGCACTGGTGCGGGCTGACAGAGACTCTCGCCCTTGTAAGGGTTGACAAAAACTCTCTCCGCACGCTACTCAAGCATTGGTGCTGGGCGATATGTTTTCTTATAAATCTGAAATCTCGCGCTACCCGAGGGCTTTTTCTTGTTTTTCTTGTAGTTCATTTAGTTTAACATTAGATTACTCCTGCCTCCTCTGTGATGGCTAAGCTTACTCCTGCCTCCTCTGTGATGGCTAAGCTTACTCCTGCCTCCTCTGTGATGGCTAAGCTTACTCCTGCCTCCTCTGTGATGGCTAGGCTTACTCCTGCCTCCTCTGTGATGGCTAGGCTTACTCCTGCCTCCTCTGTGATGGCTAGGCTTACTCCTGCCTCCTCTGTGATGGCTAGGCTTACTCCTGCCTCCTCTGTGATGGCTAGGCTTACTCCTGCCTCCTCTGTGATGGCTAAGCTTACTCCTGCCTCCTCTGTGATGGCTAGGCTTACTCCTGCCTCCTCTGTGATGGCTAGGCTTACTCCTGCCTCCTCTGTGATGGCTAAGCTTACTCCTGCCTCCTCTGTGATGGCTAGGCTTACTCCTGCCTCCTCTGTGATGGCTAAGCTTACTCCTGCCTCCTCTGTGATGGCTAGGCTTACTCCTGCCTCCTCTGTGATGGCTAGGCTTACTCCTGCCTCCTCTGTGATGGCTAGGCTTACTCCTGCCTCCTCTGTGATGGCTAGGCTTACTAATGATTTAAGGAAAGGAGATTTTTTAAAATTTATTTATTTATTTTACGAGCTTCGCAACAGCGACGACTTGCTCTTTTTTGTTTAAGATAACGTAAAAAATACAAATTTATATGTTCACAATTATCAGTAACTTATAGTACTAAATGCAACAAAAGTTTGAAAAGAGCATACGACAAAAGTTAGGAGGTTTGTGTTAAGAAATATGTGCTAAACATTATTTAGAGCCTTGCTATTTGAAATATAGTTAATATATTTACATAACTTATCACTAAAACTAACTACAATTTTTTATTAGGTTATGATGGGTGCTACATGTTGTGGTTTTCCATTAATGACCAAGTAAAATTGAGTAATAATTACATAATAGAAAATAAAAATAATAATAATAATTACACAATAGAAAAGAAAAAAAAATCTTTTGTTTCTTCAGATTCTGTGATACATGTTTATGTGTTTTAAATATTGGAGTATAGAGTGTATGTATGGACTACCCTCTGTAAGAAGTTCTTGTAGGTCGTGTGGAATGTTAAGTTTGTCGCGTCTTTTACATTCAGTGAGTATGTGTTTAATTGTCAGTGTTGTGTTACAAACTCTGCATATCGGTTTGTCTTTTTTCTCCATGAGGTAATTATGTGTGAGCAACGAGTGTCCAATGCGAAGTCTGGTCAGTACTACTTTGTCTCTTCTTGTCAAGGTGTATTGTTCTTTACTCCATGCTTTTACTGTGTTCTTAATTTGTGATAATTTGTTGTTTGTTTGTAGCCAGTGATGCAACCAGTCGTTTAATGTATGTGTGCGTAGTGTGTGAACCAAATCATGTAACGTAATGTTTTCAATGTCTACGATCTGTTTGTTAGTTGCGTCTTTTGCATGTTTGTCTACTGATGTACTTAGTCCGATATCCTCGTGTCCGGGTAGCCATAATAGTGTAAGTGTGTGATTCCTGAGTCTGTGTAATTGTTCGTATATCTGTTTGATTATTGGGTGGTTAGTATGAATATTATCGAGGGAGCGTAAAGAACTGAGTGAGTCTGTACATAGGCGGATGTTTGTGTTTTCAGTGTTATGTAGTTTTGTAAGGGCTAAGTGTATGGCGTGTAATTCGGCTGTGTAGATACTTGTGTTGTCATGTAATTTGATTGAATGTGTTTGGTTTTGGTTAATGGCTGCTGCTGCAGTTCCAGATGGTGTCTTCGATCCGTCTGTGTAGATGTGGATATGGTTACGTTTGTCAACCAAAAGTGAGGAAAGGAGCGAAACAACAAATGAACTCCACGTGAGACGTACACCACCGACAAAACTAATTACGCGTGACCCGCACTACGCCAGTGCATTGAATGTTGCGTTCAAAAGGATAAGCAGTCTCTACAGGTACATGTCTTTAGAGGCGTCCAACCGTAGTAATGAAGGGTAGTTTTTGAACATTCAGGTTGTACCTTAATTGTAGTTTTTGGGTTCTGAAGAGCCACCTACTATGGCGTGACTTAAATTATTATTTTTCATTGGCATTCCTCGTGGTGTATGTTTGAAATATTTATCTAAATTTTAACATCCGCTTATACATAACAGAAATTTTAGAGACGGGTTATCTCCAGGTCACCAACCGCTTATAGCAACGATAGGAATAATCCCTTTTCTTTTTTCTAAAAAACTGGGAATCAAACCCACGTCCTTAGGCGCAGATTGCTCACGCCTTAACATTCACTCCGGCCTCCTTTAACAAATATAAATGAGCAAATGTTATTATGTATGTGTGTACTATTAAAAACTTTCTTGTTGTAAACAAAGCACTTTGCTGAAAAAATGTTTTTAGTTGTATAGCTTCCGCAGAACGGACCCTTGTAACTTCCATTAAGATTACAGGGCACTATTACAGAAGTTACCACTATATTCTAGCCAGGTAATCAAGATCTTCACAATTTCGATAAAAATAACTACACAGAACTTGTAGCATTTAACTTCTTAAAAGCATTTCTAAAGTCTTCTTTAAAAGGCTCAGCCAGATGACACTGTAATATCTTGCAATCATAGCTGGAAGACCACATCTTCCCTGTAAGAGAACGCGCGAACCACTTCAAGATATGGATGTGATACTCCAATAAAAAGGATTGAACCACAGGAGACAACTACTGTACAGTCCGGCAAAAATTATAAATACTTCTACGCTTTACTCGAACGTACATGATGGATAATGTTATTTTATCGGATTTTATCTGTGGCACAGATCTCGAGTCTCATCTCAACGGTTTTTATCAGGACCACAAATCTGTTCAGTATCACGAAATGTCATCAGCATTACGAACAAAAAAAAGGTCTTCCTGAATATCCCACATCGCAAAACACAAACACAATATATTTAGCACCGACAATATATTTTTCAATATGTATTTTCATGATTACATATTGATATGCTTTCGCATCACGGACTCTAACAAACAGCGAGTCAATGCGAGTAAACATTATAATGGGATATAATTAAGATAATGGATATCTCTATTAAATTAACAGAAAGTGAACATGATGTGACCAGGAAGGGACTCGGAATTGAGTGGGAAGTGACTCGGAAGTGAACCGAAACTGGCAAGTGGGCAGAAATTGGCCTATGGATGTACAGGAAGTGAGGCGAAAATTAGATGGAAGTGGTGTCAAGTGACCGGAAAGGAGCGCGCTTCTTGGCGGTCTGATTTTAATCTCGCTCCCGCGTAACGTTTTCAGGCAGTTAGGTCATGGTTAAAGCATCTGCCACGCTAATAAATAGATACCAGATTTCCCAAAAGCGTCCAACAATATATATTATTTATTTGTGAGCGCCCCGCAAAGGCGATTTGACCAGGTACAGACGCCGCGTCCAATAATAGACTTAGTCATTGTAAATGTGAGAATTTTAATAATTTTTACAATGGAATATTTGACAATATGACATGAATAATTAAAATACATATTATAATGGAGATGGAGATAGTTAGCCGTTGCAGTGGTACGAAGACAAGGTATAGTTGGGATTCGGCTAGGAGAAAAAAAACGTCAGACCTTCAGGAAGAAATCTGTATTGGACGTTTCGGCTGCACTTTGGCAGCCTTCTTCAGCTAAAAATAAATATAAACAAATTATAAGTAAAAAAAAACATAAAATTTTAACACTGTTATTTTTGTACAGTTGGCTTATGTCTTTCTTCATTGTGTTTACTTTTACGCCTTTGTTAATTTTTTTTCTTACTGACAACCACATTTTGTATAATAACTACCTATCTACGGAATGTTCATTTTTTTTAAAATAAGATTGGTTCAAAATTTATTGTCATGATGAATAAACCATGCCCATTACTGACTGTTTTTTTACTTATAAGTTGTATGTATATTTTAGCTGAAGAAGGCTGCCAAAGTGCAGCCGAAACGTAAAATACAGATTTCTTCCTGAAGGTCTGACGTTTTTTCTCCTAGCCGAATCCCAACCATACCTTGTCTTCGCATCACTGCAACGGCTAATTACGTATCTCCATCTCCATTATAACTTGAATTTTAATTATTCATGTCATATTGTCAAATATTCCATTGTATAAATTATTAAAATTCTCACATTTACAATGGCAATTGTTGGACGCGGCATCTGTAACTGGTCAAATCGCCTTTGCGGGGTGCTCACAAATAATTAACATACAATCTTTTAATTTTTCTCTTTAGGAATTATTAATATTTTGTACTAAAATGTTTATATTTTTTGAGGAGGGCATACGTGGTTTAAATATATTATAACATTTTAAATCTTGTATAACTTAAACAAAAAATACGCCATACATTATCAATCCGTAGATGGCAGAAGGAGAATTGGCACAAGGTGGAAGGAAATCAATGATATCGAAGTGTCAAATGAGGTGGAGGACAGGAGTTGTGGGGAATCGAGATAAACAGCTACGCAAACTGTTGACACGCTCTTATCAATTACCCCCCCCCCCCCCCCTTATCAAACCTGCAACAACAACGGCAACCCTCGCTTCGACGTCCGGTTGACTACCATTCTGACATCACCCCTTAGAAATTGGGTCAAATATCAGCTGTACCATGGTGTAACAACCCTCATAATATCCTTGAACTTCAATGGTTGCCATGGAAACGCCCATATTGTTATTCATAGTACATATGTATGAATTCTATAGTTAAAAGCATTTAAGTTCCTAACTGGATGAATAATAATATTATTCATTAAAAGAAATTTCTCTAAAGGTTTTTCACTAAGTGTGTGCGAACTTCAGACATATTTGGGAACTAAATTTGTTGATAAAACACTGCCTTGTCAATTTTAAAGGTACGAGAAAATTGCACTTTATGCTTATAATAAAATGTGAATTTCATCAAGTTATGTACACAAGAAATTCAGAAAAATCATAGCAAATCATCTTGCTAAGGCAGACAACAGTTTTTCTATATGATCTGAAAATTAATAAATTTTTCTTGTACAAAATCTAATGTACAATTGACTGTAAACATAATGAGGATAAGAGTACCTTGCTACGATCCATCTGGTGTTGTTCTGTCGATTTTTCGGGCATCAACAAACCTAACTTATTTCACAAACAGTTTATGCACAAAAATGTAAGACTTTCACTGGTGTAAAATACTTGTTGAAAGGCCCAGACGTGTTTCTGATCACCACGCCCCTCTATTTGACAACTGGAAGCACTTGATTCTCCCAAGGTGTCTACAATTATGTTATTATATTATAACTCATGAACAGAAGGGATATGAAACGCTCCCAAAGAGGAATCAGAGAAAATGTATGCTGACAAGATGTATAGTCTTGACAGATAACCTCCAAGTTGTGAAAGGGGTGTAATAACCTGCTCCTATGCTGCCTGCCCCGCCTCCCTGAGAAGATCAATCTAGAGGAGCATGCGCAAGGATTGATGGAGTAAATTCAATTCATAACACTACTCAAGACCGTTACGGTGGCCTTGTCAATGGGGTCAGTAGGCTGGACGCTACTCGATGTATCATTAAGTTGTCAACAAATGCTGAGTGCACTCGGCATGGGCTATGTAAGTGGGGAGCTGAGGGGGCTGCAGGCCCCCCCCCCCTGAAATTTTAATTTGATCGGTAAAAATGTGTCTTAAAACCCTTAAAAATAAATTAAATAAATTCACTTAGTTCATAAAAAATATATTTTTTTAGGGATAATAGCGTTTTAGTTGGTTAAAACTATTCTTTCTAAGTTCTAAATTGTTATTATTCCATGACCAGGAAATGTTCTCATCCCCCTCGAAATTTTCCCAGCCCCTCCCCCCACCCGAAACTATTTCCTATATACCTCCATGGCACTCAGACAACTAGGGACAATAGTAGATTTACGATTTCTAGCCTATTTCCTTCCGCACTATAGTAAATAGTTGTATTAGTAAGAAATACTAGTGTTAGTAATAAGCAACAACATTAGTAGCAAAAAAATATATATAATACCAATTATCAAAATAACATTTAATTGTCGTAAAAGCTGAGTTGGAAGCGCAGCACTGTCCTAAGCACAAATTACAAACTCTTGCACGACATATACCCCCCTCCCCCCCCGTTCTTTATTTGATCGGTAAACATATTATAAAACCCTTAAAAATAAATAAACTCTTCCAAGATCTAAATAGTTAGTATTCCATACACCGGAAATGGTTTCTATGATCTATTTTGAAGCCCTAAATAAATAAAAAAACCTGTTTCGGGTCAATCCATTAGAAATCACCCAGACCATGTTGCTTGACATTTTTGATTTTCCTAATGTTTTTACCAGTTATTTCACTATACTAGGTGAGTTCAAACCTGCAGTAAAAAACTTTTTGGGTCATAATTTTTTTTGTCGGCCATTTTAAGTTTGAATTTTAACAATATTTTGTCCAAGAACAAGTTTTACGCAAATTTATCTAATGGTCTAAGATCCCGATACACCTCGACCTTCATCGAGCTGATTAATGGATGAAAATGATTTTATATCAAATTAATTATGTCAATAAAGATGAAAATGGGTTGTCTAAAAAAATTCAGTCCAGAATATGATTAATTTACAATTTTATTTTTTATTTTTTTTTTCAAAATTGCATCGGGTTGATTAATAGACAAATTCCATACCAATCGAAAGTATGAAGCCTATAGAATATTCAAACGATAGGTTGTCTATTTTTATCCAGTCACAACCATGGGTTGTCGGGTGTATAATAATATATATATATAATATAAAATTGATAGAAATCTATGGGTGAGAGAAAAATGGTTATTAATGTGGGCTAATAACTATTTTTTCATTAGATTTTCAAAATGTCTACGAATATAAGCATAACGTCTAACTGAATCCACGGCATTATGGAGGACGTCTTGTCTTTGAGTTCTCATGAGCTGGCACTGCTCCTGGATCCTGTTGATGAGTTCCTCCTTCGTCGTCACGGGCTCTGAGTACAAACTGCTCTCCAATGTTCCCAATACATGGAAATCTAGAGGATTCAGATCAGGAGGCAAACGAACTGGTCCATAGTGGCCGATATAACGGTTAGGGAATTCACTCTTCAGCCATTCCGTCACCACTCTTCCATTATGAGCTGGGCAACCAACCATTTGAATCCAGAGTAAGTTAATATTTGGTAGACGGGCTTGTGTAATAAACGTTATGTAGTGTGGGAAGGACTGGTCATCACCATCATCGTGTGAATTTAAAGAATTTGTTCAGAATGGCTCCTTCATGCTAAAGCACATTTATTTGGTTTGACTTAGAAATCAGAAAAATATTGATTGAAATAGAACTCTTTCTTAAACTACGAGGTACCATTTTGAAGCTTATTAAATAATGCAACTTTTGAGGCGGATGCAAACCTCTAAGTCTAATAATAGCCGAGTAAAAAAATATTGAATAATTTAATAAAACACTAATATTAAACATTCTCATCTATATGGCTTTTAATATAGCTCTTAATTTACATGGTAATATTTCAATAACGGGTGTTTCTTATTGGAAATTTAATGTAGATTCTAAAAATGTCGTCGTTATTTACGATACATCGCTCAAAAATCCCGAAAACACAGTTTTTCTTTAAAAACAAAAGCAGTAGTTTTTAAAATACACAAACGCTTGTGCAGCTCTACTACATTTTCAGATAGAACGTTCATTTTTGTGCCAATGAACTACAAATGAAGTGCAGAATAAACCCCTAAATTTATGACACCTCAATGCGGGACACCCTATATATATATATGTGACTATTACCTCGCTGTCGCACGTATTCCCTCGCAGCAATATTTCACCCTTTAAACCTCAACAACCGGAATTCAGGACTGATTTTTCGCAGACAACCCTATACCACCGTGTTCGTAATGAAATGATCTTTATTTTAACCTAACTTTAATTCATTAATCAGACCGATGCAAGTTACTCATTTCGAGTTACCTGTTTACACCCGACAACCCATGGTTGTGACTGGATAAAAATAGACAACCTATCGTTTGCATATTCTATAGGCTTCATACTTTCGATTGGTATGGAATTTGTCTATTAATCAACCCGATGCAATTTTGAAAAAAAAAATAAAAAATTAAATTGTAAATTAATCATATTCTGGACTGAATTTTTTTAGACAACCCATTTGCAGTATCTTTATTGACATAATTAATTTGATATAAAATCATTTTCATCGATTAATCAGCTCGATGAAGGTCGAGGCGTATCGGGATCTTAGACCATAACTTTCTTAATTTCATAGATATCAAAACAGAATAAACACTAAAATTATCAGAACGATATTCTCTTGATTTCTTGTTCCTGTTTCCTTTATAAGGAAATAACTGGTAAAAAAATTAGGAAAATCAAAAATGTCGAGCAACAAATTTTATTCAATTTTCTAATGGATTGACCCTTTCATTAAACAGTTAAACAGTGCTCATAGTTAGTAGAAAAATAAATTAGAAACCAAATAAGTAATATTAACATCTAATAACACAAATAATGTTAAAGAATTGAAAAAAAATCTTCCTACAAGGCGACTCGAACTTGGAGCCTCACAGTTATCGCCAACCAGACATGAGAAGCAGCAAAGGAAGGGATTTAGCTTTGAACTTAACTTGTTAACTCACAATATGCCACAGATGATAGAATCAAGTTCCGTTATGGTGAATATCTCACTGCTCAAAAGTGACTATTTTTGACATTTCACTCTTCTGTAACTGTTCGGGTTCACAGTTTCGAACCTGTGACTTCCGAACTGTCAGACCTAAACGATTTCGACCAAGCCTATGACACTCCCCGGATATAGATATCAGATGTGGAATTGTATCTGGTAAGGTTTAATACCTAATTTAACCAACATTTTTTTGTACTGTGCTTATATATTTTTTGTACTTATAGTCCGAGAGCCCGTTTCATGAAGTGTTTTATGCACCTTGAAATTTTGCCATAATGTACCTCTTGGGTTTTACAATGAATTATAAATAAGGCAGACAATTTTAAGGGGTATAACATGTAAAAATTAAAAAAATTGTTTATTGAAGAAGCTGTTTAAATCACAGCGTGAATAAAGCGCTACATTTAATATTAAAAATAAAAACTAGGTACTTTAATTAATTTACATTTTATTAAATTAAAATTGTCTGCCTTATTTATTATTCATTGTAAAATTACCTTAATTTTTTTAAATTAATGATAGTTGGCTTCTGAATAAAACATTATTTTTGGGCAATATTGTTTTGCACCTTTCCCCTATGCGCAGTACCTGGTGTTCCAAGGTATGTCCAGAAAACACATACATACCTTCTTATCTACCCAAGAGGTACATTATAGCAAAATTTCAAGGAGCATAAAACACTTCATGAAAAGTGCGTTACCAGCTCTCCGACTATTAGCTTTATAGTCCACTCAGCTATTCCCACTAAAGGTGTTAGCTTTCTTTCAATAAAAAGGAAAAAGCATGAGCCTTATCCAAATATCTGAGTGATGTTTAAGTCGGCTTTAAAATTTAAATAAATAGTCTCTCCAGAAATCAGAAGGGCTTTTCACGTTTATTGAAAAGGTCAATTACTTTATGAAGAGTCATTGAAGTGTTATAGGAACAACGGACAGAGATAAGCTCTTTCACAGTGAATCCAATGTTGATAGAGGAATTGAACGGGCATTAAAACAGGAGATAGCATTCATCACAAAACGATTCGAAAGAGTTTCTGTTCTGAAAGGTGAAAAGGACTCTTAAAAATGTTCTATTCCCAGGAACTCTGTCACCTTCAGTTAGGAAAACCAGTTTCATCCACTTTTCTCAAAAACTGTTATAGTTTGATAAGGTGATAAGTAGGAACCTCTCTGTAACGAAGTAACGAGGTAACGAAGTAGTTCGTGCATGTTGTGTGGGAGGATATCATTTTGTCACAGTCTATGAGGATGTGTTTAATGGTAAGAGTTATATTACAGTATTTGCAAGTTGGTTTTTTGTTTTTTTATATATATAAGGTGCTTCTACTACTTGGGTCATTAGCACCATTGAAAATTGTGTCATTTTTAACATATGATGAAACAATTTTATAATAACTGATTTGTTTCCTTATAATGTATTGGCCTATCATTTATTTTGGAATAAATTGAATCCTAAATCTAATAATGCTACGTACAAATTGGGTTAAATCCTTTTAACAAATATCAGATCTAACCTTAAGCCTAGAACTAAACCTAAAATTGTTTTTTTTTTTTTTTTTTTTTTTTTTTAACGGCGCATCTACTGCTATGGTCATTAGCACCTCCTAAAATTGTTATATACATATTTACAGGACGGTAACTAAACACCCTCACGAACACACACACACACACACACACACACACACACACACAAACACTCGCAAGCACAAATAATAAATACTTCTACACTTTAACATACAAACCAACACTTTGCAAGTTGGTCTGTCTTGTCTAGTAAAAGTGAGTCAGTCGTGAATGGCCTATCCTCAGCCGGCACAGGACGACTTCTTCTCGTCTCTAACTCCTGCTGCTTGAAGTCCATTCATGAATTGTTTCTTTAATCTGTCGTACCTTATTATTTCTTGTCCTGTACCATGTCTCCTGCCGCCTTTTTGCGACTATTGCCTTGGGCTCTGTCAATAAGTCCTGGTACGTCAAACTGGGTTAGTTTAATGTTGAACTAATATTATCCAAATGCATAAATTAACAGCATATCATCTGTTTAGGCGGCAAACATGAATAAGAAAGCAAATATTAAATTAGCCCAGATTCCTAGATGAATGAAATCACCAAACTAGCCCTCCTACAAATGCAACTCAGATTGTCAACAATATAACATTTCCTATTCATAGCCTGGCCTATTTTCCGATTGTTAAGTCAACAATTTCAGAAGATTTGGAGGAAGTCCTACTTCGAATATTGCCGGGAAATTATTTATGAGTGACAATCTAAACGGAAGTTTTTGTTCGAAATATTTGTACAAGAAACTAATATTTAAGGATATTAAATCTAGCTATGAGTCGCAAACATTCCTATAAGTCCATAGTGGAGCAGGGAATTTTTCAGCGGGCCCATAGACGAAAAAACTCAACCTCCTGCTCGCGGTAGTCGAACCCTCATCTCCTTATCGGATACGCTATCCATTCTTCCACAGGGAGATTCTTTATCTATATATATAAAAATCACGTGTCTGTCTGTTTTTCTGTTTGTTTGTTCCTTATACAAATCCACACCGTTTGACCGATTTTGACCAAACTTGGAATAATGGTAGGTCTTGATACGAGAAATCTCCTAGGCTAGGTCAACAAAATCTACCAGCTGTCTGTCTGTATGTTTGTCCCTTATACAAATCCACACCGTTCGTCCGATTTTGACTGAACTCGGTACACTTGTGGATGTTAATCTGAGGAGTGTCGTAGGCTAAGTCAAAAACGTCTACCAGCTGTCTGTCTGTATGTTTGTCCCTTATACAAATCCTCACCGTTCGTCCGATTTTGACCAAACTTGGAATAATGGTAGGTCTTGATACGGCGATTGCCATAGGCTAGGTCAAAACGGCTACCATCTGTCTCTCTGTATGTTTGTTCTTTATACAAACCCAAACCGTTTGACAGATTTTGAGATCAAACTGGGCACACAGGGTGGTCTTGATCAGGGGAGTGTCATAGGCCAGGTCAAAAACGTCTACCAGCTGCTGTCTGTATGTGCTTTTTTTTTTTTTTTAAATAAAAATCCACACTGTTAGACCGATTTTTACCAAACTTGGCATACATGTATGTCTTGATACGGGGGGGGGGGTGTTATAGGTTAGGTCAAAGTCGTCTAGGACTCCCAGTCGGGAGGTCACGGGTTCGAAACAGTTACAGATTCGTGTTATTTGATTTTAATAATACTTATTTGGTTTCTAATTTATTTAGGCTTTTCTATATGCAGAAAGTAGGTGTAGCATGGCACGCCGGGTAACAGCTAGTAGATAATATATTCAGGTAATTCTAAATAAATTCAGAAAAATACTTGTCTAGATTGAACCCAAAATTAAGGTAAACATCCCAGGTCCACGTCAATCTCGTTGCATTCCGTGGGAAATGTGCCTCCATTGCCACTATTGAAGATACACACGAGAATGAATTTTTGTACAGCAGGCTACACACGGGGTCAGGCCTGTCATTTCGGACTGAACAGTCTGCCTGAGGCCGGTCCCTGGATGGACTGACCAGCCTCCAAACGTTCAGGGGAATCTGAAATATCTTCAGGCTCAATTATCGTGGCGTCTGGAATGTTTCAGTCACTTACCTCATTTTTTCTGTCTTTGTCGTCCGAGTGACTTCTTTCAACAACCAAAGTTTTGGTCCTTCACTTTTTTTTCTTCCTTTCGAAAACTACTCCTCCTTATAACAGTAGACTTCGTACAAAAAGGATCACATTTCCTTCTTTTTTTTCTAATAATTTCAAATAAGCTGTTTGTTTCTTGCCTCTGTCGTGATAGTTTTTCGATTTTACTTTCCATAGACACGGCTCACTGTGATACCTAGTTCGTTATAAATTTCTTTAAACAGGTGTTTTGTCTTTCGTGCAAGATGGATTTAACGGCCTCAGTACTAGACTGCGCTGTTAGACTAGACAGCCTGATGTCCGATCAGACGGCCGTGCCGTACACACGTTCAGACTTGCCTCTCAGTTCGTCAGGCCGGCCGGAAGATACGATAAGACTTATTTTTTTGATTTTCCTCCGGCCGCCTGAACAGTCTCAACTGACAGACCGGCCGGAATAAATACACGCTCAGGTGACCGGTTTTCCGGTGGACTATTCAGGCACGTGTGTAACATGCTTAGCACTTCTGCAAAGCTTTCTTTGTATCGCGTCATGGAGCAACGACAAAATATTTAATTCTGCGTCAAATTGGGTAGAACGGCGACAGAAACCCGTAAGATGGTGGACGGGCAGGATGGTGTGAGTAAGAAATGTGACTATAATTGGTTTGTACGTTTTCGCGCTGATAACGAATCTGTGGAGGACGAACACATTCAGCCATCTGCAAGCAGGACACCACAAAACACTGAACTTCCGCGAGTGATGCTAACAAACGATCGGCGATAAATAGCAGAAGAATTGAAAATTAGCAAAGACTCTGTAGGGACAGAGTTGGAATGTAATGATTAATTTTCATATTACATTCCTGTATTAATGGGAATTCACCTTGGGCTGATACCAGACACTGCTGAATCCGGGTTTTTTTATACTAAAAATTCCCATTCCTGTAATAGTAATGGAAATTTAAATTACATTTTCCGATTAAAAGTAAAGGGTATGTTTTTTTTTTAATACCATTACTTGTAATGGAAAAAAATAATTGCAATTCCCATTACCATTACAGGAATTAGAATGGAGTAATGTGAATGTCCATTACATGCCTGTAATCGGATTACAATACTTTTGTAATTGGGAGCTGCCGATTAGAGAATTGGGTCTTTTTGAGGGAAAGGGAGATTATAGCAAAATTTTAATCCTTTCTTGGGGGGGGGGATTTAGTGTGTTAGTGTACGGACGAGTACACTATCACAAGTGGCACAATTCAATAACACAATACAACCTGCATTGTTACCAACTACAAAACTATAGTAGGCATACAAAATACCATCAATATTATTACAAAAATTGGTTTTTACAATACAGCGACAGACACATTTAAAAAATGGACGAGGGTGGATTTGCGACTGTATTGTGTTTCTATGGAGGGTAAGATGCTCTTAGTTCCTGTTTAAACATAAAACGGTCGGCCATGTTATAAGGAGGGCCGCCACATGGGGGGGGACTGCCGGGTACAGTTGTCCCGGGCCCGGGAGCCGTGGGGGCCCTGACCGGGCCTCGCTAATTGGATAAAATGTATAGGTTATGGGCTTGTAGAAAGAATGGGGTCTAGAAATATAGACGGTCGTAGCCTACATTTATTGGAATGGGATCTATATATATTTTTTTAATGTACTTACATAAACTACTAAACACGTGCAGTCCCAGAGTAGTATATTTCATTAGGAGTCGTAATAAAACTACAAGTAACGAAAGTGACTTTTGCTGCACAGATTGTCGGCTTTTATTCTCATGTCGCTCAAAACTCAAGATGAAAATAATTTTAAAATGTCCAAAGTCCTATAGCAAAGTACTAGAATATCTAGTCTGGCTCTGAGAAGTGGGGGCCCGGCTCTGAGAAGTGGGGGCCCTGCTCTGAGAAGTGGGGGCCGGCTCTGAGATGTCACAAAAGGACATAGTGCGTTTTGTTTCTTTTCATTATTTTCAAAAGTTTTATTCATATGATAGAGGTAAAGGTGGTATTATGAGCCCTGCATGTAATATGAGCCCTCTCAATATCTATTCATACAGCGGGCTCATTTTGGCGGTGATAATTTCAAATGATAGTTCAGTAAAGGCTCTCACCACTGCAGTGTTCTCGCTCAGTTCCAGCTGATAGTTTGTGTGTAATAATGTTTTATTTTATATCTTGATCTGAAAAACTTTGATAGGTAAGTAATCTGCTTATAATTACAGTATATGTCCATTCAAAATCCATCTAGTTCCTTATTGATTAGTCTAAAGGACATTTCAGAGATTATTTCTGTGTAGATACAATGGAAGTTTTCAAGTTACAAAGATTCGTTATGCGTGTTCAAATTCCAACACGGCGAGGGTTTCAATATGAGCCCCCAAACTTAAGGGCTCTGTAACGTAGGCCGAGTGGCTTAACTGTATGAAAGAAATTGAATTGCGCTCCCATTCACAGGAGATGGGTTAGTTGGAAGATCCTGGTTCGACCACTTTATGAATCGCCACAAGAATGTTTTGTCTGTTTTGAAACCAGCTGTAACATCGTTTTCAAGAGCTAATGGATTTAACAAAGAAGCAGCTGACAATTTCTTTGATATCCAGGAAGTCGATACAACTATCCAGCTGATAGGGTGTTCAATGTACATGAGACTGGAATATCACTAGTTCAAAGTAAAATCCCTCGAATCATTTGATATCCAGGAAGTCGACACAACTATCCAGCTGATAGGGTGTTCAATGTGGATGAGACTGGAATATCAGTAGTTCAAAGTAAAATCCCTCGAATCATTTGATTGAGAGGAATGATTCTTTTACCTCCGTTCTTAATTTTCCCCCGGAAAAATATAGGCCTATTTTTATCAGATAACCTCGGAGAACTGTGGGTACAACGAATCTGCGAAATGTGGGCACAAAATGACCGCGCTGGCTGTGACAAGGGTGTTTACAAATGGACGGAAAAGTCATAAAGCAATTAAATGGTTCCTTAATAACGCTTTCCAAGTTACTTTATAAATTATTTTCTTCTTTGTAATGCATTTTTAAGATTTTGTAATAAATGAAAATGTCATAAATAAGTCATTTTATTTCTCTTTCTTAGGGGCTCATATTACCAGCACGAAAAGATTTACTAATAAATTGACATTCGTCGATTTTTTTTTTTTTTTTCATATGCTTAAAGCTACCGAAAAAAGTTCTTATTTCATAAGAATGTTCACAAAATATTGTAGTAAACGCTATGAACGAATATTCTAAAAAAAACTTCATAGGCAATTAGAAAAAAAGGGAAAAACAAATACGGGGCTCATAATACCACCTTCTCCTCTAATAGTATTTTTGAAGATTTAATATTTTACATAATGAATAGAGTGGGAAAAGTTTAATCCAGTGGTTCCAAAATCTTCGAGATTTTGTGGACAAGGGTCTTTTTGGAAAAGGTTGAAAGAAGACGCAAAGAGGATTAAAGGTATGATTATAAAAAAACAAGAACCCCCAACCCACCCAGAAAACCCAAACAACACGGTCGCTACACCTTTTGGCAGATTCCGTTTCAAGAGGTTACCCTTCGGGATCAGTTCCGCATCCGAGGTTTTTCAGCGTTACATGAACTCAGTGATTGAAGGGCTCAGCGGGGTAATAGCATATGTAGACGACACATTGATATTCGGAAGGACATTACAGGAACATAATCAGAGACTGGAAGCATTTTTCGAAAAAGCTCGTATTCATAATATAAGATTCAACAAAAACAAACTCCTATTAGCACAGACAAAGGTTAAAGTTCTTGGACATAATATATCAAATAATGGAATAGAGCCAGATGAAAACAAGATTTCAGCGATTCTGAAAATGAAAAAAACCTACATCGAAGAAATAAATGCAAACGTTTCTCGGCATGGTTAACTACTTACATAAATTTATTCCAAATTTAGCAAATAAATCATCAATATTGAGGGATCTTTTGAAAAAGGATACCCATTGGACTTTGGAGAAAGAAGGACCTCAACAAAAATGCTTCGAATCTCTGAAGAATACTCTAGTAAACTATCCAGTTTTGTCACTTTTTGATCCATCAAAAGACGTTACGGTAGCAACAGATGCAAGCCACTACGGTCTTGGTGGAGTTCTGTTGCAAGATAGACATCCAGTATCATACTGTTCCACGTCACACAACTCTGCTCAACAACGTTATTCGCAGAAAGAGAAAGAACTTCTAGCTATAGTCGCAGCCTGTGAAGGGTTCCACTCATTCATCAACAAACCTCTGGATAGTCTTTCTCCTAGGCTGCAAAGGATGGTCATCAAACTTCTGAGGTATGGAATAACTCTCAAATATATTCCCGGCAAGGAAATAACAATTCCAGACACCTTATCAAGAGCTCCTGAACAAACCGAAATTGAAACAGAATACTTGGACCACTGCAAGATTGGCATCAGAAGTAGACTTGGAAACGTTCCTGAAAGAAACAGAGCAGGATGAAGAACTGAAGATCCTCAAACACTATGTGAAGAATGGTTGGCCAGAACACAAGAACTCAGTCAAGCTAGAAGTGAGACCTTATCATCAGCACAAGACAGAAATTACTGAGCAGGATGGATTGCTATTTTTCGGAAGAAGGCTGGTAATTCCTAAAACTCTAAGACGAAAATTATTACATGAGTTACATGAATGCCACCAAGGCATAAACAGCTGTCGTGCCCAAGAATCTGTCTACTGGCCAGGGCTGCGTGATCACCTGCAAGATGTCATCCAGAGGTGCTTTCAGTGCCAGCAGTTTGGGAAAGCTAATACTTCCGAACCACTCATTCCTCATGAAATTCCTTCCAGACCCTGGATGAAAATCGGCATAGACTTGCTTTCTGTAAATTCTAAAGACTACATTATCGTTGTGGATTACTTTTCAAAATTTGTTCAGCTTCATAAATTACCACAAGAGAATGCATATCATGTAATATCCGCTCTGGAAGCAATATTTTCATCCCATGGTTTGCCTTCAGAGATTTTTTCAGACAATGGTCCACCTTTTGATTCTGCAAGTTTCAGAGAGTTTCTCAAAAAATGGGGTATTTCATTGAAGACATCAAGCCCACATTATCCCCGTTCGAATGGAATGGCTGAAAGACATGTTCAGACAATCAAGAATCTCATCAAGAAAGCTAGTTCTGACACTGATTTATTCTACATCGTCCTTAGTTACAATGCAACTCCGAAGGCAGACCAGCCATCACCAGCAGAGGTCCTGATGAAGAGGAAATTGAGGACGAAACTTCCTGCACGTGAGGACGATTTAAAGTCAGGTGTACCTGGCATTTGAAGGATCCTTCATCTGAATCAGAAGAAACAGGAATATTATTATAATAGAGGAAAGAAGAAGCTATCAGAGCCTGAGGATGGACAGCCGGTCTGGATGAGAGGAGATCTGGGGAAGAAAGGTCTGAAGTGGATAGAAGGGACGATTATTAAGAAACTCCCTGAACCAAGGTCCTATCTGGTGAAGGCTCCTGATGGAGGTGTTTATAGGCGAAATAGGATTCACCTTAAAGTGAAAATAGATTAAGCCAATTTGTATTATTATTTTAATAGTTAAGTTCCCCAACTAAATTGTTAATAAAAAGGGGACATGTTACATATGTTATATGCCAGCTGTTCTAATTATTGAGAGCCTTGTTAAGTTAGTTAATAAACTCACATCAAGCAGTGAGGTTGTCTTTATTATTATACATCATTATCCCATATTTTCATTTCAGTTCTTTCAATTTTACAAGCCTTTTTAAACTTTAAATATTTGTAAAGCTTTCTTTTTATTTCATTATTTTACTATGTAAAAAGGAAGAAAGTAGCAATGACTGATCCCTTGCTATAAAATAGAATAATTTTAAAATCAATAAACATATTTATCGGTATCATACTTTTTTCATAATGTGTATTTACATAGCTAATCGTTGTTGTTCAATGTGAATCCGTATTACCTAAGAGTCCTATAAATATTTTATAAGTCAGCTGACCCCAAAACGCGATCAGCTGATGGTATCAGAAAAGATAAAACATTTGGCTGTAACTAGGAATCGAAATTCAATTATTGGTTAAAATATTATGAAGTTTGCCAAAACGAAAAGCTGGAAGGAATCTATTTTGGTATTAATACCATATTTTCTAATATTAGGCGCCTTTCATATCAATGTGCCTACAGTTAAAATTATCTCCGTGACAGGAAACAAAGGAAGTTTTAAGTTGCATTGAAACACGCCATGGTGGTTTGGTCTTACCCTCAATTGTAGGACTAAGAAAATTTAATCCGATCAGGAGACACAAGAATATGAAGCTGAATTGAAGGGGTCGGGGCAAAATAGTGCTAAGCCACATTTTTATCAAAACTTAACTGGAGCTGCTTTATGTTGGAAATTATGTCGGACTATCAGTTGAAATGGTTAGGGACAACAAGATTAAGTAGCATACAGAGCTCGTAGTCATATTTTAGTAGCATTTGCATCATAGAAAGATAGTCCCACATAATATCCAACATATAGCAGCTACAGTTACGTAAGTTTCGTTAAAAATGTTGCTTGGCACAGTTTTGCCCCGACCCCTTCAATTGTAGGTGCATTCTGATAGGGTTGCATTACACTGCGCAAATTGCTGTGCCATTAATATTTGTGCAGTAGATAAATTTGTTTAATAAAACCCTAATAGTCAATTTGGAAATTCCCGATACACAAACTAAAATTTCCATCAAGTACTCGCCTTTTTCCCAGCATAAACATTTATTTCAATTGTTTTTCTATTATAAAAAAAAGATAATTGAATGACATATGTTTAAATATTAATCTCAACTTATACATAAGATACATAAGATACCTACATACTTATAGGGGAAAGTTGGATAAAACCGGGTAGGCGGATGAAACCGGGACCTAGCAATATTGGCTTTATAGGATTTTTTGGACGAGGCACTGGGCCTCCAATTTGAATTACATCAAATATTATTTGAATAATACCATCTAATAATATCAGCTACCTATAACAATATATAATATTAATTGACTAATATCTAATAATTAAGAGCCAATGCAATAATTCATTTTTTAGTGCAGGAAATAATTTTTCTCCTGAAAGTTTTTTTTTTTTTTTTTTTTTTGGCAAATTCATTTGTTTCACTTAAGAACTTGTACAACATTCTCAAATCCACGGCGCACAGAATTCGAGAGTGAAGCTTGGCAAGCAGCTGTACTGGAGAAAGTGGAAGCCATTTTGAAAGGAAGAGGCCCGCCATCACTCCTTCGGAAGAGTCCAAAGCGAGGGGTGCACCCACCGTTCTCCCGCCAAAACATACCCACGCCGTTTACAAGCTTCCCCTTTCTGTAGCCTTTCAATTATTCTCGTAATTTTTTTTTTTTTTTTTTTTTCTTAATGTAATTTATTTTAGGAGAAGTTTTCATTTTTTTCTCGATCTGTAAGAGGTTGTTATAAGCCTAACTGTTCTATTATTTATATTTATTATTAATACATATTATAATTTATTGATAGTACTTTACCACTCTGAGAAAAATAATAAAACAGTAATATAAAAAGATAAACTGTGATTTTGTTCAATTTTATGGAACATATTTATAGTAGAGATACAAAAACTATATTTTTGGAAAAAGAAATTTTAGTTACTCAACTAAATATGGGTTTCTGTACACACACGTAGGCATAGAAACTAAAGTTAAATATTTTAAAAAAATATGCAAATCGAAAAAAATAGATATAAAAAAAATAAAACTAAGAATATAATTATGAAAATATTTCATAAAATAAATAAATAATACAAAGAAAATAATTCAGATTATAGAAAAAATATCAAAAAATAAATATTAATAAAAAAATATATATAAATCAATCATGCATTCAGTCATAAAATGATTAATAGCCTATACAAAGAGGGTTGGCGATAATGGACCACCCTGAGGCACACTCCGCTTTACATCTATGTACCAAGTTTATTTTGTCTGCGGGGTAATTTTAATATGATTTCTGCAGAGTAATGCCACTACTGCTGCGATTAGACCAGACGATATGCTCTTAGCCTCTATATTTCTAGAGGATAAAACTTCTAGCCCTTATATCTTCGAAAGCCCGCCCATCAAGTAAAAACGGGAACCATCATAGACCGGAGACAGAGGGTTACCACAACACACGGAGAGAAAAATGAAATCTTACTTTTGCCCGAGTAGAGTTCCGTCAGCCAATAACATTAAGGGTGTGACATCCTAAATCAGAATGAGTTAACTCTATTTTACAGTGCCACATTTTCGAGGAATTCTATTTCGAAGTGTTTGAACTCTGTTCTGGGGGTACAGTCTGCATCCTGTTTTAGGCTTCCAATACCTGCTGTCTTATATAGGATTCCTTAACTGAAAAGGAACTTTAATGTAGAATGCCATTAAATCAGAGTGACATAGGAACTCTGAAGTAGGGTTCTACATTAGACTGCCGGCAGCCTGTTTTAAGCTTCCGGAACAGGATGTCTCAGGAATTAAGGAAGTATTCTTGCTGAACAATAAATGACTATATAGATCACATGGTGTGAAAAAACAGGTGAGTGAGAAGAAAAGGAGAAAGTGCAGTGCATCAAAATTCAAGACAATCTTTTAAGAAAAGACTATTTTATTCCTTCCCTAATCAATTTTCAGGTTTAGAGTATAATTAAATTCATTTTATAGATTGAACTGCCTAGCCTGTACACCACTGTTGTTCCTACATTCTAACTCCTTTCTTACTTGAGATGGATACAGCTCAATTAGGTAATACTGAAGGAGAGTGTCCTCAGCACCGATTTTCTTCAAAATTTGCACTATAACGTATTTTGATGCACTAAACACGAATCCGTTGAAAAAAAAAAAAGTTGCTCGCAACTAGGAAAGAAGTTATTAAGCACTAAAGTTCACTGTTATGGAGGTTATAAAAGACTGGGTAAACAGCTTATATGTAAACACGCGCCTGCGCAATAGTCCTTAATGACGAAGTTTAATTGAAATTTAGGCTCACCTGTGGTAGCTGACTTGGTCGTAAACTGTCGCTTTTGGGCATACGTGCTATGCGTTTCCGCTCGCTCAAGAAAACATCAAAACCCCTAGTCAATCCAACTCGCAGAAATGAAAAGAATTCTATGCCCAATAGTCGTCCAAGGCAGTCTTCCCTAACCTTCATAACAGTGAACTTTTTTTTTAAATAACTTCTTTCCTAGTTGCGAGCAACTTTTTTTTTCAACGGATTCGTGTTTAGTGCATCAAAATACGTTATAGTGCAAACTTTGAAGAAAATCGGTGCTGAGGACACTCTCCTTCAGTTTTCTCTCCTTCAGCCTAACTGTTCTATTATTTATATTTATTATTAATACATATTATAATTTATTGATAGTACTTTAACACTCTGAGAAAAATAATAAAACAGTAATATAAAAAGATAAACTGTGATTTTGTTCAATTTTATGGAACATATTTATAGTAGAGATACAAAAACTATATTTTTGGAAAAAGAACTTTTAGTTACTCAACTAAATATGGGTTTCTGTACACACACGTAGGCATAGAAACTAAAGTTAAATATTAAAAAAAAATATGCAAATCGAAAAAAATAGATATAAAAAAAATAAAACTAAGAATATAATTATGAAAATATTTCATAAAATAAATAAATAATACAAAGAAAATAATTCAGATTATAGAAAAAATTAATTAATAATCCTCAATTAATTGTGATCGTGGAGGAGTACGAGGAGTTATATAATTTGAGAAGCCCTCAATACAGTAACCAACAACGCAGGGACAATATTTGAGAAGAGATAGTAAGGATAATGAATCAGCCCAGTAAGTACTTTTACCAATCCATTTATTTTAATAAGTTCATTTATTTTATTAATGTATCTTTATTATATCAACATAAATCTTACTATTATTTCTTTGGTTATAATTTACATACTATACCTATAAATGGAAAATGTTGGATACAATTTTATTTAGTTACTAAACACATCCTTACTTTAAATGATCTCCACTTCAAACCTTTTCATTTATTATTTATTACGTTTTAATGTTTCGGCTTTTGGGCCATTTTCATAAAACTGGAAGAAAACAAATACATTTATTATGTGCTATTTTAAATTCATCCATATCAAATTCCCTAAAGATCTTTCAATTTGCTTACTCAAATTATTATTATTGTATTTATTTACCTTTATATTATTTTCTATTCTTTCCAATTCCTTATCTTTCATATTACTTATCATATTTGTTCCACATTATGTGGCTATCATTTTTTTTATATTCTTTTTTTTTACGGTAAATATTATCCAGAAACTTTAGATAAATCTCAGTTTTTATTTTGTTTAATAGTTTTGACGTTTTTATTTTTATGGCTTTTTGGATAAAATTATTAAGTATGTCCTTTTTTATACGTACCGCGTGGCTAGAATATTAGTTCAAAATTGTATTAGTGGACTTTTCTTTTGGTGTCCATTCTGTTTCTAGAGTTCCTTCATTTATGATTATATCCATAGACAAAAACCTTATTTTATAGTTATTTTGTAATTCCGTGGTAGCTTAGAATTTACTGCGAAAGTTTAACCTTGAAAAAATGCCTATTTATCTTTCTTTTTAATTATATAAAACATATTATATTATTAATGAAAATTTTCTTTTTGTTCCTGTTTGAACAGATGCTGAAATCAACTGTCTTCGGCTTTATGAATACGGCTATAAGTGTCATGAAACAAAAAAAAATATTTTATTTCTAGACCTACTTGTTCAATATTGTTCATAAGTAGATTGTGCCTAATATCTAATACTTGTAAATATCTATATTTGTTAAAAAGTGTATACCTCTTACCTACTTGTAAATATCTACTTGTTAAGAAGTGTATATGTAAATTACACCCAAATAATGTCTCATTGTTATTATTCTGAATTTACATTTGTTCTTGTTTATCCACATAATAAAGTCATCTCCCTGTAGGATGCTAGCAGCCTATATGGGTAGGATACAGGAAGCAAGCATCAGGATGCTCGCAGCCTATATGGGTAGGCTGCTAGAAGCCAGTATCAGAGTGCCAGCAATCTAAAGTCTAGGGGTACGCACTCGAAAGTAGAGTGCTACTACTCTATTGTTGGATGCTAGCTTTGGGTGTGAGAACTCTACTATAGGATGCAGAATTAGGATTCCAGCAGTCGATTATAAAGTGCGGGCACTCTAACTAGTGGAATCCTATTTTAGGCTGAAATATGTGGAATCTTATTTTAGGCTGAAATATGTGGAATCCTATTTCAAAATTCTGGCAGCCGAGGCTTCCGGCAGCCTGAAAGAAGGTGCGAGCAGCCTGTTTTTTTTTTTTTCTCCGTGTGTGAAATGTGCTACAAGTGTAATTTTGATTGAATCAGTGTTAAAAAACTCTACCCAGGGCTTCAAGTATTTTTTCGTCAATTTCCTCAGTAGTGTCAATGTCATATTAAGAGTAACTTTTTTTAACATTTTCTTTTTTATGGGGTTAAATGCTTCCTTAACTAATTAAAAATGATGTCCAAGAGTGTTTATGTGCTGGAACAGTTCAAAAAAATTGGGGATAATTTCAGGGGGGGGGGCTGAGACCATTTCCGGTATATGGAATACTAACAATTTAGATCTTGGAAGAGTTTTAGCCAACTAAAACGCTATTACACCCAAAATAGAATATGTTCTATGAACTAAATGATCTTATTTCATTTATTTTTAAGGGTTTTATGAAATTTGTACCGATCAAATCAAAATTTCGGGGGAGAGGCTTCATTTATTGAATTATTACCATTTTATGACCGATTTTCGACGGATTTTTTAATAGAAAATGAAGAATTGTACCCCATTTTCGAAAAAATTAATATTTACTAAAAACCCTATGTATTATACTATATTTAACCATCTTCTTTCAAAATCATTTTATTGTTTTGTTCTAGATTAAAAATTGCCGCCTGCAGACTATCGCCCATAAAAAGAGAGGGTTTCATTTCGTCAGGCAAAGCATCGCCATTTTGTTTTCGAAGAATTTTTTTGGTTACTTTAACATTCCATATAAAACTTATGGGAATTTAAAAATATTGATTTATTTGTTATCCGTAAATTGTACAAAATGACGTCCAAAAAAAAATGTCCAATTTTATGTTCTGTGAATTTTTTTGAAATATTTAAAAATGTTCAAGAAATCGCGATGATTCCTAGGTTACTATTCGATAGCCCAATAAATTTCCCTAAAAAAATGTTCAAGTGTTAATTTCGATAAAGCCACTTCAGTTGGAGAAAGCGGTGCTTAAATCTTCGGAAGTGTTGGCTTCGTTACATCCTATGTTCTCTTAAGGGGCCCTCACACTCAATATTGCTCAAAATTTTGAAGAAGTCTCTTTGGTGCAAAAATATTGCACAAAGTGTGAGGAGAAAATTTTTCCAAAAAAAGGGGTATTCAATATTTTGTAGGACTTTCAAAAGTTTTATGAAAGTTTAGATAATTTTTGCGGACCTGTCAATATTTTGTAGCATGAAAGTGCTGTGTGAGGGGGCTGACAAAACATTTAGCCTGTGTGCGATTAGTATACATTTTTAAGTATTTTTCATCCTTATTTTATCCTGTCTATTAAAAATATATTTTGATTCAAATAATACATTCTTCTGCATTTTTATGTCAATGCATTTTCAATTGCACGTATACACACAGCAAACAATGACCGAAGTGGTTGAACTGCCTTGAAAAAGATAACGGCCGTTATACAATTATAAAAAAAATTGTGCAATATTTTTGTGCAGTGTGACGGGTCCAAAACCATTCAATATTTTGTACAAAAATAAGCTTAATATTTGTGCTCAAAATTTTGAGAGCATTTTTTGCCAGTGTGAGGGCCCCTTAAAGGTTCACAGTAGGTACTGTAATAATTATATCGAAATTATGCGTCATCCTAACATAAAGAATATTTATAATGAGATTTAGGTAGTTGGTGGTTGAGGTGATAAGAAGTCAAGGGATGTTTGGGGAAACTTAAGATTTGAAGAAAAATCTATATTTCGAACGTTTCGGCAACTCTTTGACAGCCTTCTTCAGCAACAAATGTCTAGATGATGGAGGAAGATCCTGGTCTTTTTCCATCACCTAGGCATATATTTCTGAAGAAGGCTGCCAAAGACCAGCGGAAACGTTACAAATATGATTATTCATTAAATGACCCTTAGCTCAAATATATAGAATTATCGAATAAGGCGGAAGATCAATAAAACTACGCCACACGCTTTCACACTTTTCATTTCTCTTCCCTACATGTTTCGCACCATTTTGGTGCCTCTTCAGGGGAACATACTTAAAACTTAAATTCAGCCTCAACTTGAGGAAACATGTAGGGAAAAGAAATAAAAAGTGTGAAAGTGTGTGGCGTAATTTTAATGACCTTCCGCCTTATTCGCCAGTTCCAAATATAGATTTTTGTGAAAATCTGACGTTTCTCTTAACCTAATCCCAACCATTTTTTGACTTCTTAAGAATATTTATGCTGGGATGACGCAGTCCCTGTAAGGTCAACTTTTTTTTGTTATTTTTAATACTTTTCTTATTTTTAAATAGCTTGTAAGTGTTTAATACTCCTAAATAGTTTTATTTATTAATTCACTTATCTTCCTTACCATATTCGATACATTGACGAAGGCATGTATCGAATATGGTAAGGAAAAATGGTCTTATTCGATACTTTATACAAGGCATTTCCGGATATTCTAAAGGGGTTAGAGTTGGTAGGGACGTTATATATATATATATATATATATATATATATATATATATATATATATATATATATATATAAATATGTATTCATTTTTTTTATATATATGGCGCAGGTCGAAAAAATAGTACTCCTTTTCCTTATGTACTACTTTATTATTGTCTTGCCCTACATGTTTCGTGGCCTTCATGCCACCTCCTCAGGGGCCATTAAATCCCATATTAAGTCATAATATGGGAGGCGAGCTGAGCACACATGGGGATTTTATGGCCCCTGAGGAGTTGGCATGAAGGCCACGAAACATGTAGGGCAAGACAATAATAAAGTAGTACATAAGGAAAAGGAGTACTATTTTTTTGACCTGCGCCATATATATGAAAAAAAATAAATATACGTAATTAATGGTCAGAAATACGTGGAATATATATATATATATATATATATATATATATATATATATTCTCAACGGGCCCTGAATTGAAATAAATCCCAGCAGCAGGCGGGACTCGAACCCCTATTTCCGCATCCAAGGTGGAAGACCACGGGAATTCAAGTATATTACTGTTTTATTGCGATTTATCTTATTCTTAGATAATTTATCTAATAATATATTCGTTTTTTTATTTATATCATTTTTTTTATTATTTTTTCAATTTTTACTTATTTTTTATATATTTATTTTTTTGATAAGCAATAAAATAGTTTTTAATACAATATTCTTAGATTAAATATTTCTATACATTTTCTTTGGATGCAAGGTTATACATTTTCTTTCTTAACAAAAAATATACACATAAATACATATATATGTATATAATGCACCTACTTTCGTTTAAACTTCTAAGTTTTCTCTTAGCATAGAAAAATCATAAATTTTCTTTATCTTGATTCATAGGGATTTTTCATGACTCCCTAAGCCCTTAACCCCCCCCCCCCTTGTGTAAAAACCCTTACGTCAAGAAGCATGGGTATATAAAGGTCACCCACCCCTAGAGTGTAGAATGGACGGGCCTGCAGGTGGTGGGGAGGCCTCGAACAGGCCTGGTGGGGGACTCATCCTATACACAAGCTGATTTACAATACACAGACAGCCCGTTTACAAGATGTCCTCCGCTCTCAGACTTTTAGGACGATCTTATAAAGCCTGCTCTTCTTGGACCTACGTCTAGATGGGGGGATAAACCGACGGTGTCGGTTTATGTTTTTATTTTTTTCATTTATCCTCGCTTGTATTATGGAATTATCAATGGGGGACAGAGTTTACGCGGCGGAACGTATTATGAAGAAGAGGCTGAGAAGAGTGAGTACACTATAATATTTTGCAACATTATGCTTAAAATCTCAGACATTACTCTTTGTTATTGTAAACATGTTTTACAAGTCTGTTCGCTTCATACCAAAAGCTACTACTAGAGTGCTCGGGTTTTGAATGAATTACTTCTGTAGTGTAAACATAACCTGAATTCGTGCACAATTCTTATTCTTCTAATTTCAAGATACCTACTACGTTTTACTGTACTATTACTTAATTTAACGCGAAAAAAGGAAGTTTTTAACTATCAGAAATATGTACTTTGCATTAGGTACCGTTTAAATTATTACCTTCCTGAAAATATTAAAAAAGTTTCGAATAAAACACTAAGCTCTTTATATAATGCAGAAAATTTTACACATTTGGTGTGTATTATAACATTCAGTAAATATATAATCAATTATACTTTGTTGACATACATTTCAATTTGAGAAGAATGATTAATACCCTGTGCTTCGTAAAATCACCTACTTCTGACTGAATGTGGAGCCAAATCACTTGGCAAAATAATGAATTGTCATTTTATTTCTTATAGAGCATATAAGCATATGAAATTATGACGTTTAACGAATAACTATGTATAATTTGTAATATTACGAGCGGAGCAAGATGGTTTGTTAATAATTGCATAAATAAAATCTCTTTTCGAATTTGCCTATTTCATGAAATAATAAATATGATTTTTCGTTTTTTTTTTATGTGTGTTTCAACATATGGGCTATCTACAGGTCGCCACCCTTTTATAATGCCAGCCGTTGCTTAACTTCGGTGATCAACGGGAACCGGTGCATTCAACGTGGCTATGACCATTGGCAAATATGATTTAGTAATCTTGGCTTAACCCGTCGGGCATTCGTGTATTTTTTGTTGATCTTCCGTCTGTTGAGTGTATTTTATTATCTCATTTTCATAATATTGCATTTGTATTACATTCATTGTATCGAAATGATGTTCTATAATCAGAGTGGTGTGCCTTGGTAGCAGATCCTCATAAATAAATAATGTTTACTCCTTCATACTAGGTTATTAATAAGTCCTCCGTTTCAGGGGCGAGTGGAGTATTTTGTTAAATGGAGAGGATGGAGCCAAAGGTGAGTTTTTACTGATACTTTAATTTATATTAACTTTTCTTTATCCTTTTTCTTGTTCGAGTAAACCTATGTTGCGGTTGCGTATTTTGAACGCCGCGTTCTATCCTTATATGGATACTATACAAATTTTGTTGACTTACAAAACAAGAGAGTTTAATTTTTATTTAACAGTTAAGATAAATACAGAAGAAGGAAAAAATATTGTATATAATGCCCTACCATGTCAAACTATCGAATAAGCAAAATCTTGTTTTTCATATTTGAGACTTTCCTCTTGGATTGTGGACAATACGGCTTGTCGCAAATTGTCACAACTCTAACTCCTTTAGAATAGCCTTTAATGCCTTAAATAAAGTACCATATAAGACCATTTTTCAATGTATTACTTCGTCAATGGGTAAAATGTTTGTTCTCTAGTTTGCTCCAATTTGCATATTCGATAGTTTGACATAGTAGGGGCAATTTGTAAAATAACAGTACATATGTATACAATTAGATGAGTTGGTTTAATTCTTTTAATCCCATTTTTTTAATAAATTTAGTAAATTCCTTAAAGCAATTTGGAGTAAGTAGGTTTTGTCAGTAGGGGAAGTTCTGTCTTGTTAGATAATGTTCATAATAAACTTTATCATAGGTTCGTCCAGTAATGTACAGTACAATTTTGTTAGTCTGTATTGTGACATTTACCTGTGTTATTAGTGATTTAATTTAAATTTGTGTAGATAACTTTTCATGGGCTCATATCATGATATGTAATGTGTTATTTTAAAATTGTTGTGTTAATTTTTGTCCTGCCTAATTTAAACAAGCTTAGTGCTTCTCTTCTAAACATTTGTACCTACCCATGTGTAAAACGATTCTTTTTTAGTGACAAGTTTAAGTAAACGCCGCACGAACAACTGATTAGGAACGTATTCTATTTACTATGCGACAAGTAACCTCCCCCACCGCCATTCTACTCTGCAGTTCTCCCTTGTTGCATCAACAGCCCAAGAAGTGTTCAAAAGTTAGGCACTGAACGCACTTGACCATTACGTGTGAACGAGCACTTATCACTAAGCCAGCGTAAGGAGAGTGACAAGTACGGACAGTCCGTATTGAATGCACTTATCCATCAACGTGTGAAACAGTTCTTCTCATAAAGCCAGCTTAGTGAGAGAGACTAGTAATTAGCTCGTGTAAACTAGGCATTAAATTTAGTGTGTTTATGTATTTGTGTAAGTATCCTCCTATGAATTTTTATTACCCGCAATAATCGCTGATTTATTAATAACATTTCTTTTGTCCTGCAAATACATAGGCATAGTACATGGGAGCCAGAAGAAAACATATTGGATGAACGTCTCATTGATATTTTTGAACAAAGGTAAGTCTGTTTTTGAATAAATTATGAATTTATTTTAATTTTACTAAAACTAAATGCATTTGTTTATTTTAATATGTTTATATATATCATTTTATAACATAATCCGAACAATCAGTGTTTCTCAACTGATCAGCATTAGGATTAGAAGATGAAAAATTTAGGTGGCCAACTGCCTTAACCTAATTTTTTCAACACGATAGAATAACCACTGTTTGGAAACCCATGATCTAGGTTTACAGAGTACTTTTATTTATTAGGAACAATTCCATAATTTTACTATTATTTAATAATTAGATGAATTATCTATTAAATAATTAATCCTCTTATGATGACGAAAAATTATTATAGGATGTTCAGTCATCATCCAGATATGTTTTTATTATATGTTGCTTTTCCACCTTTTGATAACTAACGTGTTTCTATTGATTTTAAGTGTATCAAATATGAATTATTTTTGTTAAGTTTCTGTGCCAATCAAAAAGAGATTATATTTTTCCTGATCAATGAACACCAAATTAACATCATTAAATGGCTATGGTTATCTTTTGTTTTTTAAATATTCTTGTATAAAGGTGATTGTATAAGGTATTTAACCCATTCGATGCGACGCCCGAGAATACTCAGCAGCAAAAGATGTTCCTCAGAGGCGACGCCCGAGTATTCTCGCCACAGCTCTATCTCTTGATTGCGAACCCTCTTTAGCCTTGAGCCTGTACAGAGTGTTCTAGCAGGAATGGGGGATAATTGCTGGTTCAACCCTTAACTGGTAACATACAAATTTTGAACGTTATAAGTAACATAGGTCTGTGAGGCGTGTGCACGGTAAAAATGTTCTTAGGACATTTTTTTAGTGAAACTGTAAATAACAAAGGAGTAGCTTATTATAATAATTAATAAAGAACGTTTTCATTGCTAAATTTAAAAATCACGTCTAAAAACAAGAGTAGTATAGGGAAGAAAAGTAAGTAAACTTAAATGGTTATTGTAGGTTCGCTGCGTACCTAAATTGTAGTAAATAAATCCCTTAAAGTGATACACGTCGTTGTTCACGTAGATAAGCATGAAAATGATGGTTAGTAACGAGCGTCTAAGTAAAAAAAAAAGAAAAATACGGGCGTGCTAGGAGAGGGAGTTTGGTCCGCCTGTGGAAAGAATAGGCAGCTAACCCACGTCGTATCGAAAAGGTTAATATCAATGTATTGGCTACCATCGGACAGTAGATCTGTCAGAGTGAAGATTTGTTCTGGTTGTACAATCTGTGAGAATATGCTTTACGGATAAGTCTGTATTACATTAAGTACAAGTAAGTATGTCCTGGCTCGACGTAATGTATGAGTGATTCAATCAAATGCGGCAGATCCTGAGACAGGATAAAATTACTTCTTCCTGTCTATTTATTTATTTACTGGATGACCGTTTATGAATACCTTGCTTGATTTATCAAAGCTTATTAAATGTCGTGTTCGGAATAAGTATTGGACTGCTCACGTCGAGTCTTTCGTAAGATGATAAAATCATTGACAACAATGCTATCAAATAGTTGGTCCTGTACAATTATGGAAATCATCCATTTTATTTCCAATGAACTTGTGTATACAATATTCATTGAATAGAAACATGTAGGCTCCTTGCTGACTTAATTACGATGCCGCACTGGTTGCTTTTCCACTTTCTTTTTAAGACTGTTTTGTGGAAATAAATTAAATTTGTAATCAATACTGTTTGATAGATGTCAGAAATGATTTTGTATTCAATAAAATATTTCGGGTCTCCCCATGTGGCTAACTCCTTGAATTCTTGTGCGGGCGATGGGGGTTCGATTTTTCTCATTTCAGGGCCCGTTGAGAAAACTCCTTGCTTCATTAATATTCAGTATTTAAAAAATATTATTCTTTAAGTTTGCTATTACAGCTTTAAGCGTATTTTGTAGAATACTTCTAAAACATAGTAGGTAAATAAATTTCCCGTAAATGTAGTTTTATTAACTCTCATGGCCGAACTCAGACAACCCACGCTCTTCTCAAACTATTTTACTATTGAGTAAACCAAAGCCACCTACAGATTTCTAATAAAAAACTATTTTTATGTTAGTAAAAGTCTCACCACATGTGCCGAAAGTTATATTTATTTTCTTTCCGAATTAATTACCTCGCTTTGTATTCACTTCTGATAGAGTTGTTTTGAGAGATCTCATTGAAAACTGTACCCTTGTGTTTATTTGCACAATGAGTGAATTATTAAATATTTGTCAATGTTATGCAATTGGTCCTTCATAACTATTTCAAGTTTTTTTTTAATTGCATATCCTTGAATGATCCTCTTGTTTTATGCAATTAATTAAAATAAATAAATAAATAAGAGGTTATTTATTTTTAGAATCACCTACGCTGTGAAGTTTTAATTAAAGAATTTTTAGTTAGGCTAAAATTGTGGTATTGAAGTAAAAGTATTTGCAATTAAGGTGAATCACCTAAGTTGTGAAGTCTTAAGTAAGTAAGACTGAGTGTTTAATTAAAATGTAGGCACTCAGAAATGTAGCCTCCACAATACATAACTGGTCTCCCTGTCCTCCATAGCCCCAGAGAAGGCTTGTAATTCAAGCCGAATCCCAACCATTCCATCTTTACTTATCTCATTTTAGTAATAAAATGTAGTTTTATTCAACATATGACTGAACCACAATCACTACCTTCTCAATCTCAACACTTGACCATCATTTTACAACTATTTTTAGTAAGACGAATTACCTAAGTTGTGAAGCGTAATTAATACTATTTTTAATAAGGTGAATCACCTGAGTTGTGATGTCTAAGTAATAATATTTTTAGTAAGGCAAATCACCTAAGTTGTGAAGCGTAATTAATACTATTTTTAATAAGGTGAATCATCTAAGTTGTGAAGTCTATGCAATAGTATTTTTAGTAAAGCCATGGTTTCCTAAGAAAGCTGTGCCGCTATATGACCGACTCCATATATCAGTGGATGATGTGACTGAAATGTTGTCTGTTGAGCAAACAAATAGTGTTGGTTTCCTAGATTCAGAGGGCGTTGATAGTGGTGGAACGTCAAATAGTCGCTATTTACATTAGACGATGGCCGCATGACGGTGAGAAACAGATGTAAACATTTTTTCCCCCGATCGGGGTGAGAGTTATCAGTATTTATTTTTAAAGAGAATCGTCCAAGTTAAAACATCTCTCGGCAATATTAAAAGATGTTCGTCTTTTAATCGTTCTTTTACCCGCACCGCTAGCGATCTGATACTGCAGTTACATAACGTCACTGCTTTCTTAGGAAACCATGGCTTAAGGTGAATCACCTATGTTGTGATGTCTAAGTAATACTATTGTTAGTTGTCGAATCACCTAGGTTGTGAAGTCTTAATAGTAATAGTATTTGTAGTGAGGCAAATCACCTTAATTTTCAAGTAATTACATCTTAAGAGTTACAATTCAAGTATTTTTAGTTTGATGAATCACCTCAGTTATAAATTCTAAATAAAAGTATTTTTAGTAATTCTGCTTTTATATTATAACTCCAGTATTTAATCAAAAGATACAAATTCCACCAACTAGGTTACTGATACTGGGCTTAATATAGAAGTAATTGGGAATGCATGTGGTGTACTTTACTCCTCTCCTTCATTTTCAAGGACTTTTCTATTTTGGTTGGCTGTACATTAATGCTGCAATCTGTCTGATGGCAGTGAGTTCTAAGGTATTAGTACTTTGTGCCTAAGGCCGTAGGTTCGATTTCCACTATGGGGTGAAGGCTTTTTTTTAAAAAAAAGAAAGAAAGTAGAAGGCATCCGCCTATCCTGGCTAGAAATGGGTGGTAACATATTGATAATCTGTGTTATGTTAAAACATTGAAATTTAAATAATTAAAAATATTCACTATTTCGAAATTTTATTTGTTTTTTTTTTTTTTTAATTTGCCAATATTTTGTTCTAGCCAAAGGAATGATGTCCAGCCTAAAAGAGGTCCTAAAAAGAAAGAAAAACAGGTAATTACAATTTCAGCAATATCAGTGTGTAATAAGTCTTGATGAGAGATTTGTTATCATATAAATTTGTTTCTGTGCATCTTATTGACACCCCTTTCATTCTTTATTACTTCTAATGTTCCTTTTAAATATGTACACATACATAATTTTTTCACAAAGCAGTACACCATTGGTGGTCAAATGTAAATCAAAATTCAATTATTTAACGTACTCGTCATGGGCGCACATAGAAAATAATGTCGAGGGGGGGGGGCTGAGACCATTTCCCAAGTATGGAATACTAAGAATTTAGATCTTGGAAGAGTTTTAGCCAACTAAAACGCTATTACACCCAAATTAAAATATTTTTTATAAACTAAGTGATCTTATTTAATTTATTTTTAAGGGTTTTATGAGACATTTTTACCGATCAAATCAAAATTTCGGGGGGGAGGGGTTGCAGCCCCCCTTATATACGCCCAAGATACTCGTAGATATTCTTAATTCTGGATTTTGTAATTTATAAATTCTTGTTACTTTCCCTGTAAAGAAAATGTGGATTCCTTCAATTTAAGACAATTGTTCTCTGTTAAATCTAAAAAGTGAACTTAAGTTAAAGCAACCATTAAATATTTGTAATTATTAGGTTATTGCTGTGCCAAGTCCACCAGTGGAAAATGAAAAAGAGGCGATAGAAGAGACTATCGAGGAAGTTGCCAACACTGAGGAAGAACAGCCTGCGCCTGAAGTAACAAACCAAGTTCAAGAAGAACCTCCAGGTATTTATATTTATCTTTTGGATTTATGTATTAATAGCTGTGGTTGTAATAATAGTTTTATTTTTTGTTGTGCTAATTTATTTCTGTTGCATATGCACTTCATGTTGTATGTTTGTAGTCTTGTTCCTAACCTATTCAGAGTTATTCTTTCTATAGGCTATAGCCGTTCAGACTTATGGGGGAAATTTTCCCTACTGTTCGGCCATTTGCAAAGCCGTTTAACCTTTAGGGTAACGGTTGACTGCTGTAGAAGTTGAGGGAGGCCCTGGATGTGGATGACTTCTCCTCGAGGTGGTGAGAGCCTTGTCCCTGGTCCTGCTGTCTTCTCTGCATTAGGAACTACAGCGTGGGATGTGGATGATGTGTAGGCACGATCTGTTCATGGTTCTATCTAAAAGATGTTAAAGAAACTAATAGTTCCCAGTTTGAACACTAGAACTCATTTAGGTGTCCTTTTTACTGAAAGGCGAGCAATGACCTTCATCTATAGGTTTGTATCTCGCCACGGTGCCACTACTACTAAACGAAAACGTCACAAAATTGAGATTAGGGCATGAAAATCATTAAAAAATCATGAATTTTTAAGCCGTGTCATGAAATTTCAGTTTTACTGGAGTCTAACGTACTCCTGGGACTTTCACGGATGCGTAATTGTCGCCTTTTTTTATGGAGGCGGATTTCTATATATCTCCCAAACCCACTTCCTCTGATAGATTCCTTTTTCGTAGCATTTACACATAAATTATCCATTATTTACATGTATTTTAGTTTTTCTTTTATCATATTCAGAGTTTTTCATACAGACTTCATGGGCACATATAACAGGAGGGGCTGCTGCCCCCCCCCCACCCCGAAATAACTAAAACTGTATCATAAAAACCTTAAAAATAAATTAAATAAGATCACTTAGTTCAGAAAAAATAGTTTTTATTGGGTGTAATAGCGTTTTAATTGGCTAACTATTCCAAGTTCTAGATAGTTAGTATTCCATACCCCCCAAAAGTTCTCAGTCCCCCCCCCTCCCCAAAATTTTCCCAGCCCCTCCCGAAATTATTTTCCATATAGGCCCATGACAGACTTTAGTATTGAAATTGGTTAGACTTTAATTTACTAAATTATGTACATTGACAAGAAATATTTAGTTAGTAATATTTTTAGACATTTTGAATTCTGTTATCATTGTTCAATATTTTTTGGCTGCTAATTCCATAGTCATTCTAAAAGTTTTATTATTACCTATTATTAAAAACCTTTCATGGATACCCGTGGAATCTATAATTATACAATTTTACATACATTTCGAGTCATGAAATTGGCCTTCACAAAAGTAGTAGACACCCTGCTTGCACTTCTCTGTAGTCCTATTGATCTTTCCTTCCCTTTGTTTTCAATAATCCCTTTGAAATAATTTGCAAGGAATGACACGGAACATTGTACTCTTTTTTTTCCTTTTTTCAAACAGAATCACACACTGAAAAAATATTAAATTAAAAATAATTTATAAAAAAGTATATATTTTGTAACAATGGGAGAACTCATGTAAATGTTTAAATAAATATGTAAATAGTGTAAGAGTCGACTCACACACACCCGTGCTGTAACGGTACGATCTCACAGTGATTTCTTTTCACATTGGTCAGTGTTTCATCTATGCTCTGGCAGTGCACTTGAGTGGCCAACATGTTCGTGTCTTCTTCAGATGATGAACTTGTGATTATCACATTGATTCTGTATGAAGAAAATGAAAAGGGACAGAAAAAACAATAGAAGTGGGTCCATCTAGCATGGAAAATATGAGAAACAGAAGAAAATTTTCAACAAGGAAATTGGTAGATGATGGAGCAAAATGTTTTGAATAATTCAGGATGTCATAAACTTTGTTCAATTCATTTTTACCATCTGTTTTCATTTGCGCTCTTATTTTTCTCCAGAGAGTATTCTTGAAAGCCAAATCTATGTATTTTCAATTGGATTGATGTACAACATGGGGTATTGGTGTACCAACTCAATAAGATTTTCTTAGTTAAGAACTCTGTTAAATCACACTATGCTGAACAATGTAGGGATACACTGCATAGAATGAAAACACTGTGTACATAATTTAAACAATTAAAAAATTACAGCCCTGAAAATAGAAAAATATTGTTGAGAATTAATTTGACAGTCACTGTGAGAGCACTGTTTGCACTGTCGTGGATACACGCCTGTCTTATGTGAACAAGCCTCTTTCAAATGCCTGGAAGAATATTTTTGATTTTCTGGTAAAATCATGGGCCAGTCACGGCACTGTTACATTACGGGTGTGTGTGAATCGACCCTAACTTTTCAGACTCCACTACTGCTGGTCAACAGCCAAGAAAGAGGATAGGAAAATACATGTACAATGCTCAGAAAAGTATGCCGCATCCGAGGTAAGTATTGCGTTGCGGACTTACCGCACTAAGGGATTGGTCGACCAGGTCAATTCTCAGCTATCTAAGGGTTAATGAATACATTCTTAGGAATTAGGATTTTCAAGACTGTTTAATTAATTAAAATAACCTAACGAATTGGCTATAGTTTTAAACCTTCATTCTAAATGTTATGTTATTTTAGCTCCTCCTACAGAAGAAACTGAGGCTGAGAAGCCGGCTCCTGCACCCGAACCAAACGAAAAAGCAGAAGAGGAACCTAAAAGGCCGGAGGCCCCTGAGCCCGAAGAAGCAGAAGAAGAGCCAACACCCGAGCCTGTGCCACCACCACCACCTCCTGTGGCCCCTCCGAGACCTGCACCTCCGAAAAGGAAAGCTGAAGTTCTCAGCAAAGAGAGTGGGAAAATCGGTGTCACGATTACTACAAGCCCAACCAATAGCCACTCGACTCCTAAACAGCCTCGCCTTTCACCAAAAGTACCTTCTCCTAAAGTCTCTTCACCATCTCCTCAACCTGTACGTATCTTGGATTATTTTGAAATAGTTATATCAAGATAAATACTAATGTAAAATCTCTACAATTTTTCTTATGTAGGCATAAGGTCAATCAATTAAAATTAACACATTTGTCTATTTATTATAAAGGCTCAACTCGTTTGGCATTCTTAGATATCTTTTCAGGAACCTAAACATAAATAGAGCCACTAAAAGGGTCACATCGTAACTGAAGACTATCTTCATAGTACTAATCAGCTAGTTTAGTCAGCTTCATAAAATATTGATAATGAGGGATATTATCTTATTTACAAAGTAATATCGTAAAATAGTGATTGTTTAAATCGTCGAAGATGTAACATATCTGGCCAGCAAAAAAAGGTCAGGAATAAACAAATCAATGATTTAATAAACTTCTATGTTTTCTGGACATGTGAAATTAATTAATATATAAATACATGATCGATGGGCTCCACAAACTGGAATATTCCACTTAACAGACCACAAAGAAAGAATTCATGGCCGAAGAATGGTCCTCTTCCCTAAAACAAATTCTATCATAAAATTTGATAATCCAGAGGAAGATTGTCACTGAATTACAAACAATTTTATTGTTAATTGTTGATAAATCGTTTGATTCCTTGCCTTAAATGATATATTTTTTAATTTATTGGACAAAGAATAATACTTTTTATCTATAAGTAATAATAGTAATATTAGATACATTCATAAGTTATTATAAGGTATTATTTTGGATTGGCATCAATGTGGCCATATTCCATCGTTTTAACGTAATTGGAGTTTTTTGAGAGAAATCAAAAGATTCATTAACTGTGAATGCATTATTCGTATATATTTCAGACAAAGAAATATGAAATGCCAATTAGAGAAAAGTGAGCATTTCAAACACATTTTACACTTTGCGCTTAACCGACGATCCACTGTTGCAGGAGCTACAACAATTTGTGAAGGGTGTGGGAATGAAGCAATTACTGAAAAAACAGCGCAAAAATGGTTTTCCCTCAATGTTGGCAGAAGGTCATAGTAGTGGAAGTGTATACGTCACAGAGCAATTGTGAGCTACAGTGCGTGACAGTGAAATAGAAATAATATATAAGAACCACTCGAACTTATGAATCAACCCAATAAAATTGATTCTCAAATTTTATGCTTGGACTCTATCCATATTTTAAACAACTGATTGATGATCCTTTGTTATGACTTGGTCTGTTTAGTGGAAGGTTTGCCTATGTTGCATTAGGCTGTATTTATTTTTAGGCTCCTGAAGAGGAAGGTGAAATGTGTAGAACGATTTTAATAAATGGATGAATGTGTTAATTTTTATTTTTATTTATTCATCTTATGTTTAGGCTAGAAAAATAGTTTTAGTATTACACAATTTTATTTTGAAATTGGGTTGCTTCCTAACCTGTTATGTACAGAAACGTAATGCAGTTTTTTTCTTGAAATTAACTTATTTTACCTTCTTCTTTTTTTTTTAATTTATATATTATAGGTGCTCTGACTCCTAAGTTCACTAGTACCTCCTATTATTATTATTATTCAATATTAAATATTGCATAGTGATAATGCTTTCAATGCCAATAACTTGTCATGCATCATTTGTAACTATTGAAAACAATGAAAATCAGCAGAATCAGAATGATTATTTTTTAAATAATGGAATCAGCTGGTAATAAAAAATTTATAAAATGACAACTTTTGTAGTCATTGTTGTAGAATGTGCTGAGTTTTAGTAGTTCCTGTGGAATTGATGTTTTATTTATTTATTTAAATGTAATTTTTCTTAAACAGATAAGTTCACCTCCCAAGTTAAGCAGTAAAAGCCCACGGAGAGAAAGCACTAATAGTAGCGTTCCAGAGCCTCAGCCAGCAGTTCAGGTTCCAACAACGCTCCCACAGGCACAGGTCGTCTTGCCGAAGATCAGCGTACCGCAATCTCCTCCAGCGCCAAACAGGACTCTGAAATCCCCTCCTCCTGTGAGTGTTGCCACTCCTCCTCCTCCAGCGCCACCAATTCAAGAAATAAAACATCCTACTCAACCTCCCAACAATGCAAAGGTAAAGCATATTCACCAATATATACACATACTTTTTCTTAACAATAATATAATCTCATATATCTATAAAGTCTGTGAGACAAGTAGATGACAATACTTAGGGGAGGGTGAACTTAAGTGGCAAATGGGTAGCCATACACGAGCATTCTTTCCTGCAGGAAAGATGAATCCGCACGGAAAGAACGCCAGTGTAAGGGTAAGGAAGGAAAGCTTGCCGGTCAGGTTATCTCTTCAGTCGGCTCCCTTTGACATAATCCGTTTAGTGGACGCTCGTCTTTTCTCTCAGATTCCACTGTATCCTGCAGGATTGCGTGTCAGTCCTTGCTTCTTAGCTATCAGCTTTTTAACTTTGCTTATAGCTACGGAGACACTGCGTCAACTATTTCTATGGCTCTAAATCTTATATATAGCAATATATTTCCATTCACGATTGAATGCTGAACAATTTAAAAAAAATTAACTCCCTATCATTAAAATTAACAGTGTTATAGGAAAAGTTGTAAAAGTATAGATTGTTGCCAGATGTACCATCAATGATATTTTGCACATTTTTAAGAATTTTTAAAGTGCTGCATTTCAAAAACTAATGAACATAACAACATAAAAGTTGGTACTTTTACTCGTGTCCATTACTAAAATATACTCACCAAGTTTCATCAAAATTTGACAACCTTGGGTGTCGAAATGCATTTTGGCTGGATGATTTGGCTTGGAATATCCCAAAAGTAAATACCCTATTCAATTCGTAATTTTTTTAGTTGTGTTAATAAATTATAAAACATCTTCTTAAGATTATTTATACCAGGGTTCATAAATTCAAGTTACCTTATATTTTTAAAAAGTTTAAGTTAAACTTATATTTTTTTTTTTTTTATTTTACTTGTAGTTTTTATTGAACATGAACTTTTTCATTAGGAAAATGTTTGGATAAAGTAAGGTATTTTAAAACTTCTATCCAAATAACTTTTTTCATAAAAGTTCACTACAAACATTTGTTGTTGTAGATTACAATTTTTTAAATATATGAATTGATTTTAAAACACAAAATTAATTTTAACAATTTGAAATCAATAGCTGATGGAATGTAATATAACTATATATATAAACATTTGTAATGTAATATAAATATATATATATATATATATATATATATATATATATATATATATATATATATATATGTTTGTTTGGAACGGCTTCTTTCTCCAGCGGTGTCGCTCCTCTCTCCATCGCAATATTTCGTCGGGTTCATCTCCGACTTCTTCAGGCTGCTATGTGTCGTCCTCGGTGGTATTCAAGGGAATGAATTTTTCCCGGATTTTCCCTCCTTTATAGCCCTGCTTCGTAGACTATGCGGGCCAATGGTGTAGGGGCTCTGTGGGCCAATAGGGCTCGAGGGCTGTCTTCGTCGTTCGGCCGTCGTCTGTAGTTCGTCGGTGGTCCGTGTGGGGTGCTGGTCGTCTTGAGTCCCTGTTTTCTCCTCTATCTTCTTAAGGATGGGCCTCCAAATGTCCGGGAGGATGACACATAGCAGCCTGTAGAAGTCGAAGACGAACCCGACGAAATATTGCGATGGAGAGAGGAGCGACACCGCTGGAGAAAGAAGCCGTTCCAAGCAAACATGTGATACCCAGCGATGCAATTTAAAACAAAATATATATATATATATATATATATATATATATATATATATATATATATATATATATATATATATTGTTAGTATATAGAGTGTTCTTGTATGGGGGAGAGGAAAGCCCCCATACAAGAACACTCTTTCCTGCCGGATAGATTTCAGTCAACAATCCTCACGGATTGCTATTTCTCGGTAGTGGCGACGAGAGGATTATGAATCCTTACAGATGGAACGGCGGGATAACTTGAGAGGAAAGATTGCAGGAAAGTCTTTCCGTTAGTGGCCACGAGAGGAATATAATCCTCTCATCTTTCCGTAAGGATTTCACTGAAAGGAAAGAACGTAGGGAAAGAATGCTCGTATATGGGGGGGGGGGAATGCCTTTCTCAAACTAAGAAACCAGGGGGTAACTAAATCATTTCTTTTTTTTCTTTTTTTAAGTTTAACAATTTATAAAAATTGCTTTGCAAGTTTCGCATCTTTATATAGCTCTTCAGAGGCTTAAAAATAAAAACAGCCTGTACATTAGATCAATTTTAATAAATTGGTGGAGGCCTGTTTGCCGTGAGTGTGAGCACTTAACACTCCGTGTCAAAGGTCATGGGATTGATTCCCACTGTGGGGTGGTGGCTTTTCTTTAGAAAGAAGAAATGGCATCAGCCGTATCCTGGCTAGAAAAGGGTGGTAACTTATAGATAACACGTCCAAAAATTCTTAATTAACCCTATCGAGACGGCGGCAGGAGTCGTATGACAGAGGGTACCTCGTGACGGGACCCTCCCGATACCTGCGTGTCCCTCCTGACGGCTACTAGCTAGCTCCCTTCCATGGGCGCTCGACAATTGTCTTGTTTTTTGTTTTGTTTTTAGATTTATGTTCTCGTACTAGCAATATATATATATATATATATATATATATATATTCTTTAATTAGTGCAGAACCCTTTTCACGTAACACCTTTGTACTACTGAAAGAAAACTTATATCCCTGGAAACTGCGATGCTTCTTCAGCAAATTACATTGTTATGCTGCTTTGGAAAAAGCTCACCTTCGTCGAAATCCTAGAATGCTCTTCAATATTACTTCCTGGAGCTGAGGAAGGGTCCGGCGCCTCTACTAAGAAATCTCACTAATAGTCTAAAAAAACTTGAGAAGCCTACTGCCCTTATTTTTTTTGTAATTAATTTTTGAGCTTCGCAAGGACGGCGATTTGCTTTTTTAAAATACAACAAATATAGATTTAGACAAAAGTACAAACTTACAGAATTAAATACAACAAAAGATAAGAATCCACCGTCGAATAAAGAGTGAGGTGGCTGCTGGAGAAACCCACTGTCAGCCAGTCACGGCCCTGTACTGGCTGCTGGAGAAGCCCACTGTCAGCTAGTCACAGCTTTGTACTGGCTGCTGGAGAAGCCCGCCGTCCAGAAAGGGTTAATAATAATGGATATTAAAATTTAAATAAATAAATAATAAATTGATGACCTTGTTCATTTTAATTTTGTTTGAGTTTGATGATTTTATAAACAAAAATGCTCATATTGATCATCTTATCAGACAAAAAGAAGTGTATGATCATTTCATCAGAGAAACAAGAAGGGTTTGATTATTTTATTAGTAAAAAAAGCTTCGTTTCATCATCTTATCAGAGAAAAAGCTGGGAATCAGCATTATATTGGAGGGAAAAAAAGCTTGATTTGATCAAACCAATATTTTATGATGTGGAAAAGCAGAGGTTGATCATATCATCAGAAAAAAGAGCTTGGTTGATTTGAGGGGTAGAGCGAACTTCATTGATGAATGCCCCCTCTACTCAAACTAAGAAACCCAGGGAGTTATTAAATAAGTATTATTATTTATTTATTTATTTTTTTTTTTTTAATAAGTTCAACTATTTATAAAAGTTGCTTTGCTAGTTTCGCATCTTTATATAGCACTTCAAGAGCTTAAAAATAAATACAGCTTGTACAGTAGATCAATTATAATAAATTGATGAACTTGTTAATTTTATTTTTGTTCTATTGACTTTCCTTGCACTTAAGAAACGCCATTGATAGTCTGGGTCACTACAATCCTTGGTAATAAATATTTGTTTCACTGTAGATTGGAAAAAAAGAGTTTTTATATTTTTTTTTAGGACAACTAACTTTTTTTGTAAATACTTTTTTTTTCTTTTTTTTGGTAAAATTAAATATTACTATACAGTTGTAATCTCTGTTAAAGTTCCTATAAGGTGACTCTCCAGTAAAAAAAAGTCAAAATCCTAAACTTTGAACAAGTTTTTTTTTTTTTATTAACAAATGAAGCGTTTGAACTGCTACATTTTTTTTTCTGTAGTTAAACCTTCAAAGAGAAAGTGTTTTTGAGGTTTTCCAAGAAGTGGTGTGATAAGTTGACAATCGCCTGTATACATATTTTGAATTATGGTGCTTTCCAAGACTTTAGATAATTGAAGAAGAGGTATTGTTAGAGATTGCTGACCCTATCTACTACCTGCTATATCCAGCCAGCCATTTGGGTTTTCCCTTCTCCCCACTCTATTTTCTTATAAATGTGGCTATTCCCTAATGTCAGTTCATCTACTTCTTTCTCACCATACACTAGTATGACTTCTCCATCTTGGCCACTCAACCTAAAGATAATGGTAATGTACTGAATTATTTATTTTATCCATTTACATTTCTTATTTCTGTTATTTTTGCAAAAACAAAATAGGATTCGGTCATTTTATTATGAAAAAAATAGGGTTTGATCATTTTATTATGAAAAAAAAATAGGTTTGGTGATTTTGTAAGGAAATATGCTCACATTGATCATCTTATCAGGCATAAAATAGTGTTTAATCATTTCATCATCTTAGAGAAAAAAACTTCATCATTATTAGTTTTGTCATTATATTGGAGAAAAAAAAACTTGATTTGATCATTTTATAGGAGAAGAAAGCAGAGTTTGATAATATCATCAGAGAGAAGAGCTTAGTTTAATCATCTCATCAGATCAAATAAAAAAAATCCCTATCAATCTGAACATATCAGCTAAAATTGGAAAACATCGGACATACTTTTAATATGCCCTTTGATTCAAATAACAGTAATTGACAATACAAACTTGTGATATTTATATGTTTTATTTATTTTTTACTCCGTGCCAAAGGGTCGTGGGATCGATTCCCACTAGGGGTGGTGGCTTTTCTTTATAAAATAAAAAAAGAAAAGGCACCAGCCTTATCCTGGCTAGTGGTAACCTATAGATAACCCGTCCTAAAATTTGTTGTTAATAAATGGACATTAAAATTTAATGATAATAATATGTTTCATTTAATCAACTAATTTAACTTGTACAATAAAATCGTTCGAAGTCACGCACTACAAAGGTATGCAGTAGCTGAATTAGCTTACATAATTCGTTGAATCAATATTTTCGATACAGCATGCAAAAATCAATTTTATGTAGTGTTCACCATGAGTTGTCAACAGATTTGGATTTGTCTTCAGCTGTAGTTTAAAGGATTTTTTCACGATTCAAAATGAACAACCGATTTCCAGGATCATTGAGATCCAGTCAAAATGATAGGTATAGAATAGTATCTAAACACCAATTCAGACATGTTGTTAGTTTGTGGGCAAATTATTTTTAAAAAAAACTATCGACTGTTATTTCTTAGCAAAATATCTTCTTGAAGACATTTGTTTCAAGATGATTTCTGAGGACAGTTTCTGGTGGTTATGACCCACGCAGAAGCAGTAGCAAACATTGAGAAATTAATTGTGTATTTCGATAGCCAAGCCAAAACATTGCCGAATTGAACTTCTAATGTTAAAGTGGATGCGAGATCGCTCTGCTCGCAAGGGATACACTAAACTAAGACAGCAGAAGTTCACTGCATTATTTACTACAGGCTATTTTGTCGCTATATTGAGTACACTGTAAATACATGGGCTATTACAGTACATATAGTATATGTGTTTTTTCAGTGAAAGTGTTTTGATAATAATTTCTAAACTCCATTAAAAATATTTCAATGATTTATATGTTTTTTTTTTCTCCATCATTCTCTGGATAACCTGGATTTTCATTAACTCGGATCAGACCTGGTCCCAGATGATCCGGGTAAACGAGGTTTTACTGTAATAAAGTTAGTGAGAATTCTGAAGGGTTATTCCTCAACTTGATTTGTATTAATAGTTAATACCCTTCACCATTTAATCAAAAACATTTGTTTTTTTATTCTTAGGAAACAGGAACTGTAACACCAGTACGAGAGAAGCCTCTGCTAAATGGACATACTGGATCTGGAGGAAACGATCTGATGACCACGGTACTGACCAACCCGGGACCAGAATACTGGCGGTCAATGAACCCGCACGCTGACGATATAGTCATCACTGATGTCACGGTGAACTTAAGCACTGTCACCATACGGGAGTGCCGCACAGGTAAAGGATTCTTCAGGGAGCGTATCAAGTAGCCATAGAATCTCGGCAGAATTTAAAATCTAGTACCTGCCCCAATCATTAAATTGTTATTGTTATCAGTATTTGTGATTGTGTATATAAGAAATCTTATCGGATAAAGGAAAACTGAAGTATGTCAGTATAACAACATGTTATTTCAATCTTATTTTAGTGGCAAAGTCACAATTCTATAAATCGAGGCTGTAATTTTGCAGTGTGCAAATGAATTTATTTTATTTATTTATTGGTTTAACTGTATTTTATTTCCTTGAAGCTATAAAATATTTTAGTTATAATTATGAAATTTTAAATCATTTCAATTTTTTTATAGATGAAATTTTGAATTCAAAATATCACATTAAGAGATTTGTGTTACACTTGTAACTTACATGTTAAACATGAGTTGTTTTGTTTGTATCCAACTCACCCGTATTGCTGGAGGAAATACAAAGTAAAATGGGAAGAAATTATTTTTATTGTTATTTTATGTTGTAAGGAAAATCCATATTTTCAAATACAAATCTTAATACTATACACATTATTTTAAGGAAGGTAAAACAGCAATTTTTTTTTTTTTTTAGTTTTTAATAGTTTGATAAGAAAGAAAATGTAATGTCTTCACATAATTTTTTAAGAGAAATAAGAAATTAAGGTTTGATTTTTCTTGTTAATTTGTTTTTACAAAGTTAGTTATTGAACAGGTCTTACGTTTTTTTAGTTACTTGGCCATAGGAATGTTTTTCACTCTATTTGGCTGAAAAAATAATCTCCATCTTTTGCAGTTAATATTATTTAATAGTTATCATTTTAGTTCTGTATTTAAATATAAAAGAAGCATTGTACAATTTTTACTTTATATTTCAGTTTCTCTGTTTGTTTTACATAGCATGGGTACTTACATCTCATGAATGTCTTTTCCCCTCACATCTTATTAAATCATAATAGTATCGGAGGATTAAAAAATGTAATACTAACAGTTGTGCTTAGTGAAATCCCCCGATTTTTTTTTTTTTTTTTTTTTTTTTTAATATATAATCCTTTTCTTAAAGGAAAAAGAAGTCCTACTGAACAAATAAAAATTATTGTTTTAAAGATGTTATTATTATTAAATTTTACCATCCATTTATTATTAACTACGAATTTTAGGACGATTTATCTTGAGGTTACCACCCCTTTCTAGCCAGGATAGGGCTGATGCCTTTTCTTTTTCCTAAAGAAAAGCCACCACCCCTAGTGGGAATCGAACCCATGGCCCTTTGGCAGGGAGTGTTAAGTGCTCACGGCCACCGGGCCTCCTTTTAAAGATGTAATAGTGCATTGTGAAGCCAATCTGAGTCGTATTTATTGAATTTTTGGTTTGTTTTATGGAAAGAATATCAAGAAACTTTTTAAACACATCCTCCATGCAATACCTTCTCTTGAAATGATTATTATTCCTCCGAAATAATAATATAATAATGAAACTGATTCAAGTAAAAATTGTAGCTCCTATTTATATAATAGAAATAAACTCAATTCATATAATTTGTCATTCTGTTTATTTTCTGCTACATAAGATCTTAATTTCTGAACACATCTCTTAGTCCTTACATATTTTCCATATAAGGGTGTGTGTGTGTATATATATATATATATATATATATATATATCTTTATGTATGCTTCTTATAAGTTTGATGTAATCTCTTGAAATTGAGCACGATAGAGTTTTTAAGATAGGTTTTGGAGAAATTGTATAGATTGAGTACTCACTGAGCAGATGTGTTAGGACAATTGACTCCTTCAGAGGTCTTGTGAGAAGTGATTTAATTCATAAATACATACAGATACTATAGCCAAAGACGACAAAAGTGGGTTGAGAAGAAGCAGGTATGATTGACCTGAATAAAACTAATTATAAAAAGACATAATACAAGAAATATGTGTTGTTGTTTTTTTTTTCAAAATAATAATTAAACAGTGACTACATTTTTTTTTATTTATTTATGAGCATTCCCATCAAGGTACGCTCAATCTTGCGCAGAGGTAATATCGTAACCAATGAAGGTCTACTGAGGTGAGATTATCCGTAGTTCAGAGTAAATTTAGTCTCTGTTTTATCCAGAGGAACTTTATAGCTTTAAAAATTAATATTTATTTCTAATTGAGGTGTGCCACCTATATAAAGTGCTTTTACATCGGGAAATGTCACTGATATGTTATATATAAGGCATTAAAAGACCGCACAAGTCGTCCGCAAATTTCCCATCAGCATTCCTGAAATACAAATAAATAGACCCCTTTTGGCATATCTACTGGTTGACATAATTTTTAAACAAATGTGGTGAAGCGGAGAATTTTTTCAATGAACTCGTCTCTGAAAATGTTCTATCTAATTCAGGAATTCGAATTTGCATCTTCCGGCCTCTAAGATACTCCCCATTTGGTTGTTATTTGTTTTATAATGCTCCTTCATATCTACTTCTTGCCTTCCATTCCACCCTTTCATCTATGGCTGTAGTACATGTGTGCACTTAAGATCCAAAGATCATCGCCTGTACATACAATACAATGTCAATACTATCCTATTTCTCCACCACCTGTCTTAATAGTTTTGTCGGAATGGGGAGAGAGGAAGTTGACCTGAACTAATTGAGGGTGAAATATGTCAGCATACAATATTTTCATATTCTCTGCGAAAAAGTCTGTACTTTTCTTTATTATCGGTTTAGAATAAATGACTCCTTATTTGTAACTTGGATTTGTTCTGAAATATTATTTTTTATGCTACTTAATTTTTGAATAATTTTGTATTTCCTTCAATAGTTAATTATGTTTCTAATATTATTTCTAATGCTTCAAGATATAAATGAGTTTATTTGTATCTTTTTTTCTGTTCCCTTTTTCATTTAAATCTACGTTAGGTAAGTGGCCTTAGAAGAAACATGGTTATGGTCATTTCATGTGAATATTTTTGTTTATTTGATTTTTCTCAATTAAATAAAAATGTATGTACATACGAAGGATTTTGTGAGGTTTATTCACAGTTTTTACTTGTAAATAGTATGTATTTATTGAAAGTATTTTTTTATTTATATTGTTTACATATATATTGTTAAGATATCAAAATATAGTTATTTAAATAACGCCTATATAGTTTTTATGTTGTCCAAATCCCTTGTGCTGCTTTGAACCCCAAGAAATTATTTATGGTCTTAAAAATATTTTGGTATCGAAGGCTCTAAGAGACAATTAAGCTAAACAAATTATTATAGTATTTTATCGGTTCATATTAACTTAATCTTAACAAATTCAACTTAATTCGTATGTGATTATTAGTTATTCATTGTAAAATAGAAAACTTTTTTAATGTTTTAAATATTTTGAGGTACCATCGAACACTTAGCATTTAATGAAGAGGAAGTTCTATAGCTAATCATAGAGAAATGTGCTCATGGATAAATATCGAAGTTCAGACCTCCTTCCTCTTCTCCCCATTTTCCAGTGTTTAAATCTTTCTTTTTCGACTAAAAATATATTTGGATCTTATCATAAACTTTAGAATTAGAAAACATTAATTCACTTTTCTGTTGCAAAATAAGTAATTGAATATATAAAAGCAAACATACAATGAAACTATCTAATCCTATAATTTCATTTATTAATTTAAGAGTCTTGAAATTTTGAGTTTTTTTAAAAATAAATTTATGAATAAAAATCATTATTTTTAGCTTCCTGGCAGCATTAATTGTATTTATGATCCTAATTATAGATACATCACAAACGATTAAATGTCAGGGTTTCACTGAGTGTGTTCCTCTGTGGTTTACAATGGTTAATAACGTTGCAACCACTTGGTTCTAGAGGCTGATAAATGTGATATTGTATATATTGATGGTTTAACAATATTATTGTAATTACTTTATTAAATAAACAAGAAAATATTTCAGAATAAAAATAAATCAATTAAAATAAAATATTTACGTACAGGTACCCCAGTAAATGTAGACAAGAATGAAATGAAAGCATATTTTCATAAATGCATTAAGTAATATCATACTTATGAAAAAATTAGATAGTTGTTGATTTATTGTTAATATTTAAAAATTTTTAATAAGTAATGTATAGCTTATTTTAGGAAAATGTAGCAATAGAATGTGAATAATTCGTTAATTTCAGAGTATATAAAGTTTGTAAATATTATTTATAAATTTGTTGTATACAGTTTGTGAAGTACACAAATGATTTTTCTTCCCTATTGTAGTCAATTTTTTACCCACTTATTTATTATTGACAATTTTTGGCACAGTTATATTTTTAACTGAGGCAACGCTTTTTTTTCTTATTATGAAATATTTTAGTTGCATATTCCTGTCAGTGTTATTTAAGACTATTTTTATTTCTTTTAGCCGAACACTTCTTAAAATGTTATTGTTTTAAACGTTAATAAGTAAAATAATACCAACAACATAGTTTAAATTAACTTCTTTATTATTAGAAAAATTAAAAGTTTTTTTTTACTTTAAGTATGAATTTATTGTCCTTGATAATATATATATATATATATATATATATATTATATATTTTTCCGCGCACTGACATCTGGGCCATTAGCGCCAACATCTATGGTGCAGCCAGGAATCATCTCATCGGGCCCTGAAATAAAAAAAATTCCTGCTGCAGAGAGACTCAAACCCCCATCTCCCGCATTAGAATCTAAGGCGTTAACCACTAGACCATGATGCGACCCAAATAATATATTTTCTTTATTGAAATATCTTTTCCATCATTTGTAGCGTAACAATTCGTTAATATAAAGCAGCTCAGAAGGAAATTTGTTGACCTCGACAGATAGTCGGAGTTCAACCATAAAAGTCAAAAAAATGTAAATAAAAAAAAAAAAAAAAAGTTTGTATATTTCCATTTCATGTTGATTTTCCAGCTTTCATCAGAGTTATGAAACAAAATTAATACAAATTAACTAGTAATGACTTATTAATATAATATATTAACGAGGGAATAGTTTACAAGTAAACCAATAAAATTGGTCAGGAAAAGGAATTAAAGATATAGCTGATTAAGAAAATAATAAATAATTTAGGAAAACACTAATATCAAAAATTCGCATCTATATGGCTTTTAGTAGAGCTCTTAATTTACATAGCAATATTTCAATAATGGGTGTTTCTAATTGGGAATTTAATGTATATCCTAAAAATTTGGTCGTTAATTATGACACGTCAATCAGGAATCCCGAAAACACAGTTTTTCATTAAACAAAAAGCACTAGTTTTGAAAACAGACAAAAGTAGGAGTAGCTCTGCTACATGCTCATTTCTGCGTCTCTTAAGTACAAATGACGTGCAGAATAAACCCCTAAAGTTATGACATCTGAATGCGGGACACCCTTTATAGATGTTAACAATTTAAAAAAGTAATTTAACTATTATAACTGACATTGAGTAAAATCATATTGATAAAACATAAAGGGTTCAAGGAGATAATGACAGGGAGGACTGATAAAGGGTTAATGGGAACTTTATATATATATATATATATATATATATATATATATATATATATATATATATATATGTGTGTGTGTGTGTAAAGATATAAAACACAGTTCTTCTACGTCCCACTTTTATTTACATTATGAGAGGCAGCTTCCTTTAAAATAAACTCCAATACTTTTAAATCCCTAACATTTAATTAAATATATAAAAATATAATCAGTACTGTAGATCTACACAAATACATTTCTATAACAATTCTGAATATTCCTTATTAAATATAAAATTATGACACAAAGTAATCATAATTATTTAGACAAGTTACTGGACTTAATTTGGAGATTAAAATAATTTCTGCACATAGCAGATTACATAGCTCAGCTTCGTTGGAGTAACACATATATAACAATGGAATTTAAAACATAATAATGATATCACAAGTAAAACTTACAAATAATGAGAATGATAAACATTCTTTTCAATTAAAAGCTAATTGATTTAAACCAATATAACACAACAAATAAATTCATATGTCTAAAATAATATATTACAAATCACAAGAAAAATAAACGTGAGATATCTTAAAGGACTAGTGATTAAAATGAGGAACAGATTCCTTTTTTTTAAATAGCCTAATCTGCCTTAAAGAAATATAAATGCTGCAAAAGGCTTTCATACCCTTGGTTACAAGGAGTTAATAATAAAATGTCAGCAATATAAAATAATTAAAAGCCTAAGAATAATTGTTTTCATTGTATAATAGAATTACGTTAAAAGGAAACATACTTGTTTTATTGCTGTCAAGCCACTAAAAGGCTTTTTATATAGGCATTTTATTTTTACATACTATTTTTCACTCTTAATTAATACAAAACTTTAATAATTGCACCATTCAAAAGAGATTTTTAATCTTATTAAAGTAAAAAAGTGTATTATATATTTGTTTTTGTAATTGTTAGCCCATTTCTATTTACATTTAAATTATAAAATACTATATATGTATATATATTACACTAAAAGTTACTAACAAAAAACTAATAAATAAACTTTAAGAGCATATTGTCAATTATATACAAATTACTTAAAAAGGAAAATAATTAAGATACACCTTGAGTTTTATTGTGCTTGAATATCATCGAGTATCTTACATGGTTGTCCTACTTGAGTTAGGTTTGGAATGCAAAGCTCAGATTTCATCATTAGGCAAGAAAACAAAAGAATTTCTATGGCGAACTGATACAAATAACCAAAATATATCATTCTAGTTCCATTTGCAACCGGACAAAGTTATACCAATTCAGGCTCCTAGAAGTCTGTTATAAATATAAAAACGAATGACATTTAAGTCTCTAAGCTACGAGATTTCGATACCGTTGTTTTGAAGTGAAGTAAATCTAGATTTTCTCAAAACGGCCAACGCCTGTACGAGGTCAACACGCTGACTGAAGTAGTCTACAATCGGTTGGCCTGTCAACGCAGTAGCTAAGAACTGCTCGACAGCAATTGACCATTCAGCTTCACCGCCTGGATTTCCGTTATGGTCTCGAATCTGTCAAAAAGTAGTTACTTTAACAAGTGAATGTAATCTATTTACAGATGGATTACTCGTATCTCAACAAATCTGTAAAGGACACCATGTCACATATTTGTAATTGTTTAGGAGAGCAAATTTTTGAATTGAACTATCAAAATTTGTTTCTTTGGTACTTATAGAAACAGTTTAAAGAAAATGGTTTACATTGTTATTGGCATTGATAGGTAATTGGAAATGTTGATCATAGTCAAACAAAACAAAATCCTCCACAAGTGTCTTTTACCTCTTAATGAAAACGGACCTGATTTTATTTGTCGCTGTCATCTTCATTATTTATGGGTACAGGACTGAGTGCCCTATAACATTATGTGGATAGAAAAATCCACATTAAAAACATGTTTTTAAGTCAATTTAATAAAAAAAATGGACATGGTGTCTTTTACCTCCGGGGTACAGAAATAATTACAATACAAACTGACAAAGGTGGTTATTGTCAGAGTATGTTTGTGAGGTTAATAAAACTAAATGTTTTAAGAATCAAATCAAAATCAGTTCCTTAACGGGCCCTGAGGGGCAAATACTGTAGAGGTATCTGATTCATGCCCCCCAGGCCGAATTCAACCCATGAACGAAGACACTAGAAGAAAAAATCTTAAGTGCTTGCTCGGGATTTGAACTCAGGTCCACCAGCATATAAGTCCAATGCTCTACCAATGAGCTAACCTCGCCCCCAAATGTTTTATGAGAAAATTTATTTTTTTTGCTGATGTTTTAGATGAGATTCAAGCCTTCGTCAAAGCGATGAGAAGGCTCAATTCCTTTGCAAAATCAATGGTCAACGATCTCCTCTCAATGAATTACAAACTATCTGTTAACAAATGATAACAAGTAAAAAGAAAAAAAGACTAACAACCTGAAAAAAAAAACTAGTTATCTTTAAATCATGTCACAAAAGTAAAATATACTATTGCATAAGAGTCACAATACAAAAGCAAAGTAAGCAATTGATTATATTTATTACACCACTGCATAATATACAGGATGGTATACCTTCTTTGACAATGTTTAAACATTTTTTGTTAGAACAATTAAAACAGGTTTTACTTAGAATATGAGTTTACACTACCAGCCGTCATATCACCAATGTTGGGCATAATCATGATTATGATTATAATCACAGGCTTTCAAGATGTGATTACGATTATAATCACAGACCCTGAAGATGTGATTACACTTACACTTGTAATCACATCTTTGATTATAATTACTCGTAATCGTAAAATAATTAATTTTCTCTCTAACAGTTTCTAGTCATCTCTTAGGGTTAGATTTTAGTTGGGTTTCCTAATATATTGCATTATCTATCAGCTGTCTTTCATCCATCATGCATTTTGTTTTAATTTTGAAAAGAATAATATTCCATTAATTATAGCCTTTTTTATTGTTAAGCTTAAGAAACATACCGTTTTGCTTTTCTCACTCCATTGTTCAGCAGTTAAAACCAAACTTTCTACGGATTCATCTCTTGCTGCATAAAATTTCTTTCCAACTTCACCTAACTTAAATAGTAATGTACCTGGGGAAAAAAGAAAACAAAATGTCAACATTTTAAACATGATTCTGTTCAAAAGAAGAGTGTTTTAAAATTCCCCATATTGAAGAAAAAAGTAAGAAAAGGAATAGGACGACTTTGAAGATTCCAACATTTTGTATTTAATTTTTCTGATAAATAAGCTTGATAGACTTTGGTTTGATGTCCAAGCAGCTACAACAGATGGAAATATAAATTATTTAGCAGTTCAGTTTTTCTCCTTCGAACAGAGCACTACAAAGCACCATCCAGGCATTTGGTGGTGGACATTACGAGATCCAAGTATCACTCAGCTTTTAAGAAGAAAATGTTCAAGCACAGCAACGGCTATTTTTGGTAATTTCAAACTGCTCTGGCATCAAACATAAGTATGTCACTGTTAGCCTTGTATTAAGTTGTTCGGAAAGTTCATAGAAATTGTATCTTATTTCTTTTCAATTTATAATAAATACAAAGGCTATTTTAGTTTAATTCTTTTAATGTATTAACTGCGTTTCTATTCATAATTTGTCTTTATTGAAGGTCATTATATCTAGTTTGGAATGAGAAGAATCCGAGGGATAAAAACACCATCACCTATTCCGCTCCCTAATAGAAGCTCTGCCTCTATCATGTTTTGTTGTAAATTGGTCCCTTAAATGTCTGATTTGATTCTTTATATTGCTATAACTTTTTTATTTATGAATTCATTGGCACGAAACAAACACTAAATGTTAAATTAAGCTTACCACGCTACATTAGTGAAAACCGCATCTAAATCGGATAAGCCGTTTCTGTGATTGGCGTGCACAAACCCCGAAAAAAATTCTAACAATCATTGTTTTGGGTTCTATTGCCCTTGATAAAGGCCCCAATAATATTTTTTCTCATATATCTTCCATTTACAGACAGCGATCCATTACATTTTTATTATATGGATAGACACATATATAAATTTTAATGAGTGTCATTTCTAATTCCTTGTAGACAAAGATTTGAAGAAATGTTTCCAAAATTCTGCCAAAAGCGCAACCTCAATTGATACATTAATTCTAAATGTGCTGAAAGTAACATAATAATAACTTTTAAGTCTTAAAAAAAAAAAATAAACTCACCAACAGAAGCAATGGAGTAATATAACTCCTGATTTTCAAGATGATCCTGAAGCATATCATACAATGTTCTCCAAAGCGCAATGAAGTGATCTTGCTTCATTCTGGGAAGAGTAGTTCTGTTACCTTTACGCTCTGTCGACGTGATTAAAGATCGTAATGAACTGATACTGCTTATCTCCCAGTAACTGTCATCGCCACCTGGAAAAAATTCAAAATTTATGATGTCACTTTTGGTATATTATATTTTTCTACCTCAAGTGCTATAAACAAAAAGATAAATAATTTCAAAATGTTTTCCCCTCTTCAGCAGACAAGAACTGTTAGAAAGTTTAATCACCATAATATAATGAAGATAAGGTTGTGTCTTCAAAAGAATTTCATTTTCAGAAAAAAAAATTGTAACAAATGGATGTAGTAGAATGAGCCGACAGGAGACTTAAGGCTAGGATGTTTTCCATCCCCTTCCTTACCACCACGGCCTACATCCGTTCCCTAGCAACCACTGTTTGACATGTCAAATTACTCAAGACTAACTAGACTTAGAATTAAGTCAGTACATAATGAACAGAAATCCCTAAATACAAGGCAAGTAAAACTGAACTAATCGTGAAATATATACTAACAGAATGCCATCAATATCAACGGCTAGAGTTACGACATGACATACATATATGAATTATTTACTGACAGCAGACCATATACCAGAACAATTCTTACACATCTTAAAACTAATAACATCTACAGTGAAATTTAATAATTTTCTTTTTTCTGTGTTTCTAAAACTTTATTTAAAATCTTAAAATTAAATTTAAAAATCTATTAATTTAATAATTTAAAACTTTTTTACAGACAAAAACATAAAATAGCATAAGGAAGGTATCATGTCACTTGGCAACATGAGTTTTGTAATGTTAATTTAAAAAAAATAGAATTTATAACTTTCGTTCTCTACTAAATATTTTGTTTTCATTTAAAGCCTTAAGTAAAAAAATATTGTCAAAATCTGAAAGGTCAATCAATATCCATAGCTCAGCATACAGCAGAGCCTTTTGTTGGACATACAGATACACAGAAGTTATCTAAGGGGGGATTTGATATATTTTTGGTGGATGCACAGAGAGATAACGAGAAAAGTGTTCTATCAAAGCAAAGTAAAGATAAAACCTTTATTTTCTTTAGGTATCTAGTCATTAAATGTTTACCCAAACTCTTCCTTATATTAAGAAAGAAAGCAAACTTTCGTTCCCCACACCACGAATAAAGCTCATTTTTACTATACTATAACATGAACTCCTTCAACGAAAACCACATCATCAAGAGACTGCTCAAACTAAGGAGACAAATATATTTATAAACATTTATGCAATGGATTATCTCTTTTCCTGAACATAAAAACAAAAAAAAAATGTCTGTGTGAACATTGCATACCGACCACTCTAATAAGAAATCAAATGATTGGAAAAAAATGATTTGTTAAAATTAATTGGGAAACACTCACCGCAACAAACAATAAAAAAAATTATAAAAATAAATTTAATTACATAACAATAAATTTATTGCAACTTTAAAAGATTGTAAAGAAAAAATGTGAAAGTACAAAACTTTTAATAAACACTTTATAATCCCCTGTTAAACTGATTTGATTACTTTTTAAAGAGCTTCAAGAAAGATTGAAGGATTGAAAAGAAATGGGTTTACAAACAGCATGTGTTATTGAAATAGATATTGTTAATGAGCATAAGAAGTATGATAAGCATGCATGTTATCAAGCAAAGAAAAACGTAAAAAAAAAACACCACGTATACACCCAAAGCAAACATTGTGCATATTCAATGGGAAAGAAGAACAGTGTGAATGTTCAAGATAATTTTGGAAAAGCAAATACACACATCTTTATAAGTGGTTGGTGCATTTTTAGTTTAATTCTGTAAGTTGTGGTGGGCTTATCGGGCAGATAATAACTGGTCCATCCATTTACAATCACATATTATTAAAGCACTTTTAACAAAAAACGAATGATTAGATAAACAATTGTGAAATATGAATGTATTCTGTTTTTGGTTTATGAGTTTAATTCAAAATTGAGTTGAATGATATGTATATTTATAATAGGCATATATAAGTATATCATGAAATATTCTTATCAATTTTGGGGATAGTTAAGAAATTGGTGGAAAGGCTGTGCTTATGGAGTGGATTTTAACCTATCAAATAAATGTAAGGTTTTAATAATGGAATTAATGTACTGGGATAATTTAACAATAATTTGTATCGTCAATACAAATGCAAAGTATCGAATGTGAAAATCACCACTTTTCAGAGTGAAAAAACTTTTGTTCGTTACTTTGCTTTTCGAGAGTTTGCCGTCAATCACCAATCAGTACAGACTGAAAATGAAAAATGCGTTTTCTCACATCCATACTTTGCATTTGTATCAACAATATAATAATAATTTTAGCCAATGACCATAACCACGTTCAATCCACCACTTCCCATTGATCACCAAAGTTATGCAACGTAAGGCGTGGTCAGCACCTGAATGGGTGACCGACCACGTGCTGTTGGCATTATAAATGGGTGGCGACCTGTAGATAGCTCCGCGTTAATAGCCCAACTGTCGATACACCATTAAGCACACACAATAAATAATAATAATTTTAAGGTTAGATTATGGTTGTTGAGAATTATGCCGGGATGACAAGGCTACTGATTTTAAGGTAATATAAGTTTTTAAATGATATATAAATATTGAAATAGGGTAGTTATATAAATGATGAAATAAGAGGGTTCAATGAGAATTTAACACACTTTATTTTTCTTCTAGTTGTTTGAAAATGGACTAATGGCTGAAATGTTATGTTTAAGAAGTAAATAAATAATGAAATTTTTGGATTTGAGGCAATAACAAAATAAGGCGTTTTTATTTAAGAATCTATAGATAAGATAAACAAATGTGAATGCATAGACAAGTTTGTATCAATTTTACAATCTATGCTCCGTTTGTTCTTGGTATCCTGTAAAATATCTATTGGAAATTAATTGCTTTGTTTGGTCATCCTTTAAAATATCATCACAGTTAATTATACTGCTTTCAGTAGTTAACCGTATATTTTGAGCCAACAAATTATTATCATTATCTACTGAATTTATGTTCAAACAAATTTTATTCAATATATTTTTCAGAACCGAGAGATTATGGAAAGGATTGCGCCATGATCTGAGTCAACTTTAAACTTTGATGATAGCATATTAATCAAAAAAAGTATTGTCATACAAACAATAATGAATGAAACAAAGCTAATCAAAGCAGGGTTTTATAAGAATGTGATTCTAATTAGCATTAAAGGATTTAAAAGTTAGACTAACAATTTCTAAGAAATGGTCACTGGAAAGACACCTTGCTCGAAGGGCCTACACAGTAAAACCTCGTTTACCCGAATCAACTGGGACCAGGGCCGATCTCAGTTTAAAAAAATCTGGATTATCCCGAGAATGATGGAAAAACCAAAAAAAAAAAAAAAGACAACATACAAATCACCGAGTATTCTTAATGGAGTTTAGAAATTATTATCGAGTCACTTTTGAAAAAAAACATACACAGTATGTACTGTAATAGCCTATGTATTTCCACTGTACTCAAAATAGCTACAAACTAGTCTGTAGTAAAAAATGCAGTGAGCTTCTGCTGTCTCAGTTTAGTGTATTGCTTACGAGCAGTGCGATCTCGCATCCGCTTTAACATTAGAAGTTTATTTGGAAATGTTTCGGATAGACTCTTGAAATACACCATAACCTTCTGCGTGGATCATAACCACCATAAACAGTACGTAGAAAGTATCTTGAAACAAACGCCTATAATGCGTTTACTGTTCTTTTTCCAATCAAGAGACGGTTGATGTTCCTAGTCCAAACTCAGCAGCAATGTTCTTTGACGATTCTCCCTTTTCAATTCTTGTCAATGCTTCAATCCTTTTTCCCATAGTCACAACAATGTTTTTACGTTTTGTATAAATTGCGGCCAACGAGCAAACGTAAGAGCAAAACAATATTGTACTTTGACCGAAATGCTAGGTAAATTCGCTTACATTAACCGAGGAAAACTCATGTAATCTACCTACTGATAATAGCAATTTATCATCTGTAAAACAAGTGTGCATATACTACACTGAACAACATAATTTCGTTTTTAAAACTGGTTCAAGTTACCCAAACTTCCGGGTTAAAGAGGTCTGGGTTTACGAGGTTTTACTGTATTTAAAAGAAAAGAACACATATAGCAACACAAGATTAGAAGTAACAAAATTTCAGTATCAATCTAGGGGCACAAGAAGTGAGTCCAAATCATCAATTTTTTGTGTATATAACTGACGTATAAAATAATAAACATAGCACATTTGTTACTAGGTACTCTACTGTGTGAATAAGGTCTCTTTAATATTAAATGATTTTCATAAATAATTTACAGAAGTCTGAATGAGAAAATAGTGATATGATCAGTCCAGTATAAATTAAAAAACTCAACTCAGAAGGTGTTTTAGGCCCCAATATTGTAATCTTTATTAATATAAATTTTAATGTCCAAAACTGTTAGTATTATACATAACCCAGATTTTTGAGACAGGTTACAAATTTTTCTAGCCAGGATAGGGCTAATATGGGCTATTTTTCTAAAGGAAAAACACTACTTCCAGTGGGAATCGAATCCATGACATACATTGAGTCCTTATGCCTTAACAACCACATGCTGAAAATTTCCTTTCATCAGTAATAAGTTTTATTAATTTAAAAAAAAATTGACTATGCAAAATAGTGTCAACCCATACAAGACGGCAACCCGCACGATCTTAGATCCCTTGGAGTGGAGTCCGTTTCACCCTACTGGTTCCATAGGACGACATTCAAATAGCTGAGCTTCCACCGCCGATCTTTTCTTATTTATCCTAATTTCTTTCTTTAAAACATTTTCCTTAAAATTTTTTTATTCTGGGTTTTGTACCAGCCACTGCAGGCTTAAAAAAGTTTTTTGAATTTTGTTTTTGTTTTTCCTAAATCATTTAATTTATTTTTTTTTTTTTAATTAATAAGAGGCAAATATCTCAAAGTTGGTACTAACAAAGAGAATAATAATATTACAAGTAATCAAAGAGGAATAGAAACCCGTTACATGGACACATGTTATTGAAATAAAAGTCTCAATATTTAATGTTTTAATAAATACATTTCCTAATTACATTGAATACCTTTCTATAATAAGATGAAAGCCCCTGATTAAAAGGGGTGTATTCTGAAGAATATTAAAAGATTATAGATAGTCTAAGGCAGAGATTATAAGTGCACATGCGAAGAGGTAGGGATTGGAAAACAACAAGAATAACACACACACCTGATTGGCTGTTGGACTGTTCTATAACAGGCGTTGAATCGGCAGAACTAGAACCAATACTAAACGAGCCATCTTCAAAAAATTCTGTAGCTTCCGATGCTATCTCAGCCCCATCTTCCAAACATTACATAAAATCTTACATCAGATCAAATTTCATTAATGTATAAAATATATTTTTCAATACACAAAACAACAACTCTTACAATAACAAAAATTAAATAACAGAAAAAACTTATAAGGATAAAAAATGTACAAGGACATTTTTTGCTAAAAAGGATACAAAATTTCAATAACTTGAGATATAAGACTATAGTCCAATCAGATTGACAGAAAAGTCCAATTTTGCATGTGCAACATTTTGAGAGCAATATTTCTGACAGTTCTACCATTTCAAGAAACAACACGTTATGTGAAACACTTAAAAACTTATTATGCCTCGTTAAGACTAGGGGAGGGTTTGAGAGGTCAGAAAAGGAAGATAGTTTTTAATATTTATCAATACTTAGCCAAAGCTAAGACTAAAAACGTTTTAAACCTCCTAGTGATAAGGTTCCTAAACCTCCTTGGAGAGAACCGGGAATATACGCCACATCCTTTTCCCTCCAACTAAGCCATCTATTTCAACAGGCAACATTACAGTTTAAATTGTTTTCAGCCTTAACATTGGCTAAGTATTGATAAACATTCAACACAATCTCCCTTGCTGACCTCTCAACGCCTAGGGAACACTCTTAAGCGAGGTTTTATTGCGTTTCACATAGCATGAGGTTCATTACAATGGTAATGCAAATGGCGGAACTGTCGGGAATGTACCCGATAATAAATGATCGATGATGATAAATGATAAAAAAAAATAAATAAAACAAAAATAATAAAAAAAAATAACTGATAATTTCTTTTTTAATTCTGTCCCAGAGAATAAGGTTAAAATATAAATGAAATACATTGCTAAAGAATGACATTAATTGAAGAACATAAACTGCTCCAGTACAGATCAACACACTCTTCAAATGATAATATTTTTGATTATTACTGAATAGTCAATCTCAACATTTGTTAACTAATTATTCCCATACTGAGTAAGTACAATAAATAAATACAATTTTGAAGGGATGTTACAATAACAAGTAAGTAAGAAGATGGTCTTCTCTTTAGAATTGTATGAAAATTAGCCTTCCTCATTTTATTCAGGATTAGTCTGTTTAATCACTCATACTGAGACAATAATTATTATAATTTAATAATTAATTAAATTATTAAAATTATTACTTTTTGTGCCTCATGAATAAAACAATGATAATAATGAATTAATATACACAAGCATCTGGAATGTCAATAAAAGTTGAATCAAAACTGTCAGATATTTTATTAAATTTATCTCTAAATTTTCCACAAACTTTTATTAGATGGCTCTTCTGAGCTCAAATATTTACTACACTAAAAAGGATTAAAATCAGGCCACGAGGTCCCAAAGAGGCAGATACGAGCACACTAGGGAGATAGTGCAGTGTACTATGCTCTGGACGCCTGATTTTCCCGTTTGGAGATACTCTGAGCCTAGGTACTCCGAGGTCCAAACATCACCGGTACTTTGAGCCCTGAATCCGATCCTCAAACACGGTCAGTAGTAGAAAACATTATTCAGAGCCAAATTTGCCACACTGAACTGATAATATGTCCTAATTAAAAATGTGAACCTTTCCCAACAGTGGCTATGTCAAGAGTGAGAATACTGCGAATGGCATCAGTCAACTTGGAATAGTTAGCTGTATAAATTCGACAGACCCGAAAATATAAAAATTTGATTATCCAGAAGAAGATTAGTAATTTAAAAATAGAATTAATTTCTGTCAAGGCAATAAAAAAAGATACTATCAAAATGTTTTATCTCAAGTTTTTTTTTATAAAAAAATACTTTTGTCCTTTTTTATAATATGAATATTTTCTTTCCTTTTGCGCTTTGCCAAGTTCCTTTAGTGCATTTAAATTTGAACACCATAAAAAATCAATAAACCTAAAACTATTAACAGATATCAAAACAATTAAAATTATTGAATTTATGAATTCACAAATATTGTGACAAAACCTCTTACTTTGATAGTGTGACTACCTGTTCAAAATTGATTGAAATTGACTGTTTGTTAAATTAAAATTGACGGGTACTACTTAAAATATAGTTGTTAAGTAATAGCCATCAATTTCAATTAAAAAAGAATGGTATAAAAATAGAATGTTACCTGATGTGGAATGTGCCTGGACTTCTACTGTTGGAAGAATAGGAGGAAGATGCAGAGCATAAAATACCTTCAGCCTTTGGGTCATTTCAACGGAACAAGTGAGGCCTAAAGCAACTACAGCTTCTCGGACATTCAAAATTCCATCACTATTGCTATCCATTAACTATAAGAAGCAAAATAATATATTTTAATTATTTATTTTTTTAATAATAACTACCTTAAAAAATATTAACTTATATTAGTAGAAGATATAAGTTATTCTATATTTCTGACATAAGTGTAAAATGTAGTCCCATTACCCTAAATAATCTTGCTGCAAGGTCATCAGCCTTCAAGCCTTTTCCCCACGGGGAAACACCAGCAAACAAATAACGGAAGAGTTCAAAGTCTATTCTGTATGCTTCATAAGGAGGAGTCGAAGGATCGTACCTGCAATGAATATTTTCATTAGGAATAGAATATAACAAAAACCTCAAAAGAAAGTATATATGTATATGTATATATGTATTTGTATATATATATATATATATATATATATATATATATATATATATATAATGATAGATTGATTTTTATAATCACCAGAGGTTCTATCCCCCCCCCCAAACAAACCATGCTTTATACAAAAGAACGGCCAAAAAAATTGAAAATAGATGTAAAGAATAAATGGTTAAAGATTTTAATTGAAATTTCAATAATTTTCTATTAATCATAATATGATAAAAGATATTATATTTTTTAAATTTATAGAACCATGAGAGTTGCTACAAGAATTTTAACTGCAGAATCATATGATCTATCATTAAATACACAATATCATTACTTCAAAGAAAATAGTTTGTAAATATGCCGAATTTTTCTAATACAAATTATAGTCCAGGTAGAAACTCCCTAACAAACTAGAAACTCAAACTTCACTTGTGAATTGTCTCGAGTTTGTGCACCAAAATAAAAAATCTTCAGAGCATTTGGAGGCACTGTGGCCATGAGTGTTAAGGCGTGAGCACTTGACACTCCATGCCAGAGGTCGAGGGTTCGATCCCCACTATGGGGTGGTGGCTTTTCTTAAGAAAATAGAAAAGTCATCAGCCCTATCCTGGCTAGAAAAGGGTGGTAACCTATAGATAACCCGTCCCAAAATTCCTAGTTAATAACAATGGTCGTTAAAATTACTATTATTATCTTCCGAGCATTACGTGCAAAGTATCATCTCAACATCCATGCATTGCAAAGCAGTGCTATGCTTGTCCATGGAAACATTTTATTAATACAATATCAATATTTGCTCAAAATAGTTTTTAATATTTTCTTTCTTTTAAAATTTCATGAAAGACTTTAGGTAAAAAAATATTAAAAATTAGAAAAAATATAACATTAATTATGAATATAAACTATAAAATAGAGAGGAATATCAAACATATACAATACCTATCAGCAGGCTTCCTTCTTGATATTAACTCTTCTTTAATAAAAGCAACCAAGTCCTGTAATTAAATAATTTAATAATAGTAAAGAACATTCAATTTTCACGGGCAAATAGAATATTTATATAAATATAAGGGGAAAAGGACGTGGCCTATATTTCTGGTGCAGAAAATTGTTGTTAAAATTCTTTCTGTTATAAACTTATCACTTGGAGGTTTAAACGTTTTTGAGGCTAAGTATTGATAAATATTAAATACTATCTCCCTTGCCTGATCTCTCAAAGCCTTCTCTAGTCTTAAACAACACATAATCAGTTTCTGTAGTGTTTCATGTATCGTGTTGTTCCTTGAAATGGGAATTTGCAAATAGCGGAGCCGTCACGAATATTTCTCTCAACATTTTGCGCAGGCAGAATTGAACTTTTTCGTCTATCTGAACAAGCTATAGATTCTGCAGTGCAAAGATTTCAAAATAAAATATATTATTATATTATTCAGCAAAGTGCTCATTAAAATTATACATTTGCGATGATTACAGACAATTTGGATAATATATTACAGATTTTCTCTGTAATGATTTTTGAATTTTGAGTGCTAATTCCAAGCTCTACTTTGACGATAATTTGTATAAAAATTATTGATGTAGCATATACTTATTTTAGAAAACTAGATAAAGTAAAAATGTCTAAAAAGGACAGCCACCTACTCATTCACATAATCAGGCTCGTAATAATGAGGTAGGGGGGTCTCCCCGTGGTCTATTGGCTAACGCCTTAGTTTCTCATGCGGGAGATGGTGAGTTCGATTCCCACCCATCGCAGTAATTTTCCAATCTCAACAGCCATTTGAGAAATTCCTCGCTGCCCCTTGGATGTCGGCGGCTAATGGCCTAGATTTCGATGCACGGTAAAAAAAAAAAAGTTTTTAAAATTAGTACGGATAGATCTCTTAATATCCTGTAATGAAGAGCTTAGCGCGTATCCCACTTAGTGCCTAAATACTACATTATTCTAGTTAATTGCTCTATATATATAATAATTGATGTATAGTATAATAGTATGATATTTTTTGGTAGTAAATGTAATGATGTTATTTTATAAGTACAAGAAAATACAGCCTACCCTTCTTTGGGCCCTGGGAAGAGCCCAACAAACTCACACAATAACGAACATATTAAAATATAAATATACACATGACTAAAAAAAGTAAATATATTACCGTGAGTTCTTCTGGCTTGAAGTAACCATCACCTTGAATACTGCGTACTATATTTCTTCCGAGTTCATCTTCAAGACCTTGAACTACACGCAGTCTATGCTTCATCCTCAGCCTCTCTATTCCGCCTGTTGTTATAGAACCATATTTTGAGTAAGCATCATGAAGAAGACTTTGTATAGATATGGTCTAGAAATACAAAACAAATATTCATAATTATTCAAATTTATTTTAAAGCATTTGCTTTTGGAATAAACAAGTATCTGGTGGCTTTTTAAAATAAAATTCACTATGTTCAAATAAATAAATAAAATAAAATATTATTAATATGCTTATTGTGAAGCTTTGATATACAGTAGATTAACTGGCGTTCTCTTGTCCGGCGTTATCTCTAATCCGGTGATCTCCGAGAGGAATGAGTAACGGATCTCGCAACTCGCTGGAGCTAGGCCAGCTCAAGGGTTCCTAGAAAGCCTTCCCTTCCCAGCTAGACGGACATTTGTTTCGTGGGATTACATTGAATGGAAGTCAATGAAGGCATATATGTTTCATTTTAGAAGCAGAAACTTGTGTTTCTACTAAAAAAATAAATGTTTCTACTAAGGCACATGCGGCTGGAATGCCCGATTTTCCATGTAAATAGTCTTTGATATTGTAATAATGTGTGCATACATATGTCATTTAGATAATAATTAAAAAAAGTTTTATTTAGTTTAACTGTCTACATATTTTATTCCTTGAATCTTTTACATGCATACACACTTGTAAATAATACACCAGCAAGACCTTACATATTTTGAATTTATTTTATAAATCGGTACACAAATTTTACTTAAATATGCAATATTAAAAATGGGACATATTATGATATTTTCAAATAATATGGTTTTACAAATACATAAGTGACCAATTCTCTAATCCGACTGTAGCTCGGTCCCAAAGACCCCGGATTAGGGAGAGTCTACTGTATTTTGTAAAATTTTCCCAAGATCATTAAATTAAACACTAATAGAATGTAACACTGTAATAACTTAATAATAAAATGGTGATAAAATGCTTATTAACACTGGTAGCCAGGAATATTCAGTCTCAGAGGCTTGGGCTAGAATAAATAATCCTCCAGCCCACAGTACATAGCAGATTTAACTTATACAGTACCAAACGGGATAATTTTTTTTTTTTTTTTTTTTTGTAATTTACTTAGAAAGAGATATTTGTAAATACTTTAAAAGTTTGTCTTTCTATTTAGGTATAAGGTTGATAAAATATCCACTAGTGTATTACCATTCCTCTAATTAACTTTATAATAATTTCCGAGCCAAGCCACGAGGGCTATAATTTAGTAGAGCGCCGACCAGCCCTGATGGCGACTTTCCCACAAGGCCAACCAAACCCACCCAGCTCTTACACTGTCTTCCACACTCATCCCTTAAGTTGGCGAATGCTCCTTTTTTCTCCCTTTTTTTTGACTCATATAGGGGTAGATTATTTTTCATAGGTGTGTCTAATTGTTTAGAAGAGGCCCTGCGGCTGTGAGTGCTAAGGCGTGAGCATTCCGTGCCTAAGGTTGTGGGTTCGATTCCCACTAGGGGGAGGTGACTTTTCTTTGGAAAAAATAAAATACATCAGCCCAATCCTGGAAAGGGTGGTAACCTATAGATAACGCATCCCAAAATTCTGAGTTATTTATAAATGGACATTAAAATTCAAATAAATAAATAATTGTTCAGAAATTACTATTTTATTATTCATAAAATTAAAATATAAGTAGGTAATTTTTTTGTTTGTACATTTATTTATTTTTTGTGGATAAATATTACACAGTCTAATTCCTAAAATGCATAATTAAACAATAAAATGTATATTATAATGTTAACTACACTTTTATACGTTAAAAATGGTTCACATAACGAAAAAACATAAAAAAGAGAAGATATAATTTTAAATTTAAAAAAAAAAATGCATAAACAATTTGGGAGTTAATTGAAATAAATTAAGTAATAATAAGAACAAACTAGTTGCATTAAATTATGACAAGGTGAAAGTAATAAATTACAAGAATATTTGGTAAATAAAACGAGACAAAAGCCAACTGAAGGAGGGCATGTATATGCATATACGTGCGTGGCACTCTAATGGTTAAAATTAGTGTATAGATCTGAAAATTTCACTATGTATCAACCCCTTTAACAAATGAAATTATGATATAATAATCACCTTATCAACTTTTTCACCATCTTTAATGAAAGACTGCTTAGCACACTGCTCATTATAAACTCCAGACAAATAAGCTGTTAGAACTTGCATAGCCTCACCATCGTCATTACATTTCAAAAGTTTTTCTTGATTAGACTTTAATACAGTCAAAGCAACCTAGAACAAGTAATATCTGTGTAATAATAAACTACAGTTTTGTATAATACTAAGGTAAACTCATTGTGTCGGGAGTGAACTTACTTGAAATATAACTTTTGCACCATCATAAAAGAAGCAGTCGACTATGTAAACCGCACTTGAATAAGGCATAACACTGAAAAAAGATAAAATAATAAATTCAGTATGGCTGTAAAAAAATACTCTTTAATTTGAAAAGAATAAACTCATTAAGTAGTAATGAATGTTGAATTTTACCTAAACATAGTATAATTACCTCCTATATAAATAAATGGCTTATTTTATTAACGATTCATGATTACAATTGAAGTAGAAAATAAAATATTTTTCATAAAAAATTAGCATTAAGTATTTTACAGAAACATGCAACTGGAGAATAAATCTTTTAACTAAGGCTTGGCTTTGAAATATTTGCAATTAAACGTTCCCGCAACAAGCCTTTTTAGTGTGTTTCCTCACTCCCCGTAGGAAAAAAACTTGCTGAGCTGCTTAATACATTTATATTAAAAATTATGCTAAAACTCCCTTATTTTTATTAACCCTATAGAGACGGCAGCAGTCGTATGAGCAAAGGTACCTGGTGACGGGACCCTCTCCATACTTGCCTGTCCCTCCTGACGGCTACTAGCTAGCTCCCTTCCATGCCCGCTCGACAATTGTCTTGTTTCTTTTCTTCTTTTTTTTTTTTTTTTTTAGATTTGTATTCTCGTATTAGTAATATACTATATATATATATATATATTCTTTAATTAGTGCAGAAACCTTTCCACGTAACACCTTTGTACTACTAATAGAAAACTTATATCGCTGGAAACTGCGATGCTTCCTCAGCAAATTACATTGTTTATGCTTCGGAAAAAGCAAGCAGCTCTTCAATATTACTTCCTGGAGCTGAGGAAGGGCCAAATACAACAAATATTGATTTATACAAAAATATATACTTATAGAACTAAATACAACAAAAGAAAATAAGCAACCGTCATACGATATAGAGTGAGGTGGCTTCTACAGAAGCCCACCGTCAGCCAGTCACGGCTTTGTGCTGGCAGCTAGAGAAGCCCACCGTCAGCCAGTCACGGCTTTCTGCTGGCTGCTGGAGAAGCCCACCGTCCAGAAAGGGTTAATGACATTTTTATTGTCATTAACCCTTTCTGGGGGTAAAAAAAAACAAAACAATTTTTATGAGTGATGGCATGAAATATCCACAACATTTGCAGTCCCTGAGCTAACTCTTTTTTGTGAAAAATGAAACAATATGTATTCCCGAGACATCTCTGACACGGTTCATAACCCGAAGGTTGTTCACTACAACTAAAAAATTGTAGTACTCACGGTTTTGCCTAGTTAGGATTCCAGGCACACTTCATATAAGTATTTTGACTTAGTGAATAGAATAAAACCAAAATGAAAAACTCAATCAAGGAAATGGGAGTAAGAAATGCTTTTCTGCAGATTTACATATATATTACAAATATTAAAATAGAAAGACGCCTTGCATTTAATAAATCAATTAATAAAGTAAGCATTTTTTAAAAATTTAATAATAATAAAGTGACAGTATTTAAATCATTCTTGAAGATTACTTAAGGAAGAAAATTTATATATTCAGCGCTAGTCCCCCCCTTACTAAATACTGAATTTGGGATTCCGGACAATTCTTGGGTTTATCCAGTCCTTGCAAAGCCAGTAAGAGTACAGTATAGAACAAACTACATCCCTAGTGTGATGTTTGGCTGAGAATCAGACAACTATATATTTAGTGTCTGCCATTCTAGGCTCTTATTGCTACTTAGTTTAGAAGAAACAAATTCATAAATATTTTGAAGCTGTTATATACTGCAGGTTATATACAAAAGCAGAAGCAGTAGAACAAATTATGTTATACGTTTTTAAGTTATTCACCTGAGAAAGATAGTGAGGAACCAGGAAAGTGATATCATTTTTATCATTCCAAGGTGCTTAAGTGCTGAATGTAAATTTGGAAGGTGCTCCGAAACAAGATCATCCAATACTTCTTGATCGATCCGAGCTCCGACTACTTTTGTGTTGTAATAATCAGGAAGCAAACTTTCACAAAGGCAAGCCAGAAGCCAGAAGGCTTCTTCTTCACCGCAGTAGATTAGAAGGACAGAGCTTACTATATTCATAGCTTGGCAATATCCTAGCATATCAGAAACAATTAAAATCTTAATAAATTATTACTTTTCATATATAAAGCATTTATTTACAACCAAATAATTTAAAAAATTTCCAAAGTCAGATCCACTAATACCAAAGCTCTATTTAACAAAATAGTCTCACTTTTGACAATTAGTTTACAATACAGACAATTAGTTTACTGCTTTGAATAACTTTTGAGGTTAATGTAGAATGATCAAAAATATTTGAGTCTTTGTAATCTTTTCAAGCAAAAAAAAAAAAGTTTTAAAGCATTTCTTTTAAAAAAGAAAGAAAGGGACTGTTCTTAAATTTCCTATTTATCAACAAAACAATTGAACATTGATCTGTGATTTTCAACAAACAGAACTTCAAATTGTAATTAAAAAAAAACAAAAACAGGAGCGTGTCTTTAGTTTTGTAAACTGGAATTGTTTCTTATATTACTCAGCAGAGCTAATGAATTAATTTTAACTGCAATATTTACTCATTATTATTGCATGCATTTATTATTTTTTTATTATTTTACAAGCATTAAAAACTTAAATAGATTTAAATTGTGTATAGTTTGATTTGTGGGTTTATCATTTTTCATTATTTGTGTTGTGTTCATTTTCGCGGTTATCACGTTCATGAGGTTTTATTAATTATTACTATAGTTTTTATTTTATTTTATTTATAGGTACTTATTTTTTAATTTTTTTTTCTATTTTAATTGACAACTATAAACAAATCTATTGAGTGTACACACTCACTTTGATGATTTTTGGGGTGGCATGTTTTAGTGCAGTGCCTACATCGACTCACTGAGAAAAAGATGCTATTCGCCAAAGATGCGGAGCATTAGCAACAATAAATAAATAATAAATTGTGTATAAAAAATGTAAATTAACTTTTAATAATTATGAAGAATGATTTGCAAAACTAAATAAATATGTTTTTTTGTGTGATTCGTGGCTTGTCTCCCCAGAGGTACTCAAGTTTGAGCATACAATATTTCACCAGGACTCTACTTAGGTGCACCTGAAGAAACTTAGATGAACCCCAAAAATGGACACATTGCTGGAGAAATAAACCGCTAATCAGGAAAAATTAAGACCCAAATATGCCATTGAATTAAAACATAATAGCCATGAGTTTTGTTAGCAAATTTTAATTTGTTTAGCAAACAGGGTACAAACCTATTTGAGGATTTCTTTCTGCATAAGCGGTGAGGACTCTTCTAAGTGTATTTATACCAATATCTGCCTGAAAAGCTGGATGTTCAGGAAGCGATCGATGCAAATCCCTTTCAATTTCGTCATTTGCTGTACAGTGCCGTCCTAATCCACGTTCAACCAATTTCCTATATTCATTAGGATTGGAAACCATTTCATTCCATGCACCTAGCAACAAAAATTATACTAATTTTTACAATATGGGAATGAAACATAAATTATGAAAGCAACAGAAGTTGGATGAGTGTGAAAAATTAAAAAAGGAATATAGGAATTTGAATATATTATTTTTCTAAAAAAAAAAAAAAAACTTTCTGCCATGAAATAAAAATTGATAAAGCTAAACCAAATTTCATTTCCTGTGGCTTGTAATGTTAAGGTATTTTAGTTGTCAAAGAAAATACTGAGGTGGATGGCCTACTTTTTTTTCTCCTAACCCAATAAAACTTTTAAAGGGAAATAAAAAGTCCGTCTCGCAGGAGGTGTGTCATCTTAATGTGTTACTTTTCTCATCCCTAGTGTCATTTGGAAAGCTCAGAATAGAAAAAGTTAATATTTTATTAATAGAAACAGTTATTATTTATCTTAATCTTTTGTGGAAAATGCAAACACTTTAAACATTTTAAATTAAATTTCAAAGCAAAGCAAAATCTTAGGCATCACAACAAGAAACTGATAAGCAATCAGGAATTAGTTGGAATTCGGCTAAGAAAACATCAATACGATTTTTGTAAAATATCTGTACTAAGGACGTTTCGGTTACACATTGGTAGCGTTCGTCAGCTAAAATGACAAAAAAAAAAACAGAATTAATAAACAGAAAAAAAGGTTTAACATTATAGATCTATACATACAAATCAAGAATTATACGCCAATATTTTTCACAAACTCTTCCGACCCCCCACCTAGTATTTCCCCATGCCCCTTGGGTATTCTTCTATTCTCGTCATAAAATGTCATAAAACTCTTTTGATCCCTACCGACCTCCTCCCACCACTTGTTTTGTTCAGTTACATATACCCTGGAAGATCCCAGTTTTCTTGTATATTTTCACAATTTTCTAGAACTAATTTGTAGACATACAACTAATGTTCACTTTACCTGTTTTGTGATAACATAATTGTTCTAGTATTTTAACAACAAATTGTTCTTTCAAAAAAGTTGATTTGTATTTATAGACCTATCATTCTTACAGACCTATCATCTTACTGGTAAACCTTTTTTCTGTTTATTAATTCCGTTTTGTTTTTTTTGTTTTTTTTTTCGTCATTTGAGCTGACGAAGGCTACCAATGAGTAGCCGAAACATCTTTAATACAGTTTTTTTTTACAAAAATCGTATAGATGTTTTCTTAGCCGAAACCAACTAATTCCTGATTGCTTATCACCTCAACGGCTAACTATCTAATCTTCACGAAGAAACTGATAGCATCCTAAGCAGAAATTACTCTATTTAAGCACCAATTTATCTGAATGAGATTGCTCTATCAAAAAATCATATAAGAACCATATTCGTAGGAAATTTAATAAGATTTCTAATAGACGTTTTACAATTACAATCTCCCAACCAGTTTTGAGAAATCTAAGAATATATCCGAAAATCCCAAGAAAAATCTTATTTTTTTTCATTTTCCTCGACTACAAGGACGCAACTCTATTAAGATATTATAAAATTTGGACCCTGCTACTTCGAATGAATAACATAAGACTGAGGAGACTAATACAACAGGAGAAAATGTGATCTCCAAAATAAACTATTTTTATATAAGTTGAAGGTGAGGGTGGGAAAGGATCAATGGATTCTTGAAGTTTCTAGCAGGAGTTGCTGTCCAAAATTTGTTAAAACATTAACTTATATTTGCGACGTTTCGGACCTGTTTAGGTTCATCATGAGGCATCTTAAATTAAGTCATGTTAAGGTCTACACTAGTGTGAATCTGACTTGTACACTCAACCAATTATGAGATTCTTACCTGAATTTGACATTTTACTCTCTAACTTCAAAAGTATGGACCCTAAGGGGTAATACTACCTTGGGCGATCAAAATCAAAGTCATTTTCTTGAATTTATAAATAACAAATAAATCTATATTTTCAATTCTTTATATCAAATATTTTATATGGGATGTTAAAGTAATCAAAAAATATAAGTTTCAATTCAACAAAAATAAAATGGCAGCAGTGTGTCTGACGTACGAAAACCCTCTTTTTTCACGGGCGATAGTCTGCAGGCGGCAATTCTTCATGTAGGACGAAAAACTAAAATTATTTCAAAAGAAGAAGGGTAAAATCTAGTAAAGTACGTAGGATTTGTAAAAAATATTAATTTTTTTTTAAAATGGTGAACTTTTATTCATTTTCTCTTAGAAAATCCGTCAAAAATCGGCATAAAATCGTAATAATTCAACGAATTGAGAAAATCCTACTTACTTTATTATAAAATATCATTAGGAAGTTGCAGTTAAAATTGAAGTTGAAGTTGATCGGGCAAACACTGAAGACGCGAGAGTATCGCCCAATTTGATAAATATAGTTTTGATAAAACAACTTTAAACATTAATGGTCTGAAATGTTCATTTTTTCCTATTTAATTTTTTTTTTCATACTTTCTTTTAATAAAGATCAAAACATGGGCTTTTATTTATTTTGAATTTATTAAAGGAGGAAAAAAAACTTAACAATTAAAAAGGGACCAATCAAAGCTCGCTCAAAAAATTATCTTCAAATGAGCATCGGTTTCACTCGGCATCGGGACTTTACTCTGAAAATCGTATTTTATGCCCATTTAAAAAATTGTTCTTCACAGTAACACTCTTGGATATCATTTTTGATTAATTAGGTAAGCATTTTAGCCCATTAAAAAAAGTGACAAGGTAGTATTACCTCTTAACATGAACTGCGGCATTAATAGCCCAACAGTTCATACGCAATTGATATAAAAAAAAAAAAAAAAAAATTAACATGAACTTATGAAAATTATAATAGACCTTAACATGACAATAAAATTTTATAAAAACTTTAACATGTATTCTCATAAAAGCAAAAAGTACAGGATGTATGGACTAAATCAGTAGTATGTATAAGAAAAGTAACATTGAAAAAAATATGTGATTCAAACCTGAAAAACTGAGCCACAATTCTCGCCTCATCGAATCCGGCGTTCCTTGAAGTATAAGCTTCATCATGTCAGTTGTTCTGTACATCGAAACTCCTCTTCCAAACTCAGCAAAGTGGAGTTCCCATTGCTTCGTTTTCACTTCTTCTTGGGCAGCCAGTTCCTTTCCTAATTCTTTCTTAAATGTATTTCTCAATGGAGGCTGTAATGTCCATTCATCTTCTGATTACAAAATAAATACAAAAATTATTTAAAATCTCAAAAAAAAAATAAATAAATGTCATTACTTTGTTTATACTTGAGAAATTTTCCTAACTTTTTAGGTATTCATTTGATGCAATCAATGTCAAGAAAACAATATGAAAAAACTCAATTTCCATAATGATGCATTTTCGAACCCATCATCTATTACCTTATAAATAAAAGTCACTTCATCTTATTAGCATTTAAAGTTTATATCTGGTGTGATTTAGATTTCTAAAAGCAAGGTCTTAGTTGTGTCTCGAGAAGAACAAGAAGACCATCTGATCTGCAATGGAGAGAAAATAGAAGTTGTGCCAAATGTTCACCAACTTAAAGATCGTAAGAAGTTCTTCTGGCAATATTGACCCAGAAATATCTCACAGAATTACAATAGCCATTCAAGTATATCACCATATCTGTAACCGTATAGTTGGCCACTAAGAAGAGAGTTTGGTAACTAATAGGCACATATGAGGCGTATAGAGGCAAGAGCGCTTCTAGGCACATATGAGGCGTATAGAGGCAAGAGCGCTTCTATCCAATTTATGGCTCATCATGTTTTTTTTTTTTTTTTTTTTCAAATTTGTACCAATCCTACCTACTTGATATCGAAAAATCACCAACGTTATAATATAGAGCAGTATAATATACTGTATTATACTGTTTTATATTATAACTTTGGTGATTTTCGATATCAAGTAGGTAGGATTGGTACAGATTTGAAAAAAAAAACATGATGAGCCATAAATTGGATAGAAGCGCTTTTTCATCTATACGCCTCATATACAAATCTGTCTATCACAGATCCTAACTTATGGGATTGAAAGTTGGGTAATGCTTGATAAGCAAGCCAACAGCATTACAGCTACCAAAATGAAGTTTCTGAGAAGAGCGGCTGGAAAGACAAGAAGAAATTGCAAGAATCAGAAACAAAAGAATAAGAGAACAATTTGAGGTGACAGAACTAAGGACCTTACTTGAATCCCGGCAGCTTAAGTTGTTTGGGCACATGTGTCGTATGGACGATGAAAAGGGACCGAAGAAAGTTCTAGAAGGTCAGCCCTCTGGAAAAAGACCGTGAGGATGGCCTAGGATCTCCTACTACGAAGATATCCAGAGGATTACAGAGAAAAGAGGCAAAACCCTCCAGCAGATGAAGCAGCTTTGCAGGAACCGGAAGGAATGGCTGCAATTTATTGAGGATTCTCAATGCTAGTAATGGCTCAAGAGGGAGACGAAGAAGAAGTGATTTGGAAAGCTTGTAATAGAAACTGAATGAAGCAAGACCTACACTTTCAAATAGGTGTTTTTGAGATTTTTAAGAAGCCTGCCTATGAAAAGTCCACAACTGTAGATAATGTTTTTTTTAATACTTCCTCAAACCACAATTTATATATCTTTCTTTGGAAGAATGTGAAGCATGTAAAAGAGCTCAATCTATCGTTTTGGAATACCTGAATCTAAAATTCTAAACTCTAATTTTATCAACTTTTCTCAAAAGCGGTTAATGACATCACAATGCAAGTGGTTTTAATCGATTGCTCACATCAAAATATTTATAAAAACTGTAGGAGCTTCAAATATACGAACAGTGTTCTGGTTGGCAGATTTAATTTAATTTGTATTTTTTAATTTTATGAAAAAATTAGATTTGTCCCATCATTATATGGGTTTTAAAATTCGGCAAACAAAGTAGTTACCTTGTGATTTGCGAGAAGTTCACAATTATTCATTTCCATAAAACTTACCTCTTTAAGAAATATTTGAATAAGTAGGTTGAAAACTACATGTAATATACAATATGAAATCTCAATCTTAAAAGCTTTGGTATAATTATGTATTATAGACATATAAAAATTATTCTCATATTTTACAGTAAACATATGTCACAAGTATCTGACTTTCACCTACCTTCTTTCACACTGTTATCTTCCTCAGGTCTGAAAAAAGACCCAAACAAGCTCTATGAATGAATTGTTAACAATAACTATACAAACAAAACTAAACTACAGTATTCTACAAAAAAAAAAAAAAAAAGTAAGTATGTTGATTTAAAAAAAAGCTTACACTTTTCCTTTAATCCAAGAGAGTAATTCAGATACTTTTTGAATAAAAAAATCTCTATCATGTATTTGCGATAATAGGAATGTCGGACGTGATGCAGATCTAGTAGTAATTAAGACAGAATTATTGACAGCTGCGTTCGATGCATGGTTATCTACTTTCTCAACGCAGGAAACGTCTCGGAGAGGTATCACAACACTCACTAAACATTTTACCTGCAATTATGAAACAAAAAACAACTTTTATTTATATATGTATAAATGCTCTGAATAGCAGGCAATAAGCATTTTAAAATTTAAAGCCAGCTTTAGAAATAATGCAAACTGCTAGGAAAGGAAATTAATTAATTAAATTTTAACGTTCATTTATTATTAACTACAAATTTTAGGAAAGGAAAGTCCTTGAATGAAAAATAGTTTCTCTCATAAGTAATTAACTCTTTTGATAATTATAATATTTAAAATAGTATATGTACATATTAAAGATTTATAAGAACGTATTGCATAATAAATATATACGTTTTTAGTTTATTATAAATAAATCAGTTACTTTATAAACATAATGACTCAATTTAATAAAAGTTAAAAAAAAAATAGATAAATCACATAACAAATAAAAATGAAAACACAAAAGAAAGGTAAAAATAAATAAAAAAAATAAAAGAGAAGCAGTATGAGAGGAGAGCAATTTGATTTAGGTTAATTCTAATTTCTTTATTTTATATTTTGTTAAGCATTTTGGTATCATTTAGATGTGAAAATATTTCATTTAAATATTATTATATTTCATGTGAAAATGTTCATTTTTGTCATCAGGTATTCAAGAGCTAGCCATGTATATCTGATTCTCAACCTTGGAAGGGCTATTTTTTCACAACGGCACAACGATTGTTATTGTTCAATGATCTCTAGTTTTAATAAAGGGTTTTGTATTGCTTAATTTATTTTCTAAAAATAATAATCTATATATATATAAAAATTATGTGTCTGTCTGTTTGTTCCTTATACAAATCTACACCGTTTGACCGATTTTGACCAAACTTGGCACACAGGTAGGTCTTGATACGGGAAATCTCCTAGGCTAGGTCAAAATAGTCAAATTTCAAAATTTTGTCAAAAGGTCAAAAGTTTTGTTCAAGAAAAATTGGCAACACTGAACCAATCAGATTCTGACGGCCATTTTGAATCGACAGCCATTTTGAATAATGCCTCAAATTTATTTGTTGATGTTCTTGATAATTAGAATAACTTAAACTCATTGATGACTTTACATCATTATATAATCATGTAATGCAGTTTATTTCAATTTTATTTCAACAGTCACTGTCTAACTAAGGAGCGCTGGCCTTTCTTTGATAAGGGCTATCTACTCGCAGGCTGTGGTGCTGGCCACTGTCGGCTGTTTCATGAATTGCTGTGGTGCTGGCCTCTGCCGGCTGCATTATGAATTACTAGACAGATATAAACAAATTCACACCTTTTGACCGAGTTTGACGTAACCGGGTATACAGGTAGATCTTGATACGGGGAGATTCATAGGTAGAAAGTAGGTCTAGCATGGCACACTGGGTAACAGCTAGTAATAAATAAAATTTAAAAAGTAATTAAAGGCTCGCATGAAAACTTTAATGAAACATACTTACTCGACTGTCGAAGCATATATAATTTTGGGAAACATATATTCTGCCCCAAACATGCTGTTTATTATAAGGAGTCCACAACGTAGCTTCAGTACTGCCATCTAATTTTTCGGATGAAGGTAACCTGAATAATAATCTATATGCTTCCGAAAGAGCTCTTGCATCTAGGTCCCTTTTAAGGAAAGACTGCTTCTTGGGCACATTTTTGCTGGAGAAAAATGGAAATTATTGTAAGATAAATTTAATATGATTGATAATTTCTGAATATAATACAGTTGAGATGTAATTGTAAACATAATAAAATTGAGAAATTCATAAATACTATTATTATTAAATTTTAACGTCCATTAAAGAAAATTCATAAAATACAGGATAGGCCTGTGTTTCAATTAAAAACAGTAGCAGCAAGGTTCTTTAATAAAACTTCTTTTTTAATTCATCCGTTTTGAAATCAATAATTAAAAATCAAAATCAAATCCCGTTATTAATAATTTCAAGTTTTATCAACAGCTGAAAAAATTATAAGTTGATCACTATTATTGAGCTAAATCTTTTTGATCAATAAAAATAAACATTTGTGAGTATTAATTATTTAAATCCAAAATAAATGTTGAATGACTAAATGAAAGTTTTTTTTTTATCTTCAAATTGAGATATGGAAATAATTAACATTGCTAGTTAAAAAATAATTTATTTTGGAAATATACAGTAAAAAAGAAAACAAACAGAAAGGATGCAAATAATGATAACAGTACCGATGGAAAATATAATATTTTTTTAAGCCAACAGTGCATAATTAAAAAAAAAAATTATCGATTGCAAACTCTGAATCCATCAGGAAGTTAAGTTTTGAATGAAATATTAGAAATTAAATACCTCATTTTATTTAGTAAATCTTTATCTTCAGCAAATCCAGGTTTTTCATCAATCAATCTGGGGGAAAATGATAAGATATTATTGGCTTTTAATGGCAATTATGAATAAAAAATAATGGAAGTATTTAGAATAACCTACTGTTTCATTGCTATATTTATAAGCTGGCCCATTAGATCAAATGTTTCTTGCTTTCGAAGAAACATTGAAAAGTAATGCTGAAACAAACAACAAATTTTTAACAGTCTTCTCAATTTCAAGAGAAATCGTTGAACACATTTCTGGTTGAATAAAATATAATCAGCAGTAGCACATTTCTTGCGTTTTGAGGAGGCAGATGCTAATGCTAGGATATTTGCAAGCGTAAATGTTAAATATGTGTTTATGAGAATTTGAATTGTGTACCCAAACAACCACTAAGTTTCTATACATATATAGGTTGCCATAAAGCCCTAATTTAGAAGAAAAGTAGTTTTGTAAAGGCCTACTGTAATATTATCTTAATATCGAGTGCTGTAGAGCAGTCGAGTGCTCTACCACTGAGCTAACCTCGCCCCACTATTGTTTTATGTAAAGATCAAATCAAACACAAATCTACTTATTACATATAATATGAATGATGTGCTGTTGTCTTTCTTACCCCAATCCAGGAAGAAAAAAAAAAACAATACAAGAGCAAACACAAGCAGTGAAAAGATATCCGCCATGATGAAAGTCGGAAACTACGCCAACCTTATATATGTCCTAGTTACCTTATATATGACGATGGCAGAAACGAGGCATAACAGCAAGGAGAAAGAGGTACTAAATGATCTGATGAAAACTGTCGGAACACAGAAGAAAATTTATAAAAATAACACCACCAGTGCTGGTGACAGAAGCTGAACAAACATGTAGATTGAACTAACCCAGTGAGACAATTTAAAAAATATTTGATAGTGTTATATTATAAATGAAAATAAAATCACTGTATAAATAACTGTTTTAATTTATCTTAATTTTAAGTCAATTTTAAAATCAGTCAGATTATCTGCATGTTACGAACTTTTTCTAGCTAGATTAGGGTGATGGTTTTATAATATTTTTTTTCCAAAGAAAAGCCATCTCCCCTAGTGCTAATCGAACCCAAAACCCAATATATTTTTTTAGTTTCGACTCCTAACAATCCCAAAAATCTTTGAGACTTTAGGATACCATTGTGCAGTACAAATAAGGGCACTGATAATAGAAGATTGATTCTGAACACGGTTTTGCTTTATGAATATACCAATTGTGTTGGGAAAAAGCCGTTTATTTTACCTAAATCCTAGACCTGATTTCACTAAATCCAGCATATCAAGATAGGGTTACCACTTTAAGAGAATTATTTGTAAGATATATTTCAATAAAATTAGTAATAAAAACTAGTAAGTATTTACCTCTTTTTCTCTTGTCGAAACACATATTGATTCAGGAAAAAAGTAGTTACTCGTCTTTTCAAGTCCAGTCACATCAACCCATCTTATTATGAGCCTTACTTCTTTTCCTAATATGTAGGCATAAAAACAAAGATGCTGCACTGATAAATACATCCATCCTTGGAAAGGCACTTTTCCGTCCCAATAGCTAATTAAAAATAAAAACAATTAAAATAAACTAACTTCTAAATTAAATGTTTGTTTTTGTTCTAATAAATTAAAATATTGTATACCTGCAAGAGTAATAACTAACTAATTTATCTTCAGCAGGAAGATTAAAGATCCTACGGAATTTTTTTGATTGTTTTTTATATTGCTTTGAGTCTTCATCTAAAATATACAAATAAAATAAAAAAATAAACTGAAAATTCAATAATAACAAACTGCGATGGAATGTAATTAAAGAGGCTTGATGCTCCGAGACCCCCAAGAGTTCTCGACGTTTATGTGATACCTAGGGGAACCTAAAACTAGAAGATGAAATAATTATAATTACGTATTATCAGGGCCTCCGAGAGGAATTACAGGCCCCTGTCCAAATAACTTCACAGGCCCCTTAACACCTTGGCTTGATATGCGTCATCACAAAACGCAGTATGACACCGCATATGCTTCATAGGATCTACTTGGTAAGCTGGGAGAAAAAGTTAAAAAGTTTTAGGGATCGGCTACAACCTCCAGGCTGGTTTATTCGTTCCTCCGTTGTCTCGGGGAGTGTTTAAGAGCCTTATTCTGGAATCGTTCCAGGCTCAGACCTTTCTCTGGGAACGTTTGCATGAGTTTCTTCACCACATGTGCGTCATGGTCAAAAACATATTTCTGAAGGAAATTATCCAGAATTTCCAATGGATAAATTATTTTTCACATTAATAAAACAAATTAAATCATAAAATGAAAACAAATAATTACCATTTTTTGGATGGTTTGGAGTTTACCATTCCCGCAGTCAAAGCAATAAAAACAATACCCCATAGGGGGATAGCCCCCCCCCCCCTTCCATTAACATTACCCAAAAACTATTTAAAACTGACATTTCTCTTAAAACAGAATTAAATAATTTTGTAATTAAACGGAGTGGAAAATTTATGTATCACCTAAGGTACATTGGCACTTCATGGGCTAGAAATTTTTGGACTAACAATATATCCATTCGTTCTTCTCAATAATAATTATGCGCATTATACTCAAGTATATAATCTTTTTATTTCAAATTATAATCCGAGTAAAAAATTACGCCGAGCCCCTGACCAATTGTCCACCATGCCCCTCTCCCTAGCGGAGACCCTGCTTATGATTATAGACCTTTAAAGCCAGTGATTAGGAGGTTAAAAGCATGTAAATTGTGAGACAAGCTGGGTGTCTTCTACAGAATGATAGGAAAATAAGAAGAATCTTTCGTCTGTCAAAATCAATAAACCATCGAACCAGTAGAATATATACATATTACAAAAATATTTGGAATTTGTAAACTCATATTTTATTAATATGAATCCAGCATATAATAATTTTATTGCATTCTGGTTGGTAAAAAACATCTATTCTCTAAATTACCAAAAAGTAGAAATAATTCATTTTTTCATTCTAATATAAAAAATTGCCATATAAACAACCTCTTGGAACTTTTACTTACCGTCCGATTCTTTATTTTGAACAGATGAGGCAACCATAGATTCAATTTTGCCGCAAACAAAAGTTGTAACATCATCTTCTTTTTCAAAAGCTTCTAAACAATTCAAATTTTTTTGGAGCCACTCCCAATCCTTTTGTATTTCCGGCAATGTTAAAGAACAAGCTATAACTAAAATCAATTATTTTTCATTAATATTTTTAGACTAGAAATCAATTTTAAATTTATGTCTTATAAGGAACATATTCTAAATATTACAAAGGAAGTGCTATATAGTGGTAAAAACCTTCCTAAAATATACTGAAACATTGATTCTAATACATAAATTATGGCTTCATAATCAGCCTGAAAATAATGTAATTAATATTATTGTGTTTCTTGATAGTTTATATAGATTTGAAAATAAGGTTTTACCTCATTTTTTAAAACTTATATTGAATAAATTACAGAGGCTATTTTTTATGTACCTTTAAATTAAATAAGAAGAAGAACACTTTTTTGAAATTACTTATAGTGAGGCCCCTAAAATAATGGGGTTGCTAAACTCACGACTGAACAAACAGTCCAAGGATAAATGTCAGATTATAGATATAATTTACTTCTCAATTTCTGGGATGCTTCTTATTAATACTGGTAATGCTTTAATTGAGAAAATGTATTAAAGGAAGAAGCCCTATATTTCCAAACTTAATGTTGTAACATCCTTTAAAGGGAGCAGGTAGTTTTTAAAAAGGTTTTCAGAACAATATCAACAATCCAATTACATGAAAATTAATTCTCATTTAAAATCATTTAAGGATTAAATGATGCCATTAAAGTTACATACCGTAATATACTTCAGATGTTGGCGTTTGGTGAAGAATTCGGTATGGTGGTGGCTTAGTATCAAAAACACTGTCTAAAGTTCCAACAAATAACGAGGCTAAACTGTTACTGTCCTTTCCATGGCCTTTTCTCCTTTGCAATAAAAAGTACACGCTTGACAACTCAGTTATCCTGTTTGGAAAAAATGTAATGCAATGCAAAGTTTAACTTATGATAAGATAACAACAGGAAATAAAACAAGCTATATTTCAAATTATCAATGATTTTCAAAGAAACAAATTAATAAAGAAAATCCAAAAATACATTCCACAGTTTCTGACAACTAAATAAAAAATAATTCTATGAGATCTTACCAAAATGCATTGGCAATAAGTACTTCCTTGGGTTTTACCCACATTTTTAAGGGTTAACAACAATTGGTATCACATATTCAATTACTTTGATTGTTTACTATGCATTATGTGTCACGTCTCAACGCGATTATAAGATAATAAGATAATTCTGGACAATTTCATGATAACAGTGGACGAACAAATAAACACAAGTCTAAAACAGTGCTCAACTGCAGCTGATTACATAAACGTCAAAATATACCTCCCAGCCATCTGTTTATGCGGGCAAAATAAATATTTTTTATTTCGCTAAAAACTTCACCTAATCGACTCCAATAAAACCGTAAATTAAATTTTATTTTATTTTCAATTAGTAATCGTTGAAAAAAATCAAATGAAGAAATTAGAAAGACCAGTACTAAAAATTAATATTCGAGGGGGGGTAGCTATAGGAAAGTAATTTTGTTGATTGCGTGTGGATTTGTCATTTTTCATTAATTGAGAGTACTTTTATTAACAAAATCTGAATCCCATAAATGAACAGCCTTTACCTTAAATTACCAATGGTAAAATTAAATTTTCTGTGATAAAATGTCACTTGAAATGTAAACATCTCTTTCCTGTGCATCTATTATATTACTAAATCTAAAAACCACAAATTTATATAAAATTACAAAATTGTTGTGTGTTTGTGACTTACAACACCTCCTATAACACAACACCTCCGGGTCTCATGCCTCCTATAAGGCGGCGGAAAAAATTTAGGCAGAAGTACCCGAAATGCAACGAATCAAATTAATTATCAATCTAATCATTCTGCCCAGGAACGTGAAGATCGCAATGAACGTGAAAGAATTCGGTTAAGACAGACCCGTGAAGCGCGACATTCGACTAATACCGTGCCAAAAACTGTGTTGCTATTGGACATATGAACTTAGATTGCCTATAAACAAATCCCAGGGGCAGTCATTAAGTGTTTGTGGTATTAATCTAAAACACCCATGTTTCTTGCATGGTCAATTGTACGTTGCCTGTTACCTTGTTGGAAAACCATCTGCTCTATTTGTTTACGCGCCAGGTAATCAAACAAAAAATATCGTGTGCCATAAAGTACTACAATAAAAATGAAACTTAATTTAGAATAAGTAAAAATAAATGAAATATAATAAGTAGGTATCATAATAAGAAATCTAAAATTGTAATTTTCGCTGTGATATTTTAGTGACAATTAAAATAATTTTAAGTGTTTTATAATTTTTATTTTTTGACATAATGTAATTGTTGACTTATTAACTTTCTTTTTTTATTTAGTAGCTGACCCGGTGTCCGGAATAGCAGAATAAGTATTAAAAATAAATAAAAAATTAAAGAATTTACTGCAAGGCGGTACGAAGTTCGCCGGGTCAGCTAGTGATAAATAATAATATAACACTCAAACAAATAAATTTATTTGATTATGCTCAGCATCGCTGGTAGGGCATAAATAAATAAAACATTAAGCATTTTAACACCTCGGTAGGGATTTAACCTTTGAAATCCCTTTTAGCGCGGTTCCTCCCTCCCCCATAGGGAGGAACCCCGCTTATAAGGTTGATACAATGAAACAATCCGGAAGTGCCGACTAGAAAATTTCGCGTTTCAGAACCCCCTAGAGATCGAAAATAACGGTGGTTAAAATTTGTATATATATATATTTGTCTGTTCGCGGATTTCTGGCCTCCCTAATGGTCCGATTTTGATGAAATTTGGTACAAAAATTTGTCGCCCGATTTAAAACCCGTTTTTGGTTTGGGTACTTAGAATCATGGGATTCAGTTGAAACATTTTCTGCATGTTCTACTTTCATCAAAACTAATATGTTAAAATTTTGGTTACGTTTGGAGTTAAGGAAGGGTTAGAATAAAATATTTTATTAACAGACATAAAAAGTTTTAGTAACTTTGTTTACTTTCCTTAATACCTCGAAAAAGGTAGAGAATCTTGGTAAACGGAAGAATACCATTAGAAAGCTTATTAAATGCTCTAAAAAAAAGGTTCTAATGAAAGTTTTGATTAGGCGATGTCAATCGGAGAAATAAGTGCTCAAAACTTTAAAGTAATTGATTTCGTTTATTCGAATGGTTCTTTTTGTCTGTTTTATTCCTTGTTATTTTTTAATTGCTTATAGTTGGATAATGTATTTGACAATAAAACTGGTTAAGTAAAATAACAAAAACAATTTATTGTTAGAAATATAGATTTCCAGGATTCCAAGACCTTGTCACTAGCGGGTCAGTTTCTAGTGTTAGCGGACCCTTCCAGGTAAGATTGTAAATCATGACCTTTCAAGACTTTACTACACACAGGAATGGCGTTAGTGACATTTAGGGTTGACACGCCATTATAATAATTAATTTTAAAAAAAAATACTGGTGGAACCAAAATAATAACTGCTTCTATTTTAATCTTTCCAAATTAGACTAGGGATATGAACGGAACCGCGCTAAGATGATGCAGTTCCTGCGAGACGGACTTTTTTTTGGTTGGGCTTAAGGCGTGTCAACCTTTGAGGTCGTTAACGCCAGTAAAGTTTTATAGTTTTTAACATATCAATGCCTGTTATAATTATAACTGATTTGAAGTCAGTCTATAGGATAAAAATGTACAATGTGATGAGGGAAGTGGAGAGTGAGAGGTAACAAACGCATAGAGTTAAAGAATGTAGGAATGCGAAGGTTTCCCTTATTTTGCCTGGCAACTATCATTTCTGTGGTTGTACATCATGTTCGCCTGTGAGAATATGCACGTTCTTGCACCGCCCATGCTCTCGCGAATCCCGGGGTCTCATCGATGACCCTTCCAGTGCATAACCAACAGCACCCCCACGTCGCAGTAAACCACTCATTCCCCACTCACAACCCCTGGAACCCACTGCCGTCTTAACATAAATTGGGCCGTAAATATGTGCTGGTTTTAAAATAATTATTAATATGTCAAGTTGAGTCTGTCGGTCAGTATTTCGTCAAGGGTACCGGATAACCCGGATTACCTTCACAACTCCTCATACATCCTACACTTTGCTAATATACGTTTGATAGTTATAAGAATACCACTGTTTCTACCAGGGCCGCCGCATCTCAGAGCCGGGCCCAAGACCAGATTTTGACCACGGGCCCCCAATACATATTGGGTACTTCCCACAAAAAATGTAATGTGTTCTCAAAATCATCATAAAATAAGCGGGTACAATTTGGGATTACAAATCCACAAAACTGAATATTCTAATACTTTGTTATTGGCAGGGCGTCCGAGAGGAGCTAAGAGCCCCTATTCAAATAACAGGTCAAATGGTGGAGGGCCCCCCTTCCCCTCCACCATTAACATTACCAAAAACTAGATATGTAAAATTGACATTGCTCTAAAAACAAAATTAAATACATTTGTAATTCACAGAGTGGAAAATTTACGAATTGTCTACGTCTAAGGTAAATTGGCACTTACTGGAGCTACAAATTTATGGACTGACAATATTTAAAAGCTCGTTTATATATTAAAAATAGAGAAGTTGTCCATTGGTTGTTCTAAAAAATAATCACGTTAACTATACTTAGGTATATAATTTTGTTAATCCAAATTATAATGCAAGGTAAACATTACGCCAGGCCCCCCCTTCCAACTAGGTCCTGCCATCTTTTTTTTTTTTTTTTTTTTTTTTTTTTTTTTTTTTTTTTTTTTTTTTTATTATTATTAATGGAAGAGAAACAGTTAAGACCTTTACACACATTCTTTTTGTGTTTCATAACTGGATCACAGCATATAACTGAATCCGAAATTTACAGAAACTATGATATGACTTTCCACTATAAAAATTAGGTTCCTAATAGTGATTAATCTGAAATTAATGTCAAATGTCCTTTTAATATGATAGGTTACAGTTTTATTGGTTGTAATAAATGTGTTGAGTTACTTTGAGCTCAGAAAAACTTTAAATTTACATTTTACGAAGTTGACATTTTAAGTGAACTTTTTCCTAAGAAATTTTTTTTTTTTTCATAACCGCCAAAAACACAATTTTTATTTTTTGAACATAACTAGTATATTGTGTTATAGGAGAGAAAAGAATAACCTGAAACTAGGCTTTATTGAACTTAGAATAATACTACATATTAGACTGAATGAATAGAATAAACAATGAAATAGAAAACAGCTGTAAACAATAAAATATAAAACAGCTGTTACAAATATTATAACATTCATCTCTCCTAGGTAGTGAAGTCTTTCAAGTATGCGGGGGGATGCCGTTCACGGGTACTTCTTAATGATTGTTGAACTGCTGGATTTGGTTGATGTTGAGGATTGAATTCAGTTGTGTTTGGCACGTCTGGTACACTCTCATAGACACTTTTATTTTCTTTAAGAGCGTCTTTTTGTGGGGAAGGTTTTGGCTGACCTGTGACATCCATGTCACGAATTGATGTTTCAAATTGTTCATGGTTGCACTGATTTTCGGGAATAGTATCTGTCTCGCCTATTGGTGCAAGGTGTCTAGTGGACACAGTAGTCTCCCTTCCGTCAGGCAATCTAACATATGAATATTCTGGATTCCCTTCCAATAAATATACTACATCGACATGAGGGTCATATTTTGAGCGAATATGTCTTCTCATAAGGACTGGACCGGGGGTCATGAGCCACGTTGGCATCCCTACTCCCACACTGGACCGGCGAGAGAAATTAAACATACGTTCATGGGGTGTTGTATTTGTTGATGTGCAGAGGAGTGAACGAATTGAATGTAATGCCTGATTACAAACCTCCTCCCATCTAGAAATATCAATATTTTGATTTCTTGCTGCCAGCTCAATAGTTTTCCAAACTATCCCAATATAGCGTTCACATTGTCCATTTCCTTGAGGATTGTATGCAGTCGTTCGACTTGTAGCAACACCAATGTCAGTTTAAAATGATTTGAGTTCTTGAGAAAGAAAACTTGAACCTCTCCATGGTTTTGAGTGTCTGTTAACAAAAAATTAGTTTCTCCCCTTTTCTGCAAAAAGGGCGTAAAGATTTTGTCTTGAAATTTTTCATCCCATTCCCTTCGATACCTTTAGTGTTCTTCCACCCAAACACGCAAGCTTTGCTTTTTTTTTTTTTTTTTTTTTTTTTTTTTTTTTTTTTTTTTGAGAGAGAGAGAGAGAGAGAGAGAGAACACTTTTTCGATGGCCCCACTAGCTGATTGACGAAATAGAACTTTTACATTAGGTTAAGTACATGTTGCACTAGTATTTCTAAAATCACACAACTCAAAATAAAACCCAACTGAAAAGGTGTCACACTTGCCTATCTAGGGGGCATAGCATTAAGACAGGAAGGGTGACACAAGTGCCCTCTGGTGTAGAAGCTCTCAAGCTGGTACACAGAGTGTTGATGGTTGATAAAGAGATATTTACCATGTATGTCATAGTAATAACTCAAGAACAGGGATTTTTGAGTTGTGTCACTTTAGAAATGCTAGTGCGATATGTGCCTAGTTACATTGAAATCTGAGGCTATACTCTTTCAGATACAAATTTGAATGACCAGTATTTTCGTGCAGTATGGGCCATGAAAGATTGAAATTTCTAGTAGGGAAATTGGGTAGATTTATTAATTAAATTTTGAAATGATTAAGATTCATGAAAAAATGTTGAAAAATATCTGAGATATGATGGCACGGACATATATTAAAATTGGGCGATTTGACGTGAAATGACCCTGGAGGAACTGGGTTCAAATCAAGTCAATGTTTATAAAGAGTTTAATATTAATGCACTCACCGAGAATTCTGCCTTTTAGGAAACACAGACTGGGTAAATAAATTTAAAATATATAAATTTTATTGCATCATCTTCAGAAAAGTTTCATACAGCAATCTAAAATATTTGGCCTAAGCCAACACCTTGCAACAAAGGGCATTATAAATTAATAAAATAAACAAATGTTTTTAACACTTTAAAAAACAGTAAATATATAATAATTTATTTATTTAAATTTTAACATCCATTATTATTAACTAAGAATTTTGGGACGGGTTATCTATAGGTTACCACCCTTTTCTAGCCAGGATAGGGCTGATAATAAGTATGAGGACACATGCCAATATTATTAAAAACACACACTGATTTGTTGAGACTTTTGTTTAGTACAAACAAAAATTAAGCACTTACAAAATCAAAACTAAGTATAAAGTATATTGCTCATATTTTTCAACATCATTCCTCAAAAACCAGCTATTTTTAGTTTTGACTATTTTCAAAATGCCCAGAAAGATAGTCTCCTTTAAATAGACAAACAACAATCAGGTATTGTCTAAACTGATCTTTTGCAGAATATAATGTTAAATCGGAGGATTAACATTTATTTTATTCAACATTCAAATTTTAAAATCGCTGTCCCGAAATTTTTTTTTTTTTTTTTAAGAGATATGATGTTGTTGAAAGAAGGGAGTGATATATACAAATAAGATATCAATAACAAATCAATGAATCGATTTCCTAGTTTGTTGTTTATTTTACCGAAACAAAGGAAGCACTGATAAATTGCATAGCAGTCAATTATCCATCGAAAAACCATCCTTGATCTATATTATCAAAGAGTTGGATTGACTAGAGTTTCGATAACGAAACTCTATGTGTTTCCGCTCATTTGAGCGAGCGGAAACACATAGCAATTATACTATTCACATAAGTGATATGCTTTTCCCCAAAATGTGTCTTTGGGATTTACAAACAACTGAAAAAAATGTTAAATTTTATATCAGCCCATTTTCCACTGAAAAACTAGTGATATACAGGGTGTCTATAAAAGAACTCCGGGGTTTTAAGACAAAATATTTCAATAAAGTAAAAAACGTACATACATGTTTTATACATGATTAGAAAGCTTACATTTTCAAGATTTTTTAACAACTTAGTAAAGTTCAATGTGAGCTCCGTTAGTGGCACGGCACACGTCGAAACGGTATTCTACCTCTTCCCATGTCCTGGCGAGCATGTCTGGGGGAACGGACGCCACGCAATTCACTATTCGTTCCCTGAGATGGATAACATCTCGAATTTTCTCTGCATACACAAGATTCTTGATATGCCCCCAGAAGAAAAAGTCCAACGGAGTCATATCAGGGCTATCAGATATGACTCCGTTGGACTTTTTCTTCTGGGGGCATATCAAGAATCTTGTGTATGCAGAGAAAATTCGAGATGTTATCCATCTCAGGGAACGAATAGTGAATTGTATGGCGTCCGTTCCCCCAGACATGCTCGCCAGGACATGGGAAGAGGTAGAATACCGTTTCGACGTGTGCCGTGCCACTAACGGAGCTCACATTGAACTTTACTAAGTTGTTAACAAATCTTGAAAATGTAAGCTTTCTAATCATGTATAAAACATGTATGTACGTTTTTTACTTTATTAAAATATTTTGTCTTAAAACCCCGGAGTTCTTTTATAGACACCCTGTATATTATCAACGAGTTGGATTGACTAGAGTTTCAATACAACCTTGAGCGAGCAGAAATGCATAGCAATTGTGCCGTTAACATAAGTACTATGCGTTTCCTCAAGGTCATATCAAAACTCTAGTCAACCCAAATCATTGATCATTCCGTCGCCATATTGGCAAAAATTCATTTGACGCCTGGGCTAATGATCCAGATCTCTGACCCAGTGATAATCCATATCTCTAAGAGCCGGTTCTTTAACCTGCGTTAAAGCTAATATTAAAGTACCAAAATAAATTTATGTTATTATGGTATGAATCATTTTAGTCTTATAATCTTACATTTTCTATTACAAATGACAGCAATGTCAAAAGTTTTATCTTTTTTTTTTTCCTCTTTGGCAGATGGCCTAGGTCCATGTTCAGGAAGAATCTCAACAACAGCTGTTGTTCCCTGAGCAGCAGAAAGATGTAGTGGAGTCAGAAATCCTGAGGACTTGATTCTAAACCTAGAGAATGGCTAAACTCCGCAGCATCTTCATGCTCATCTTTGCAGTCAGGTGAATCCTCATTTTTTGAATCCTCAGATCAGGATTCTCTTTCATAATAAGTTGGAGTGTTGAACTCTTGCTCTTTCTCTTTCATCGGCTAAAGGACAGCATCATTAAACAATCCTTTGTCATCTCTAAACTAAATACAAAAAGACACTTTAAATTCTTTAATAATATATTAGAACCTTAAACTGCATGTATTATGAAACAAAATATAAAGAGAGATACCTGATTCATCTATCTTTAAACATAAAGAGAAAACAAAAACAAAGATTAATTCAGTAAATATCTATAAAGAAGATAGCGGTTAACTAAAAAAATATATAATTTACCCTGAATAATTCTGCAACTACTGTATCCTATCTCTGAATTGCTTTTATTAAATTTTGAGTAATTGTGAAGTTTAGGGGCCTCCTCACCAATTTTTTTTACTGGTCATCCTATGAGATATTTGATGCACTAAACACAAATCTGTTTACAAAAAAAAAATAAAAATAAAAAATTCGCTCTCAACTAAGAAAAAAGTTATTAAGCACTAAATTTCACTGTTATTCAGGTTTAAAAGCTATCGTAAACAACTATAATTGTAATCATGCGCATGGGCGGGAATGCAAAAGTATGTAATATAGAAGTCTAATTTAAATTTACGATCAGTTATTTATTCAGAAATATTTTTGAAAAATGTAACATTCTCCACATTTTTTGTTTCACTGCCGAAATGTACTAAATAAATGAAATCCCATAATAATTAGCTAATGCCTTTATAATGAGCGCACTGTGTAATAATAATTGCGAAAAAGTAAGATAAGTTTGCTTATTAATAATGAAGTTGCACGATTTTATAGCAATTGTTCACAAGAAAGTAGAATTATTGCATTTTTTAGTCGACAATAAGCTTCTAACCAATTCCATCGATTGTGGAAAATGTGGCGAGAAATTTGAGTTAAATAGAAATTATCACTTCACAATTACCAAATTTTGTTGTATCTTAAGGCGGAGAAGCATTGGTATGAGTACTGTGGGGGCGAGCACTTCTTAATTCTCAAATCACTGTTGAGCAGTTATTACTTGTGGGTTTAGTATAACCTCAACAATTGCTTGAGAATGGCATACTTCTGTATAAACCACTCGATCACAGAACTCAAATTGGTCCCAGTGACGGTGAGCCCCATCCCAAGGTGTGATAAGAGTATATTTACTAGTCGACCTACGCTTCAAGATTATTAATTAGGTTCATAAAAAAATTGCCAATAGCAAAAGTGGTGTTATTTTTTACTACAACGGATTAATTTATTGGGTAGTTTTGACTAAAGTAATGTATACACGGTGTTACATCAACCTTGTGAGCTTTATGAAAGCAAACATATTTTAAAAGCAAAATCAGAATCTATCATTCCATCAAGCAGAATCAATCTATACCAATAACACAGGCACACAAAATAAAAGAAGTGGTAGTTTCCAAAGTCACCATACATATATTCTTATGTATTTCGACACGCTGAATCCGAGCCCGTTTCATCCCAGCACGTCAGGTTTAAGGGCATATGAAGGTCAAATTTTGTTTGAAAACGTTAAAGAAGAAATAACCGTTTCCATGGTTTTGAGGGTCGCTGAATTCGAATCCGAGGTCTGTTTCACTCCATCGGCGCGAAATCAAGGCCATTTCAAGGACAAATATTTCATGTTTGTTTTGCATACAATTAATCTGCCGCCAAAAATTCATTTTTGCAAAATAGACATATTTGTCCTTGAAGTGACCTCGATTTTGTGCAGATGGGATGAAACAGACCTCAGATTCGAATTCAGCAACCCTCAAAACCTAGCTATGTAGAATAGAAGTGCTAGTTATTTCTTCTTAAATGATATGCTGGAGTGAAACGGACTCAGGATTCGGATATGTATTGTGTCTTTGAAAAATTTCCTTTCATTAATAGAATATAATGCATATGAATAAATATTTTAAGTGAAATTTTCAGGGTTCAAGTATAAGTATACCTAGAGTATGAAGTATAATTATATCTATGCATGAGGCAGTAATCGTCCAGGTGAATAGTTTTTCAGTTCTCGGATCTCGTCTGATTGGTATTCCTGTTTCCTTCAGATGCTTGGAGGAGCTATCCTTACATCTCCCCTTCAGTTTGAAGGACCTACTCCTTCAAGGATTCTGAAATATAGTCTTCTTACTGCCTTCTACTCCTCCATGCTGACTATCTGCGTAGTATTCTTACAAATTGATAAACACGCAGGTCATTATAAAGTGATTTTTCCGCACTTTATAATGACCTGAGCGTTTCTCTTTGTATTTTCTCTGTGGAGACGAAGAATTCTTCTCTACAAGTTCATAAATGAGTCTTAAGAACTTCCTTTCGAACCTATACATACGCTCAGCAGATGCTTTAGACCAACGTTTCCCAACCTTTCATGGCCATACCATAAAATAAAATATATGCAAGATTTTACATTACACTAAGTTGTACCACTTTGAAAAAATTATTGTATTTCATGAATTTTTTATTGTATTCACATCCCATAATGAGACAAATTACACTTACACAATTGCACACTTAAACAACTCGCATAACACCAGTGGTTGGAGAAGGCTGCTTTACACAATGTTCATATTTCAGATGTGTATATTAAGATGAGTGAGATAAGTCTTAAGCTGTCTGAGCTTGGTTCTGCGACCAAGAAGTCTACTTACAATGTATGGATAGATTAGAAAAAGCCCTACATAATTAACAAAATCTGGATACAAAATTTTGAAATATTTTTGTAATTCAAAGCAAGCCACCGGCTACTTGTAATATCTTAATATTCTGACACATCCACATACTCAATCTTTTCTTGTTCCATTAAAAAAAAAGAAAAAAATCATTTCACTTGAGCCAAAAATAGATAACAGCTATCCTAAACAGTTATCAATTAAGACTGCATATGGTTTTGTTATATTTGAAATGGATAGTCCTCTTCCAAACTCAATGCAATATCAGATATAATTCATTCTGAAAGAAAGAAAACGAGCTAGGGAGCAATTTAGAAAATTAGGCTTTAAGTTGCACTGCAAAATACAGTATGTTGTGCGTTAGGACGTTTCTCTTACATTATCTCTGTGCTTACGAATCAAATAACACACCGTTAGCAAATTGTGTCAACAATTTATTTCTTAAGCATGGGATTTATCAGATGTGTCAAAGTTTATACAAAAACAACCTTTAAATTTTAATAAAAAGCATGTAGATGTGTTGAAAAATAGGCTAAATCTTTTTGGAACATCAAGGTATCAAAAGGATGCTGATTTTTATGATGCGCACATTTTTTGCATGATTTAAAATAATTTTAAGTAGCAAACAGAGTTATTTTACCTTTTTCAGTTAAGAAGAACACCTTCTAGATAAAAGGGCATTAATATGACTTTTTTCAATAAAACTTGGGCTATAAATCGGTTTTCATGTTTTTAGTTCACTTATTATAGAAGAGAATTATGATTGTTCTAATAATTTAATCCTATTAATCCAATTCACACTATCTTCTTCATATATGAATTCAAATAATAAATTTCTTAAAATCATTTAAAGTTTGAACATATTTAGAAGAAATAAAGCAAAAGGAGAAAGACAGATTATTTAAGAAGTAAACAGAGCAGTCCAAAAACACTTGACCCCTTAGCACTCAGTATGCTACCAACATAATGTTCCAAAAGAGCAATTATCTTATTACACATATCTAGTAAAAGTAAATGCAGTGCATTCAATTACAAACATGTATAAAAACACTGTAAACAATTTAAGATACTTCATCCTGCACTAAAAATACATCTATCAATGTGCAGATCTGAAGTTCACATCATTCTTTGTAACCAACTAAATATTGTTTAACTTTTTTTAAAACACTCAAAAGTAATGTAAACAATTATCAAATAAGACAATATCTCAACAGAAAACAAATGATCTAGTATATTTTACAAAAATCAATTGAAACAGGAAATTTTACAAGTAAAAAAAACAAAAAAAAAAAAATGAATGCCCCAAATAAATGAAAGAAAGCAAATCTGAAGAAATAAAATAAGTTAAAGACTGAAATGCATGTCTATTGGAATGACATAACAATAAGGTTTGTTCGAGATTGGCTTCGAAGACACTTTTGACTTTAAAAAATCATAAAAAGCTATTTATTAATTAAATTTTAATGTCCATTATAATTAACTCAGAATTTTAGGACGGATTGAGCTATTTATTAGAAAATACCAATTAAAGTAATGTAGGCACTAATAAGAAATTTGACTATCTTATATTTATCAGACCAGCCTTGAGCAATGTCTGGTAAAAATTTGAACACACCCCTGCGGAAATGAAAAGTAGGTTCTAATATAAGTAACTAGCTGAATACCTGTGCTTCATCATGGCAAATAAGTAGTTATTTTACTACGTTAAATAATGTAACATCGAAATTAATGCTACTATGTATATAATTTTGTGCAGTTTATTAAAGCACCGTTCCCGTCATGCTATATGTTATTCATCAATTATTAAGTAATCAAAGTACATTGTTTCTGGACATTGGGGCGCTCCGGAGCCAGTGTCAAGAAACAGATAACCTCTATTAGTTACCAGTAACAAAAGTTTAAGGGTTCCAGATATTATTACCTGGGATAGACCATCCGGGTACAGGGTAAACTCTATGGAGGACAAAATCACAGTTTATTTTGTAGTAATTCAAGGTCTATCATCATAGTTGAAATGAAGTTCAAATAGAAATAATATTATGAAATAAATACGATGATAGGTCAGTGAGTGAATGAGTGGTATTTGGCAAATATATAGTAGATTTTTCAAAAACTCCTATCTTAAGGCTACTGTTATTATTTAAAATACAGCATAGGAAAAGTTAAGGTAAACCTGAAGGAGATTGTCCTCAACACCGATTTTCTTTAAACTTTGCACTATAACGTATTTTGATGCACTAAACACGAATCCGTTGAAAAAAATTTCTGTTCTCAATCAGGAAAGAAGTTATTTAAAAAAAAAGTTCACTGTTATGCGGGTTCTAAAGGACGGGGTAAACAGCTGATATGTAAACACGCGCATGCGCAATAGTCCTTAAGGTCGAAGTGGAATTTAAATTTAAACTCACCTGTGGTAGCTGAGTTGGTCGTTAACAGTCGCTTTTGGGCAGATCTGCTATGCGTTTCCGCTCGCTCCGCTACGCTCCGCTCGCTCAAGAAAACATCAAAACCCCTAGTCAATCCAACTCGCAGAAATAAAAAGAATTCTATGCGCAGAAGTCGTCCAAGGCATTATACTAATCCTCCTAGACATCTTCAAACGAATCATAAAGGCATTAGCTAATTATTAAGGGATACTCTTGTATAATACTTTTGAGGAGAGAAACAAGAAATTAGAAGAGTGTTTTATTATTTAAAAAAATGTTTCTGAATAAATAAGTGTTGGTAAATAATAAATAAATAAATAATTGAGAGTTAATTCCAATTACAATTCGTCATTAAGGACTATTGCGCATGCGCGAGTTTACAAGTACGTTGTTTATGCGATTGTTTGTAACCTTCATAACAGTGAACTTTTTTTTTAAATAACTTCTTTCCTGATTGAGAACAGAAATTTTTTTCAACGGATTCGTGTTTAGTGCATCAAAATACGTTATAGTGCAAAGTTTAAAGGAAATCGGTGTTGAGGACAATCTCCTTCAGGTTTACCAAAGTTAATAGGAGTTCAAAATAATACTAAAAATATCATGGAACATTTAATTTTAATTCCCTACATTTTTCGCTACATTAGTGAACAGTTACTTCATATAATGCAGAAGAAATTTAAATCATTACAAGCTCCATACAAACATTGTTACTAACAAATCAAATGAAAATATTATTTTATATAACGATAATGTAATGATTTTAAAGCAACTAACTACAAACGAGATAAATATACCAATTTTTACCTTTAAATTTATTCCAAGAAAGGAAAAGGAGCTTATTCCTTCTCTCCTTCGAGTTCTTACACAAGTATGGATTATAGATTATCTCATCCATTTAAAACTAAAGAACATAACTAAACAAGTAAGTTAAAACTAAACAAAAATCAGCAGCCCCTGTCTAAACAATATTAGCTTTATCTTGCCGAGTATGACATATTAGCAGAGAGAAAGAGACAGAACGATTAAGAAATCATGGAACCTAATTGATGACGTCAAGAATTAGCTGTTTATTGATTAATTGAGGCATACATTCTTATTCGTCACACTTAAAAAGATATATAACTTGTAGGACTTATAGCAGCTGTAACCATTATAATTTAGTTCATCCATAGCAAAGACGGAAATATATTTTCAGAGGACTGATTCAACAAAAATTTTGTTTCTCGGGAATATTTATTTCTAAGTCGTTTCATACGCCTCCAGCGGCCAAATCGAGACCTAAGATAGCACTACCTGATAGAAACGCCTGACATCTGATTACCTATTATTAGGCTAAAATAACGGTGGTTCAAATTTGTATATATTTGTGTGTATATTTATGTGTGTGTGTGTGTGTATATATATATATATATATATATATATATATATATATATATATATATATATATATATATAGATTTTTGGATGGAACGGCATTTTTCTCCAGCGGTAGTACTCCTTCTCACTTCTTCCTGAAATATTTCGATGGGTTCATCTCCATCTTCTTCAGCCAGGTACTTCATGTTTCTTTCTCGGTGGTAGCCAAGGGAATGACATTTTTCTCGATCTGGGCGCCTTTTCTCCTCTCAGATCGAGAAAAATGTAATTCCCTTGGCTACCACCGAGGAAGAACATCAAGAACCTGGCTGAAGAAGATGGAGGTGAACCCATCGAAATATTCCAGGAAGAAGTGAGAAGGAGTAGCACCGCTGGAGAAAAATGCCGTTCCATCCAAAAATACTATCCCAGCGACGAAAAATAACATCATATATATATCTGTTCGATCATTCCTGGCCTCACTAATGGTCCGATTTTGATGAAATGTGGTATAAAAATCTTTCGTCTAATTTGAAAGGTCAAGTTCGTTAACCAGCAGAATCGATTTTTTTTGGCGAAATTCGCGCCAAAAAAAATCGTTATGCTTACTTCATATGCTTGCCAGTACCTACTCGTTTTTTAGGTTTATTCGCCTATAAAAACGAATGAAACCATTTTTAAGGCGATAGCTTTAACAGTTTTCGAGAAAAGTGGAAAAATATTTGTTGAATCAAGTTTTTGGTTTGGGTACTTAGAATCATGGGATTCATTTTAAATATTTTCTGCATGTTTGAAATTTATGTAAACAAAGATGTTTTAATTTTGGTTCGGAGTTAAGGAAAGATTAGAATAAAATATTTTATTTTTAGACATGAAAAGTTTTGGGAACTTCGTATATTTTCCTTAATATCTCGAAAACGGTTGGGAATCTTGGTAAGCAGAAGGTAACCATTCAAAATCTTACTAACTGCTCTACAAAAAAGATTCTAAAGCAATTTTCGATGAGGCGATGTCAATCGGAGAAATAAGTTCTTAAAACTTCAAATGTGTTTGTTTAGTTCTTTTTAAACGGGGGTTTGTAGTTGTTTAGCTCACTTTTTAATTGGTTGTTTTTTTTAATTGGAATTATTTGTAGAATGAGTACCTACTATAGAATAAGTGTACAAGAAAATGTAAACATTTTGATATTTTACAAATCATTGAACAGTAAGATTAGTATGTCTAGGAGTTCATGAAGGGTGCTGCCTGACCTTTTTTCTGTCAGGTAGAGGTGAGGGCCTGGGCGGACCTATTTGAGATCATAAATATATATATATATATATATATATATATATATATATATATATATACATATATACACTTCTTTGACACTGTGTGCGGTAGTCCTTTTTACATCTTACAGTCGTTTCCGGGATATTGATTAAACCGGGTGGGACACCGGGACCAGAGCAAAACACTGGGCCTGTCCCGGTCAAACCGGGACGTATGGCAAGCCTTCCTATCAACTTGATTTTGTATGATTACCTATCAATCTGATAAGTATTTGATTGTATAAATTTCAAAAATGACATTTCGAGAGACTAAAATCACTTGCTTATTTAATTAATATAAATTGAAAATCTTGATAATATGTTTAATTGTGAAAGTATATTTTTTTTTTCAAAACTATTTTTATTTGCATACATTTTGAGTAGGCTCTCCTTAATGAAACAATCAAATAATCCTACCCTCTTTCTTCACTCATTCCTCAAGTTTTGCGAGTTACCTTGTGCTCCTTATCAGTGCAAGAATTGTTGAAATGATTAAGCAGTTAACCATATCAGCAGATGGCTTAGGAATGAAGAAAAATAAGAAATCCAGGCCTGGAGGATGTCAAGCATAACCGATTTGAATACATGCAATTTCCTTTAATTGCTTAAATTTTCTCTAAATCACTAAAGTATTTTATTGAAAAAGAAAGCCAGAAGTTAAGAACATCAATTACTCTGATTAAATAAAGAAATTACAATAGCTGAAAAACAAATATGCTAAAAAAAAAAAAATTAAATATGAATACTTATTTAAGTTCTTGATTAAACTTAAGTTTTAATTCTGACAAACATTTTTAGTAAAACTAATGAAGTTTTTTATGAAGACTAAGAGTAAACGGAAAAAGTACGATTCTAACATAACAAGAAAAAAGATAACCCACCATCTCCCGCTTATGAATCCAATGCGCTAACCATTAGACCACGACAGACCCCAAATGTATTTGATAATAAATATTTCATATTATTGATTACCAAAAAAATGAACAATTTGAAAATTGAAGAAATACTTCAACAAAATCTTTATATTCACATAGTATTTGCACCATTAATCTTTTTTTTTTTTTTTTTTTTTTTTTTTTTTTTTTTTTAGATTTGAATCGTTTCTAATCACAAATATAATAATTATTGCTTACATTATTTGCAATATAATGTAAATATCATTTCATGCCATTGTGAACACATTTGAATACAATAAATTTCTTTTATAATAAAAAAAAAAAAAAAAAAAATCAGTCCCGTAACAGGCCACAAGGGCCCAGATACTGTAGAGGTATCTGATTCTTGACCATACGGCACACTAGGGAGATAGTGTGGTCAACACTATGCTCCGGCCGCCAGATTTTCCCCTTGGCTGCTTCGACTGCTAGAGTCATTAGCACCCAAGATACCCATTAATATACGTGTAGTATCCAGAAAGGATGGCATACGTAGATAAATAAACTCCCAGGCTGGGTGAGCCTAGGGACGATCTGGGACCCCAAATCCAACCCTCGAACGGCAGCACTAGAAGAAAAAATCTTTAGTGCGCGCTCGGGTTTTGAACCTGGTCCTCCAGTTCATTAGTCGAGTGCTCTACCACTGAGCTAACCTCGCCCCCTCTTTTATAATAAATATTGCATATTATTGATCACCAACAATTTGATAATGGAGAAAATATTTCAAAATTTCTTTGAATCTTTATTTTCACATATTACATGAACCATTTTAGTTACATATTTGTTTATTATTTATTTATTTATTTATACATAAGTGAGACCGCGACACAGGCAATTCATCACTAAACACTTAAATAACAATAAACAATACTGAACAATTGTGAAGAAATTAACAAATTAAACAATAAACCATAACTTTCGAGTACAATATGCGTTTACGATAAAAAGGTACAAACTATACAGAGGCAGATGGGGCAGTCAGGAAATACAATTATAGACTTACAATATATATTATCAATTTGAATTCATAATTCATTTTTACCATAAATATATAAATACCTATATATTTATGGTAAAAGGATGTATATAAAAAACATAAAAATTCATATCTGAAGGCGGAAAATAAATAAATAATTTATAGATATACATGCATACACATACAAAAACAAATAAGCACTTGTACATAAATATAAACCCTTATACGCATACATCATATTTCTTCAAATAGTCCAACTTTCCTTAAGTATCGAAAAACAAAATCTATAAATTGGCTTCCTTCTGCTAACAACTCTGTTAGGTTTATAGCTGGGAGGGGAAATGAGTTAAGTCTTAAACAGTCCGTTAGTAAGTGTTTAATCGTTAAAAAGGTGTTACATATTGGGCAAATCTGGGCTTGTTCTCTGGTCATTAGGAATGAGTGTGTAAGTCTAGTGTGTCCAATCCGTAAACGTGTCAGTACTACTTCTTCTCTTCTTGTACTTCTGTTGCTCGATGGCCAGTTAGTAATTGTAGATTTAATTTCACGTAGTTTGTTGTCTCTTGTCCTGTACCATACATCGTACCACTGGTTTTCAATGTGTTTCTGTATGTCAGTGAATACATCTTCGTATGTTATGTCTGTGACGTCGTATTGGTTTCGTGTTGTGGATAATTTTGCTTGTCATGTTTTATTATTTGTTTATTAAGGTTGTAATTAAATTATATGAATATACTTTATCAAAAGGCACCGTAATATTTATGAAACTGGAGTCATATGAAGAAGTCACACTCATTTAAATTTAATATAACCATTTCTAATTGAACTTGTAAAACAAAGTGGAAACAACTAGATAGATAGGTTGGTCTTCCCCAAAATACCACAGGTAATAATGTGATGTGAATTCACAATTGCTTCATCTTCAACTAAGCACCTGGAACTAGGTAAGGCTTCTAGATAGCCAAAGAAGTTCCTCAGTGACAGTACATACTGTTGTTCATCAATATCTATACCTTCTTAATTTCTAGAAGTAAATTTCAGAAATTAAATCAAATTCGGGCAAAATGGGTTGCAAGCTGTTTGTATTTACAGGAGTGAAGGTTACATAAATGTGAATTATTTCACTGCCTCTTACAAATATTATTTAAAAATACTTACATTGTGAAAGGGAAAGGTTTGTGTTGTCTTTAAAAAGACAAATTTGTCATAAAAAATCTGGGAAGTTATTAAATAGCAAGAAAAACACGAACAACACAATAGCTTTATATGTATAAACAATGCAGGTATACCTCCTTTGCTAGCTCCAAAATTGTCCGCATGGCGGCGTATCGGTTAATTTTAATTCCCAATGGAGGAACTCTATCCTTCTTTCGATTCGACACTCTCCTTCTTTACCTGTATTTAAATCCCGACTCTTGGTCTTTCTCCTAGTCTCCCAGGAAGACGCTTCTTAAGATTTGAACTCCAGGGAAAACCAGATTTGTTGTGTATATTATGTTGTTGTTTTCTTCATTTAATCAAGTCCACACTTGACTTTCTTGTTTGTGGTAATACTATATAATTTTTTTATTTATTTTTGTATGTTTTTTTTCTCTTGTTAATGCATTTATTTTTTATTCATTTACTTTTATAGCCCAATTTTGTTTAAATATTCATTTATGTATTTTGAACAATTTAATTATATTTTCATACCCCTCTCAATATTGTTTCATCATTCCTCCAAACCTCTATTCCTCTTCTTCCTCCAGTATTCTAAAATCACTATCTTATTTTTATTATTATAATCTATGTACGTTTGTACTTATGTTTTATTTTATTATTTAAGGCTATATTAATAATATTTGTATTCATTTTTGTTTGTTCTTTATGTATAGTAATATTTTTAGGTTAAATTTGTTTATTCTACCATATGTATTTATTTTGCATTCTTATGGGACGAAGTCCCAGAATAAAGTATTTTTTTCATTCATTCATACATTCACATACAATATACAGAACAGACATTATTTATTTATTTAATTTAATCAGTGGTCCGCTTCTTGGCAATAACACAGGGAGCAGCATCGTCTTAACTTAGTCTCGCTAGCAAACCAACTTGTTCCGCTTCTTGGCAATAACACAGTGAGCAGCATCTTCTGAACTTAGTCTCACTAGCAAACCAACTTGTTCCGCTTCTTGGCAATAACACAGTGAGCAGCATCTTCTCAACTTATTCTCACTAGGAAACCAACTTGTTTGATTGTACTTATATGTTTAAATGTATGTGTTAAGGTAGTGTAATAGGGGTTTAAATGAAAATATAACTTAAAATTCGTGGGAACTTAATGTTTTCAAGGCAACACGCTTTCGGTCATAAAATAAGGTCGTACAGTCCTTTGTTCCTGAAATATGTCAGTATAGTGTTTATATAATGAATGGCTATCATTGCCTAAGAGTTCTTGCATATCTTACGGCAGATTAATACTGTTTCTTCTGCGGCGGTCGGTCTGTAAATTTTTGACTGTAAGTTCGCAGTTACATATGTCACTTATTGTTCTGTTACGTCTAGTCATTAAGTATTCGTGTGTCCAATTCGTAGTCGGGCCAGAACTATTTCTTCACGTCTGTTTTCTCGGTGACTGGATGGCCATTTCTCGACTGTATTTTTAATCGATCGAAGTTAATTGTCAGATAGTTGCGTTCACGAGTTGTAATATTGTTGATTTTATAGTTTTCGTCAGGTATTTTTCTGTTATTAGATCACGGTCACATGTTATATGCCTTACTGCCTTTTAGGCGTAATAATCTGCTATGGAGCTTTTCCAAAGTTCTTCAAGCAAGGAAGTTTCTGTCGTAGTAGGACAAACCTGAATTCGAATGAAATTGTTTGGCTAGAACTTGGAGTATCTGTTGTGGGTCAGTTGTTATTACGTCATTCGATTTGATTCCTGTTATTGGTGTTTTGTATTGGATCTTTTGTCAAATAATTTATGTTGGTATGTTTTTATTAAGATATATGTTAAAAAATGTATCCAGCATCTCCTTTTAGATTCGGTTATTACTCTCCGAGATCTCGCTTTCGCCTTCTTATAATAAATAAAATTTTCAGTGGATGGACTTTTGGAGAAACTTTTGAATGCTGTACGGTGTTCTTTGCCAGCTGCTTGGAATTCTCGTTCCACCAAGGGACGGGATGTTTCTTAGTTATTTGGGAACTTGTGGTAATGGATACAGCTGAGGCAGAGAGAATTAGACTAGTAAATTCTTAAAGCAGAAAGGATTCTCTGTGTACATTTTAAATTTGGACCAGTCTGCTTTCTTCAAATTGTGCCTTGGTATACTTTGGAAAATTTGAGGTTGTCTATAAAATTTAGCATGGAGGGGAAAATGATCACTGTTGAAACTGTCAATACTCACCTCTATCAGGGCTACAAGTAGCAATATCGATATTTGTTAGAGCTCCTGTTCGTGGACAGAGGTGTGTAGTTCGTGAGCAGTAAAGAGGAATGGTATCCCTCTTTTCAAGGACATCATTAATCTTCTGACGTTTTGCATTATTATCCGAAGCCCCCCAATTTTTGTGCTCGGCATTTATATATTATACATACATACGTTATACAGAAAAGACATACATACACCTCATATATGACTGCAGACTGACCGATGACTACAGCTGGAACGTGCAGTTACAGGTGCTGGAAACCAGTGGCCGGTGAGTCCTGCTTTGCTGTACAGAAACTTCAAAGGAGTTTTGAAAAACCTTCAGCAACAAGATCACGGTAGACCAAAATCTTCGAAGATAATAAGAATAACTTCGTTTAATTTATTTATTCCTTATTTTTACATATAATGTTCATATTAATATGATTTCAATTTAATTTATTATTAATTTAATTTTATATTTACTATTAAGTTTAATTATTTTGGAAAGTTATGTTATTTATGTAATTGTTAAATATTGTAAACAAAATACATGCGATATCCAATGCATGTAGTCAATAAACGGCCACACCCCGGGTTACTAAGGTATTCTTTGGTTAAGAGGGTTAAAAGACGCCATGTTGACGTGAAACGTGCAGAGCATTCTAAATAAGCGATCATTGAAGAATATGGTGTTAAATGAATTTTGATATTCTACCAAATTATTTACATAGTGATAAATAGGGTCATCAACTTATAATAAAAGTTTTATCTCGTTTCATTTCATACCACCACCTGCCTCAATTCAATTAGGCTCATTCAGGAGCGTAGTGCTGACCACACTATCCCACTAGTGTGTCACATGGTCTAGAATCAGACGCCACAACAGTATCTGCCCCTCTGGGCCTATTACGGGACAGATCAACCGTTATTTACAAGTATTACATAATACTTATCTATTTTTTTTTTTAATTGAACTGACACGAAGAAGTTATTAGGGACACGTTATTTCTAAAAGGAAATGCCTTGAAAACTAATTGCTGGGAATTATTCTCCAACAAACCAGCGATTACGAGCACAACTATAATGTGGACTTCTCTATGTCAAAGTGACTTTTTAAGCCAATTATTCAGCATTCAAAGCATGGGCCTATATAAGGGGGGGGCTCAGGGGGCTGCAGCCCCCCCCCCAATCAGCAAAAATGTATCATCAAAATCTTAAAAATAAATTAAATAAGATCACTTCAGAAAAAAAAGTTTTTATTGGGTGTAATAGCGTTTTAATTGGCTAACAATTCCAAGTTCTACATTGTTATATTTCCATACCCCCGAAATCTTCTCAGCCCCCAACCAAATTCTTCCAGCTCCTCCCGAAACTATTTTCTATATACGCCTCGATATTTTCTATGATTCAAAGCTTCGAATAGGAGTGGACACGGAATGCCATTATAAATAAATAAAGACATTTATTTAGAAATGTTGGCATCTCATTATATTTGTCTTTTTCGCTACCTAGCATCAACAAAAAAGGATCGATTTTGTTCACATTTGATACAAAAATGCTTTGCCTAAAACGAAAAAAAGTATTTTAAAGCATCTTGCGTTAATAGGCGCCCATGCACGTAATTTAAGCATATTTTGACAAGGAGAATTGAATAAAAGTACTTTCAATGCGATTTTATCAGACAGATTTTATTTTTTTAAATGCCTCCAACTAATAAACTGCAATATACAGAATTCCGACTTGATTAGTGGTCCACAGAAATGTCAACTTATTCTTATGTTTATTGTATTTACTGATTTTTTTACAGAATAATTTATTATAAGTATTGTTAATGGTATTTCTTCTTCAAATCTTCATGGATACCCATAGGCAAACATTTCTGGGGATGGGGGGGGGCTAATTTAGTATGGGCTTGCCGCCCATGGGACCGTAGAATCAAATTTTTATAACCATGTACCTGGAAATCATTAAGAAAGTATTTCGTAAACTGAGAACATACATTATTTTTCACATATATATGAATTTATTGTTCTAACTTAACTGAAAAAGAAGGTGATTTTGGTACTTAGAATTATGGGATTCAGTTGAAACATTTTCTGCATGTTCGAATTTCATCAACACTAATATGTTGAAATTTTTGTTACGTTTGGAGTAAAGGAAGGGCTAGAATAAAATATTTTATTAACAGACAAGAAAAGTTTTGGTAACTGTTGACAATCTTGGGAAGCGGAAGGTTATCATTCGAAAGCTTACTAAATGCTCTAAAAAAAAGGTTCTGAAGATAGTTTTAATTAGGCGATGTCAATCGGAGAAATAAGTGCTTAAAACTTTAAAGTAATTGATTTACTTTATTCGAACGGTTCTTTTTGTTTTATTCCTTGTTATTTTTTAATTGCTTATTGTCGGATAATGTATTTGACAATAAAACAGATTAAGTAGCATAAGAAGACCAATTTATTGTTAAAAATGTAGCGTTCAAAGAGAGAGATCCTAAGGCTTTCCAAATGACTCTGAGCGGAGGCCTTTCTGGCCGACTTATGGGTTAGCCGACCCATACAGGTAAGATCGTAAATCAAGACCTTTCAAGACTGGTGGAACCAAAACAATAACTGATTCTATTTTAATCTCTCCAAATTAGACTAGGGATAAGAACGGAACCGCGCTAAGATGATGCAGTTCCTGCGAGTCGGACTTTTTTTATAATATTTTCTCTTGATGACAGAGGTTTTCTCGGGAATCGATCTAAGCCTGGCAACTATCGATTATAAACAGCTGACTGAATACAGCCATATTTGTTTTATAGTATCAGTCTGGATATGGCCCTTCCTGTTTATGGTCCTCCTTAGTAACGGATTAAATAATGTACCTATATAGTTACGTTGCTCCTGAAGAGACGTCTATCGACGCCAAACATGTAGAGCACTAAAAAAAGGATATTTTGACGAGTTTTATATATACCTGACAGTCTACCAATTTTAAAATAATTTACTAAAAATACCTAATAGGTGTTAGTGTATATACAAGCGTATGTTAACACCATAGGGATCAATATCTATAAGGTCATCAGCTGACTTTAATATGTCTGATATATGAGAATACTGACGTTATCGCTTGATAAGTGTCCGTCATAAAATTTGATAAGAGTTTACTGAACTGAAGCTGGAAGGCCTGTCAGCGATAAAGCATTTATTCTCCTTATAAACTACCTATGAAATAGGTGAGAATTTCAAAGAACAACACGATACGTGTTACATTATAAAAGCTGATTATGTCTCTTGTAAGACTAGGGAAGGCTTTGAGAGGTCATATGAAGGAAATAGTGTATAATATTTATCAATACTTAGCCAAAGCTAAGACTAAGAACATTTTAAACCTCCTAGTGACAAGGTTATAACAGAGAGAATTTTCACCGCCAATGTCTTGCACGGAGAATATAGGCCACGCCCTTTTCCCTCCAATTAAACCACCTATTTGAACAGGCTATTGCTTAAATTGTTCTTAGTCTTAGCTTTGGCTAAGTATGTATAAATATTAAACAATACCTTCCTTGTCTGATTTCTCAAAGCCTTCCCTGGTCCTAAACGAGACATAATCAGTTATTAATGAGTTTAAAGTATCGAGTTGTTCATTGTAATGGGAATGCAAATGGCGGAACCGTCGGGAATATTTCCTTCAGAATTTCGCGCATGCGGGTTTAGAACTATTCCATGTAACTGAACGGGCTATAGTAGTGCACAAGAAATTATGGACTGACCTAATATAACATTTAAAAAAAAAAGTCAGGAGAAGCGTAATCTGAGTACAAAACGCGTTTCCAAACATTTATTGTTAATTATTGTATTTGTTCAAATATATATTTACACAGTTCTCGAGTTGGTTTGTACGTAATAATAAAAAAACATATTATCAAGAGAATCCCCACTACTTGGTATACCCCACGTGTAGGTGACCTTGCATGTCAGTTCTGTTCTGGTAGCGCCAAGGAGCAAACCAAGAAGGTAATTTTCTACCAAGGAGGTAAAGGACACCATGACACATATTTGTAATTCTTCAGGAGAGCCAATTTTTCATAACATTGAACTATTAAAATTTTATTCCTTTTTTACTTATTGAAACAGTTTAAAGATTTTTTTTTTTTTTTTTTTTTTTTTTTTTTTTTTTTTTTTTTTTTTTTTTACAGTTTTATTTACACATGGTGTCTTCTATCAGTTTTACCTCTAATGAGAACTGTCATAATTTCATGTTTTACTGACTTATCTTCTGGACAGTGTGCCCTATACCATTATATGGATCGATAAATCCACATTTATAACATGTTGTTAAGTAAATTAAATAAAAAAATGGACATGGTGTCCTATACCTCCGGGGTACAGATTAGTCTAATGTTAATTTAGAATAATGATTTTCGAGCCACGCTCTAAGTAATACTATATTTATAAATGCAATATACTAATTACATCTACATAAGTTAATTCTTATAATAACAAAGAGTAATAATAAGAAACAATTATGTATTGCATACAATTACTTTATATATATATATATATATATATATATATATATATATATATAGAGAGAGAGAGAGAGAGAGAGAGAGAGAGAGGGAGAGAGATTTCAGTGTTTGTATACATTTGTTAGAGTACATACATTTTTTTATGAGTTTAATTAAATTTTAACAACGAATTTATAATTTCCTTAAGAAATGTCGCCATCACTACTGGGAATCGAACCCAGGAACCGTGTCCTTGATGCCCACGCCTAAAACCCTCGGTCTAATAAAAAAACAAACATAATTTTAAATTACCTGTAAGCCACTTCCCTAATACAGACAAATTTTTTTTTCGAATAAAAAATTCGCCAGAATGAAAAACGCCTCGAGCGCAAATAGTTAATACTTTTCAATTTAATCCCAGCACCTGACAAAAATGTTCACCCACCAATCTCTGACGAGAATGTTCACACACTAGTGAGTTAGTGGAACAGCTGTTGAGTTATCTCTTGTTTTGGGATATCATTTGAGGTCACGGTCAAAGGAAGTTTCTTTGTTTCTCATTTTTTTTTTTTTTTTTTTTTTTTTTTTTTTTATGAAATAAAGAATAAGGTATTCTATTTTGATTTTTTTTTTCTTCGTTTAGTATAAAATTGTGGAACAAATTTCTGTTATATTTTCAACATTTATTCTTTCGAGTTACTGAAAGAATAATGCACGGCGGAGCAAAATGAGCACTGTTTTCTTCATTCTGGCTAAAAATATATTCCAAAAAGTCCTACTCGCAGGAATTGCGCCATCCAAGCGCTTTTTCGTTCTTGTTCCCAGAGCCGCCACATGGGGGGGGGGGGGAACAACCGGGTACAGTTGTCCCGGGCCCGGGGCGATTCTCGCTATTTGGAAAAAAATGTATAGGTTATGAGCTTGTAAAAAGATTGGGGTTTAGAAATATAGATGAGCGTAGCCTATATTTATTGGAATGGGGTCTATGTATTTTTTAATGTACATGAACGACAAAACAAGTGCAGTCCTAGAATAGTATATTTCATTAGGAGTCGTAATAAAACTACGAATACCGAAAGTGACCTTTGATGCACCGATTTTCGGAGTTTTTCATTAGCTATTTCAAACAAAGGACGATCTGTCGATACGAGCTTGTGTTTATCGCTATGCCGGGCGATACGGTTGCAAAAAATTACAGATTTACCGCGCGATCTGTTCTCTAGAAGGGAACCAGATTACTGTATTACTCACAAAGATACCGCGTCGCAAATAATACCGCCACGACGATCCTTGGATCGCTGCGCGCCGTGATACAGATCGCGTTCTGTGTGCCCGAGCCTTTAATGTATTGTCTTCATACTTGATGAAAAATGTAAACGCATGTAAAATGAAACGTCAAAGCGAAGCAAAAATTCTTAGGCGCCAGAACAGGTAATTGATAGTATCATAAGCGCATATTACTCCCTTTAATTATTATAAAATTATGACCCTTTTTTCTTCAATATATTATTTGAATAAGCGGAAGGTCATGCATATATAAACCTCGTCAACTTCACTTTATGTGCTTCATTTTATGCTCTATATGTTTCGTGTCTCTTGACGCCTCTTCAGGACCAACTTAATTAATTATACATAAATTTAGCCTTAGCTATGGAAGACCTTCCACTGCTAGGGCCACGTCGTATGGAGTCATAGCTAAGGCTAAATTTATGTATAAGTAATTAAGTTGCTCCTGAAGAAGCGTCAAGAGACGCGAAACATGTAGATCATAAAATAAAGCATATAAAGTGAAGTTGACGAGTTTTATATATGCATGACTCCCTTTAAGCACTGATTTCACCGAATGAGTCGCATAAGAACCGTATTTGTAGCAAATGTAACAAGCTTTCGAATTGATTTTTTACATTTACCAGGATTTCCAACTCGATTTACCAGGAGTTCGAAATATATAACAATATATCCGACAATCACAAGAAAAATCTAGTTCTTTTCCAATTCCCTCGACATAGGTTATAGATATGGCCTTGGAAATAGTTTCATTAGATTCCCCACGTTACTAATACTAGTTTTTTTTTTTTTTTTTTATTTATTTATTTATTTTTTTTTTTTTACGGCACATCTACATCCAGGTCATTAGCGCCGACATCCAGGGTGCAGCGAGGAATTTTACCAGCGAGCCGTGGGATGATAAAATTCCTGCCGGAGGTTGGGCATCGAACTACCATCTCCCGCTTATGAATCTAAGGCGCTAGCCATTAGACCACGGGAGACCCCACTAATACTAGTTAATTATAAAAAGAAGACCCGGAATATTTAAATATAAAAGCTTTACAATTTTTTTGGGCGAATTTCATCGGAAAAACTAGGTCTAGGTAGAATGATTCTGCTGGTTAAAGAACTTGACGTTTCAAATCACACAAATTATTTTTTTTTAATCAAATTTTATGTACGCAATGTAAATTTGAACCACCGTCATTTTCGTGATCTATGGCTTATGAAATGTGACATTTTCCGATCGGCACTTCCGGATTCCGTCATGAAGTCAACCTCATAAGCGGGTTTCATCTCGATGGAGGGAGGGAGGAAATGCGCTAAAAATTCACCCTCGAAAAATTCTTATCTCTGTTAACATTATATCAGCCACAATTTTTGTTCCTTCGCCACGAAACTTAATATGCAGCATTAAAATATCAAACGATTGCCTGAGTTCGTTAACTAGCCAAATCGGACCATCAGAAGAATGTTAAATTCAGGGCTAAAATTAGTACGAACCTAACGGTCGTAATTTTTGTTAAATTGCAAACAAATTTATAATAATACATCAAAACTTGAAGAATTGCCTTCTGAAAATAAGCAAATTCGTTTAATGAGGAGTGGGGTGTTTGCTCTGGGTTAGCAAGAAGGACATTTTCCTGGTTATGGCCAGAAAAGACTTAAGGGAAATAGTAGCATCAGTCTCGTGGCACTGTACCCCCCCCCCCCGAAATAGGGAAAAATGTAACATAAAAACCTTAAAAATAAATTAAAGAAGATCACTTAGTTCAGAAAAAAATATATTTTTTTTAATAGCGTTTTAATTGGCAAGTTCTAGATTGTTAGGATTCCATACCCCCAAATGCTCTCAGCCCCCCTCCGAAATTATTTCCTGTATACGCCCTTCCAGAGAACCCAGTAGAAAAATATATATATTATGAAGATGAGCTCATCACCAGTCTGCAGATGATGAAAAGATAAGTCTGAGACACCTAAGCATGTTACGTTTGAATGTGTAGCATTGGAAAAGAGGCTGCTCCTACATTTTGATAGCATTGATTAGGATGAAATTAGGAGGTACCTGAGATTCATCAGGAGTTTAAGGTAAGGTCTGAACAGCTGTTGGACTCGCACAGTATTACAATGGCCGATGTGCACTCCGCAAAGGAGTCAGGTAAAATCTAATTGAATCCACCTCCCAAGCAGATATGCAGCGGAATGCAGGCAAATTTATTATTTTCCACTAAGAACAGACGATATTTGGATTTCTACTTTTCCTAGGTCAGGTAAGTTTCTTTTAGATATAAGAGTAAATACTGGACTGTATCTTACATATTGAGTTTCCACCTCCAGCATTTTAATATAGTTATATGTAACCTACACTATTGGCACTTTCTGAAGGAATATATCTTAACCCACCTTCAATAATTGTATTTGTAAGAAATGTACCTTTCTTATACAACTTTTAACATCTTTCCTAATACCACTTATACTTCAATATATTTCTTAATACCACCTTTTATATATTTCCTAATACCACTTATACTTCAATATATTTCTTAATACCACCTTTTATATCTTTCCTAATAACACCTTCTATTTCCTTCCTAATACCATCTTTAATATCCCTCCCAACACCACATTCCATATCCTTCCTCATAAAACCTTCCATATCCTTATACCACTTCCAATATCCTAATACACCTTCAATAATTTTCCTAATGCCATCTTCAATATCACAGGTGTAACTAGTGAAGGTCGGCCTATTCATTTCCCTACATGATCTACAATATCCTTTGTAATACCACCTTCAACATATTTCTTAATACCACCTTCAATATCCTTCCTAATAATGCCTTCAATATCCCTCCAAATACCACCTTTATTGTTCCTAATAAGACCTTCTATACTCTCGCTAATACCGCCTTCAATATCCTTCCTAATACCACCTTATAACTATATTTTCTCCTACGTCAAACTTAAATTACAAAGTACTCTGAATACATTACAATTAGATTACTTTGTAATTAATTAGATTGTAACAGATTACACGATATGTCCTCTGTAATTATTTATTTATTTAAATTTTAACGTCCATTATTATTAACTGAGAATTTTGGGACGGGTTCTCTATAGGTTACCACCCTTTTCTAGCCAGGATAGGGCTGATGCCTTTTCTTTTTTCTAAAGAAAAGCCACCACCCCAAGTGGGAATCGAAGCCACGACCTTTGGCACGGAGTGTTAAGTTCTCACGCCTTAACACTCCTCTGTAATTATAATTACTATGTAATCAATTGCAATTCAAAGAGATTACTTTGTACCGGATTAATAATTTGATTGCATAGTATTTTATTTATAAAAAAAAAAAAAAAAAAAAAAAAAAAAAAAATCAGTCCCGTAACAGGCCACAAGGGCCCAGAGGGGCAGATACTGTAGAGGTATGTGATTCTTGACCATACGGCACACTAGGGAGATAGTGTGGTCAATACTATGCTCCGGCCGCCTGATTTTCCCCTTGGCTGCTTTGACTGCTAGAGTCATTAGCAACCAAGGTACCCATTATTAATTAAAGGCTGGGTGAGCCTAGGGACGATCTGGGACCCCAAATCCAACCCTCGAACAGCAGCACTAGAAGAAAAAATCTTTAGTGCGCGCTCGGTTATATTTATTTATTTATACCCATAGTTAATAACAACTGCCTTTATTAAAATATCCAACATTGAAAAAAAAAAAAAAGAGTTTACTTCCATAATGATTTTATTTACATTTTCTTTCATTTTAGTAAATACTGTAATGGGATATGAAAAGCATTAATACTCGATGTTATGAAAACATATGCTCCATTTTCTTACTGAGTAATTCCACAACTATCTGTGGGTTGGATTCCATCATGTTTTTCCACTCATCGTTTCTAAGTAAATTATGTCCATTCTTGGTGAAGTAATCAATGGCTCCTGCTTTCAATCGTCCCAGATTATGCATTTCAGATAGCTTTAAGTAAAAGCTGAAATTATTTAAATCCAAATTGCTGATTAGTGTCTCTTCACAAAGATCTTTCAATTCAAGCAAGGCATATTTGTCTGCAACCGGGAGTATCTCAGCCGCCATGCCCTTTACTTCTTTGCAGCTACCGGAGTATATGAAACTTAGTACTGCCTTCATGGCTTCGGGACTTGAATCAGTTATTCGTATGGTATTAGAGGTCTTCTCCAGCATGTCGTGCTCCAACATGGCAGCAAACACAGAACTCCTCGCAGACAAGATTAGCTTGTGTACTTTGAACTCCGTTTTATCGACTATAATTGTTACATCGGAAAACCTTGATGTAATGAATAAGTCGTATAATTCCTCTGAGAGTTTGGTCACTTTTCGTCCATAATTACAAGTGCTCATTAAATCCTTCCGACTTCCAGCCACATTCAACTCACAGCAAAGTCGAAGGGTACCATTGGTCAAATATTCGCCGTCCTGGGCGAACAAGGCTGATTTCGTAATAAGCCCATTTTTTCCTATAATAACTCCCTGTTTGAATTCCGTTGTTTCAGAAAACATTAATTTTTCTTCATTTTTGTTGTTTATAATGTACAATCTGTATTTTGCAATAGTATTCGATGTACAACCAATGTAGAGTCCAACATTGTTACTTTCCATTTTAAGCAGCAAATACCAATTATACAAACCAACCGAAAAAAAAGGTGAATTCAGCGATCCACCAAGATAAAGTTTGCTGAAATGTATGTTTTCAATGGCCCAAGTAAATGTAGTATTACTTACTGGGATACTGGTAGAGCAATTGATAAATGTGGTGGCATCGCCTGAATCTGCAGGAAGGCTTCTGTCCATCACACAAGTTGCAATTAATTCTTCCAACAACCTATAATCAAAGTACACCTACTTTTGAACCAGTTTTAGAACACATGTTATAAGACACTTTTGTTATATGAAAACGGAGGCCCGGTGGCCCTGAGCGTTAAGGTGTGAGCACAACACTCCGTGCCAAAGGGTCAAGGATTCCCACTATGGGGTGTTGGCTTTTCTTTAGAAAAAAAGTCCGACTCGCAGGGACTGAGTCATCTTAGCGCGGTTCAGTTCTTATCCCTAGTGTAATTTGGGAAGATTGAAATAGAAACCGTTATTATTTTGGTTCAACCTTTCCCCCGTAAACAAAGGGTGTGTTACCAAGGGGCAGCGTACAATTATACCTGGAATCCCACCCACCACTGGTTGGCCAACCCAACTACTACAAATAGTTATTTTAAATATCAAAATGTTTCTAATTTTCTTGATTTCTTCTACAGTAATACTAATTCTATGAATAAATGCAATAAAAAAAAAAACAAAAAAAACATTAAAATGTTAGCTAAACAACTACGAAAACCCGGTCAAAAGAACAAAACAAACACATTTGAAGTTTTAAACACTTATTTCTCCGATTGGCAATGGCTAATCAAAAATTTCTTTAGAGTATTTTTTGTAGAGAATTTAGTAAGCTAGAGGCTGTTTAATTTCTGTTTCCCAAGATTCTCAACCGTTTTAGAGGTATTAAGGAAAATATACAAGGTTGCCAAAACTTTTCATGTCTGTTAATAAAATATTTTATTCTAACCCTTCCTTAACTCCAAACGGAACCAAAATTTAACATATTAGTTTTGATGAAAGTTGAACATGCAGAAAATGTTTCAACTGAATCCCATGATTCTAAGTACCCAAACCAAAAACAGTATTCAACAAATATGTTTCCAATTTTGTGGAACCACCGTTTTCCAACGGTGGTTCAAATTTGTATATATGTATATATATATATATATATATATATATATATATATATATATATATGTATATATTTATTTATATATATATATATATATATATATATATATATATATATATGTATATATATTTGTCTGTTCGCTCTCTAGATAGAAGACAAATGGTCCGATTTTGATGAAATTTGGTACAAAAATCCTTCGTCCAATTTGAAAGGTCAAGTTCGTTAACCAGCAAAATCCGCCTACTGGAAGATGGCGTTTGGGGCGAAATTCGCGCAAAAAAAATCGTAACCCTTACGTTTTTGAGTTCATAAGCTTCTAAGTACTCGTTTTATATGACTCCTGGGCTAGGAAAACGAATGAAACCATTTTCAAGGCGATAGCTTTAACTGTTTTCGAGAAAATTGGAAAAATATTTTTTGAATACCGTTTTTGGTTTGGGTACTTAGAATCATGGGATTCAGTTGAAACATTTTCTGCATGTTCTACTTTCATCAAAACTAATATGTTGAAATTTTGGTTACGTTTGGAGTTAAGGAAGGGTTAGAATAAAATATTTTATTAACAGACATAAAAAGTTTTAGTAACTTTGTTTACTTTCCTTAATTTTTTTTTTTTTTTTTTTTTTTTTTTTACGGCGCATCGACAAATCTTGGCCATTATCGCCGGCTTTCCTTAATATCTCGAAAAAGGCTGAGAATCTTGGTAAACGGAAGAATACCATTAGAAAGCTTATTAAATGCTCTAAAAAAAAAAAAAAAGATTCTAATGAAAGTTTTGATTAGGCGATGTCAATCGGAGAAATAAGAGCTTAAAACTTTAAAGTAATTGATTTCGCTTATTCGAACTGTTCTTTTTGTCTGTTTTTTATTCCTTGTTATTTTTTTTAATTGCTTATTGTTGGATAATGTATTTGAAAATAAAACAGGTTAAGAAAAATAAGAAAAACAATTTAATGTTAGAAATATAGATTTCCAAGACCTTGTCACTAGCGGGTCTGTTTCTAGTGTAGCGGACCCTTCCAGGTAAGATTGTAAATCATGACCTTTCAAGACTTTACTTCTCACAGGAATGGCGTTAGTGACCTTAAGGGTTGACACGCCATTATAATAATTAATTTAAAAAAAAAAGACTGGTGGAACCAAAATAATAACTGCTTCTATTTTAATCTTTCCAAATTAGACTAGGGATATAACCGCGCTAAGATGATGCAGTCCTGCGAGACGGACTTTTTAAATTTGTAAGGACCAACGAAGAATAGTGGCCTTTTTTGTCGAATTACATCAGCCTTACACTTGGTGACAAAAGGAGAATTGTGCTAACGGCCATTTAGTGTACAATACAAGAAATATTATTTTCTGAACACTAGGCCTACCAACTTCGCCTGATTTAACTGCTTGCGACATCTTTTTGCAACAAACAATTACATTATTTAATCATTGTAAAAGGATTTTCAAAATTTAAATAAATAAATGTTTTTGAAGTTAATTTTAAGAAATGAAAACACTTTATTTTTGCTTTGCAAAGCTCCAGCTCCAGATCGAAGGTTGTTACATTAATTTTTTTTTTTTTTTTTTTTTTTTTTTTTTTTTTTTTTTTTTACGGTGCATCGACAAACCGTGGCCATTAACGCCGGCCTCCAGGGAGCAGCCAGGAATTTTCTCAGCGAGCCCTGAGATGAGAAAATTCCTGCCACCGGTGGGGATCGAACCCACCATCTCCTGCTTATGAATCCAGCGTGCTAGCCACAAGACCACGGGAGACCCCGTTTATTATTTTTTATTTTTGTTTTTAACGGTGCATCAACTATTGGGCTATTAGCGCCGTTTATTATTATTATTTAAGTTTTGACGTCCACTTATACATGACAACGATTTTTGGGATGGGTTTTATACAGGTTACCACACTTTTCTAGCCAGGATAGGGCTGAATCATTTTCTCTTTTAGAAAAAAAAAGCCATCACCCCTTGTGGGAATTGAACCCTCATGGCCTTAGGCACGGAGTACACATGCCTTAGCAATCACAGCCACCAGGCCTCCTATTTCTTTATTATTATATCACAATAAATGCCATCAGTAGATTTATAACTCAAGCAGTGTCATTCCCTGTACACCTATGGCCTGATATACACCAAAATCACACAAATCAACACAGGTAATCAACAGAAACAAAATGCATTATAGGAGTTATGTAAGTGGTGCTCCATTATATGTACGAAACAAAAAAATACCAACTTGCAGGAACTGCAGCATCATATTCATCATCATAATTTTACCTCATGTACAAAAAGATGTTCAAGGTAATGATTATATATATATATATATATATATATATATATATATATATATATATATTTTAGAAATAACTGGTGCTCGTGGTCTATTTTTACATTTTAAGTGTTGCTTTATGTTAAAGTGGACACGGACTGCGTAACCTTATCGTTTACAATAATTATAGTTCCGTAACTGGCCACGAGGGCCCAGAGGGGTAGATATTGTAGAAGTATCTGATTCTTGACCATACGGCACACTAGGAAGATGGTATGGTCATTACTTGGAAAGGCTGAGTGAGCCTAGGGACAGTTTGGGGCTCCAAATCAAACACTCGAATGACAATAATAATACCGAATAAAAACAAACAATACATAAAAAAAAAACTGAAAATAATATATTTAACAGTTTTTGAGAAAATTGGGGTGAAAGTTACACCAACATGGCAGATGGTGCTGAAAATGTCATTGTTGAGTACACATGTTTTTAATGCATCCATAATAAGATATAAACAGAATAGAAACAGTTAAAGTTTTCTTTTAATCTTTTGTGTAAAATGAAATCTCAAATTGAAGCAAGATCTTAGGTGCCCCAACAGGAAGCTGACTATACGAAGACAAACTTGCTCCATTTAAGCTTCAATTTCCCCAAATGATATTGCTCTATTAAAAATCGCATAAAAACCTTATTTGTAGGAAATTAAATAAGCTTTCTAATATATGCTTTACATTTGTATACTACGATTTCCCAACTGGTTTCGAGATAACTAAGAATATATCCGAAAATCCCTAGACCAATCTAGTTTTTTATATTTTCCTTGACAACGGTAATAGATATGGCATTAAAAATGGTTTCATTAGATTTGACATGTCCTATTACTTATAAAACGTTTACCCAGAAGCCTAGTAACGCAAAAACGCAAGTGTTACAATTTTTTTTTAACAACAACTAACAAACACTACTCTTTTGTTTACTGGCAGACCCAAAACCTTAGATTATTTATTTTAATGGTAAATAATTTTAATCTTTTTTTTTTTTTTTTTGTTGATAGAAGGACATGGATCTGCCTAAAGTGGAAACTGTAGAGGAAAACATTGATAAGGAACTTCTAGAAGATTATAAAGGTGAAAGAACTGGATGGCACTATGTAGGAAATAATAAATATCTCCTCCCAAGCAGATATGCAGCGGAATGCAGGCAATTTTATCATTTTCCTGTAAGAACAGATGATATTTGGATTTCTACTTTTCCTAGGTCAGGTAAGTTTCTTTTAGATATGAGAGTAAATCCTGACTGTATCTTAAATATTCAGTTTCCACCTCCAGCATTTTAATATAGCTATATGTAACCTACACTATTTGCACTTTCTGAAGGAATATATCCTAATCCACCTTCAATAATTGTCCTAATACCACCTTTCTTATAGAACTTTTAATATCTTTTCTAATACCACATAAACTTCAATATATTTCTTAATACCACCTTTTATATCTTTCCTAATAATACCTTCTATTTCCTTCCTAATACCATCTTTAATATCCCTCCCAATACCACATTCCATATCCTTCCTCATACCAGTGTTGGGCAAAAATTATTCAGAATAACGAATAAAGATTAATACATAAATGTATTATTTTATTCATGAATGAAGAATAATTATGTTTATTCATTATTCGTTATTCTGTGAATGAAGTTTATGTTTTATTCACAAATTATTTGAATGATCAATCAGAATAAACATATTCTAGTGAATAATGATAGATTTATTATGATGTTGGCAGCCGGAAATATGTGTGTATATATATATATATATATATATATGTGTGTGTGTGTGTGTGTTTGAGTAGGATTAATCGAATGATGAATAATGAATAACGAATAATTCTGTGAATAATTCATGATGTACCGTGTGAATAAGATAATTCAGTGAATTATTCATCATTCACTAAAAATTTATTTGAAAAATCATTCGAATAATACTTTATTCGAATAATGCCTAACACTGCCTCATACCACCTTGCACATCCTTATACCACCACCAATATCCTAATCCACCTTCAATAATTGTCCTAGTAACAACTTTCTTATACAACTTTTAATATATTTCCTAATACTAATTGTACTTCAATATATTTATTAATACCACCTTTTATATCTTTCCTAATAACACCTTCTTTATCCTTCCTAATAGCGCCTTCAATATCCTTCCTAATACCACCTTCTATATCCTTTCTAATACCACCTTCAATATCCTAAAAAATATATTTTCTCCTACATCAAACCATAAATAGCAACAATGTAATTAAATTACAAAGCACTCTGAAACATAACAATCAGATTACTTTGTAATTAATTTTATTTAAATTTTAACGTCCATTTATTATTAACTACGAATTTTAGGACGGGTTATCTATAGGTTACCACCCTTTTCCAGCCAGGATAGGGGTGATGCCTTTTCTTTTTTCGAAAGAAAAGCCACCACCCCTAGTGGGAATCGAACCCACGACCTTTGGCACGAAGTGTTAAGAGCTCACGCCTTAACCCTCACGGATACCGGGTCTCCGTTTGTAATTAATTAAATTGTAATAGATTGCATAATAAGTCCTGAGTAATTATAATTACCATAAAATTAATTTCAATTCAAAGAGATCACTTTGTATCGGATTACGTTATATTTTACTTGTGCCCATCGTTAACAACAACTGCCTTTATTAAAATATCCAACATTGAAAACAAAAAGTTTTATTTATGTTTATAAATAATGACTTATTTATATCATCTTTCATTTTAGTAAACTTTAATACTTTAGGAAGTGTTGATACTTGATATTATGAGAAGATATGCTCCATTTTTTTTCTAAGTAATTCCGTAATTATCTGTGGGTTGGATTCCATCATGTTCTTCCACTCACCTTTTCTAATTAAATAATTCAGACTAACTTCAAGTAGATAGAAGTATAAATTTACTGCTCGTAATAATGACTGATTTCTCTGGCCCTGATGGGAAATCTCAAATAGAAAATAATGAATTGGAGACTGCTATTAATGAAGAAACGTATAAGTCTTGGTTTACCCAAACCTTAAACGAAGAATGTTTAAATAATTCGCCTCAATATTTAACCATTAAAATTGTTGGCAAAGGCATTAATTTCAACAAGATCAACCCTTTCGTCACCAGCAAATGGATAACAAGCATAGGTAGGGAAGTTGCAGTTAATAAAAATAGAAAATATGGAACTCTAAACATTAATTGCCATAACCTCACCATGTGCACCAAATTCCTCAAGTTAATTAGTTCGGAATTACAAGACCAAAAGGTAATGCATATTCATCGAATATCTCCGAAATCAGGACGTACGTTATTTGTTGCAACGATCATGACAACCTCACTTCCTGAAAAAATTCGCATTGGTTACATGTCAATCCCTGTTAACCTTTACATCCCTCAACCATTGCGCTGCTTCAGATGCCATCAGCTGAACCATACTGTCAAAACGTGTCGTAAGAAAGTAGATATTTGTGGCAAATGTTCAAAAGACAAACACGAAGGCCCCTGTGAAAATTTAAAATGCTGCAACTGTGGTCTGGAGCACTTTTCCTGGGATAAAAAATGTTCAGTTTACCAAAGAGAGGCCCTGATAGTGAAAAAAATGGCTGTTGAGAGGATAAGCTACGGCAAAGCTAAAGGGAGAATGAACCAAACTAGCTATGCAAAGAAGACTGAACCTAATAGTGAAAATAATCTATTTAAAAGAATATTAGAGGTTCTGGATAAAATGGAATCGTATATGCAAGGATCTCTAACGTTTCCTGGCCGCGAAAGTTTACCTGTGTCAACTGAAGACATTATTGAAATCTGTTATAATGGTTCAATGAAAAATATTCTTGATGGAGTAGAGAAGAGACTAAAATCACTGGAAGTGACACTTACAAATTTGCAACCTAAAGGTAGGCTCAAAGGAGCCACTTCTAGTCCTGGTCTACAACCATCCAGATCTCCGGGAATTCAGCAAGGATCCAACAGCCATTCGGAGGAAGAAACGCCTCCTAAGCGGAGAACCAGGAATAAAAAGAAGGCTTGACTCGGAATCACTCGACAGCAAACAGTTCTTTCACACTTCTTGTTGTACATGCAATGGCAATTCTCACTCATTGGTATTTATTTTTTTAGATAGCTATGTCGGTGCTCCAATGGAATGTTAACGGTATTAAAAGGCATTTTGCTGATCTGCAGAATTTAATGCAAGACGAGACCAAGACGTTCAACCTACTAGCACTACAAGAAACACACACCGCTCCAGTTAAGCAAATCACCATATGAGGCTATAATTCCTATTCTAAGGACTATACGCAAGGAGGTAGAGCATGCGGCTGTGTCTGTATCTATATTAAAGATTGTGTACATAGTGAACCTGTACGGCTGCTGACGACACTTCAAGCTGCTGTGGTGTACATACCGTTCAAAGTTACTGTCTGTAGCATTTATCTTCCACCAGGAGAACCTATTGACGTACATGCACTACACGATCTCATAACACAACTCCCGCAACCTCTGCTTTTGGTAGGTGATATTAATTCTGAAAGCAGAATATGGGGAGCACAGACCACTAACACTAGAGGACATACAATAGAAAGTATATTTGAACAAAACGATCTTCTTCCCCTGAACACGAACCGACCAACACATTTATGTCCCCGAACAGGAACGTACACTAATATTGACGTATCTGCCTGCTCACCCAGAATATTTACAAATTTTTCTTGGGAAGTCAGTTCTGATTCTTTTGGAAGCGACCACTTCCCCATTCTGATAACCCCCAATATGATGCAAATATATTTTCAATCCATACCCCGTTACAACTTCATACGTGCAGACTGGGAAACAATTTCATATTAGATCAATTAGGAAATTCCTGTTTAAATGACATTCATCAATTTTCAAAATTAATTCGAACAGCAGCAGATGCGTCAATACCTAAAACTCCAGGCACTTACAAGAAAAAAACAGTTCCCTGGTGGAACGATGAATGCCAAAGGGCAGTCTCTGAACGTAGAAAAGCACTTCGCCGGTTTAATAATAACCCATGTCACACTTTCTTGCAGGAATACAAGCGTAAAAAGGCGAAAGCACAATATATTATACGGTCTAGCAAAAAGAAATGTTGGATAGATTTTTTAGCATCTATTAACAAAAGCACGCCTCAAAGCATTATCTGGGCTAACATTAATAAAATACTACATAAAAGGTACAGAGCTCCAATTACAGCACTAAAGTACAATAATACTTTAATAACGTCTCCAGTAGAAATTAGTAATATTTTCGGCCAACATTTTAGTCAAATTTCAGGAAATTCTAAGTTATCCGATGAATCTCTAAATTACAAACATAGTCTTGAAAGAATACCCCTCAATATAATAGCCCATCAAATCCACCCTCTCAACGAACCTCTCACGATGACAGAACTAACTTTAATTTTATCGAGTATTAAGTATTAAGTACCCAGCTCCTGGCAACGACGGAATTTGTTATCAGATGTTGAAAAATCTACCAACTACTGGCCTGTCGAGCTTGTTAAAATTATTCAGCAAAGCCTATGTAACAGGATTTTATCCAGAAAATTGGAAAGAGTCAATTATTGTGACTATCCTAAAACCTAAGCAAGATAATACACTAACCAGCAATTATCGGCCGATAGCACTCACCAACTGTATCTGTAAGCTATTTGAAAGAATATTGAATAAAAGGCTACTATGATTTCTTGAAAAGAATCAACTTCTGGCTAACTATCAGTGTGGATTCAGGCAAAATCATTCAACCATGGACCACATTGTGAGGTTAGAAAGTGAAATTCAAAAAGCATTTGTTAAAAAAGAATCAATACTAGCCGTATCCTTTGATATTGAAAAAGCTTACGATACAGTATGGCGTAGGACTATCCTTTCAAAATGATCTGAATGGAATATTCATGGAAATTTCTTGAACTTCGTAATTAATTTTCTATCAAATAGGACATTCAGAGTGCAAATTGATGTCACATTATCTAATGAATTCCTGCAAGAAAATGGTGTACAACAAGGAAGTGTACTAAGCACGACATTCTTTAAAATAGCTATGGACACTGTACGAGAACATATTTCTCCACCGGTGCGTTATTGCCTTTCGTTGATGATTTGCTTATATATGTTAAAGCAAGAAATATAGACTATGCCAAGGATATGATACAACAAAACATAGCAAGTATAGAAAAATGGAGCGTTACTAACGGACTACACTTTTCAACAATAAAAACACACTATATAATTTTTACCTAAAAGAGACATACCAAAACTCGACTTATATTTATCTAATGAATTAATCAATTCCACAAATACGCTTACATTTTTAGGACTATATTTTGACTCTCGACTCACTTGGGTGCCCCATCTGAAGGAACTCGTTAATAGATTTAAGAAATCGTTGCATCTACTAAGGATTCTTGGTAATACTAAATGGGGAGCAGACAGACGTCTAATGCTTACATTCTACCGAGCATATACCAGGTCTCTACTGGACTATGGGAGTGTAGTATATTCGTCTGCCAGAACCAGCACACTAAAAACACTGGACCCGATTCACACAACAGGTCTACGTCTTGCAACTGGTGCCTTCAGATCAAGCCCAGCCGTAAGTCTCTATGCTGAAAGCGGAGAACCACCATTGGAGCTCAGACGTATGTTCAACTGTATAAAATGTGTGCTAAAAAGTAAGTACATACCTAAATAGTCCACGTACTCCAAATTCCATAGAACAAACATACCTCGATCTATTTCAATACCACACAAAAAGACAACGTCCCCTGCATATGAGATACTTAACATACACTCAAAACTCGGATCTACAATATAGCATACCTCTACAAACTCCAGACTCGACTTGTATACCGTGGACAACAAGAAATTTAAAAATAGACCTCGAACTTACAAAATTACTGACCCTACATCCAGAGAACTATATAAAAATATTTTTTATTCACGACTGACTGAAAACACTGGAACACTGTTCATCTATACAGACGGGTCGAAAACAGCTGAAGGTGTAGGAGCGGCTGCTGTTGTTGGAGATGAAATCAAGTTGCTAAAGCTACCAGACATAACAAGCTCCTACTCAGCCGAACTGCATGCTGTTATACTCGCACTTGACAACATACCTAACACTGAACACAGAATCATTACTATATGTACTGACTCTCTGAGCGCACTTCTTACATTACAGGGCATTTACAATTCTAATTCTTTAATACAAGAGATACACTATAAAATATCATTACTAAACAAGACAGTTACTCTGTATTGGCTACCAGGCCACGAAGACATTGGACCAAGTACCAACGTTGACTTACTAGCAAAACTTGCAGGACGAAAAAAACAACGGGACACTGACAGCATGACGTACCAAGAAGACTTGCACACTGAGGGTAAAGAAAGAATAATGCAAATTTGGCAGGATACCTGGTTTAAAGTTACAGATAATAAATTAAGGGGGGGGGGTAAATGGGCGGGCTAAAGGGTTGCTGGAGCGGACGTGCGGATATGGGAGCCGTCCGACTTCTTATGGGAGCTCAGGTAAGCTATAGAGCCCTATTCCACTGCTTAGCATCTCCTAGTATACCTGATTCCCGTCAACGCCTACTGCTTTTCCTCCCCGTGGTACCCCCTGGGCAACGTACTTTTGGTGAACCCATAAGGACGGCGAAAAGCAGAGGCGGGGATCCACGATGAGGCAGGGACACCTTCCCTGCTGAGTGGATCCTCTCCTTCGGGAGGAACTGTGTCGGTCTGCCGGCCTAGGTGGCAGCCCCACCAGCAGACTTGGTGACGAGGATTAGGGGTCTGAGTCACCTAAACCCAATTTCCTACAACGACTAATACGGAAAAAGCTGGACTCCTCTTTATGGATAACTCAGAGGGAATGCAGGCCCCTCTGAGAGACACTGGCATGGATACGGATCTACAAAAACCACACGAACACTTTACCCTGGAAGCATCGGATGGTGCTTTAGGAACTTGTGTATTACCAAATCTCGTAAATGAGGTATCTGTTAAGAACCAAGAGCATCAAATGTCTCCCTCCTCTGTTTCTCGGTACACTTTGGAGCCATATACAACTCCAATAAAGTCTCCCGAGAAAAAAAGGGCAAAACGAGGGAAAAAACGACCAATGGCGAATCTGCCTATCACAAAGTCGCCAAAATTTTCTAAATTTATTGTTATTAGTAGGACGGAGGGACACTCATTTTTAAAAGTATCCCCATTCCTTATAAATAAATTAGTTGCACAGACTTATGGGACAGTAGTGGGGCTGAACAAAATGTCGGGTGGCTCCTTGTTGGTTGAAGCAGCTAGCAGGGAGCAATCCGACAAAATCATGAATTCCAAGACTCTGGGTACTTTCAGCGTCAATGCAGAATTGCACAGGACGCTGAATTCGTCCAGAGGAATGGTAACATGTTTCGATTTGGAACATTCTACGGACGAGGAAATATTGGAGGGACTAAAAGACCAGGGTGTAATTGCCGTTCGAAGATTTTTTCGAAAGAGGAAATCCCCGAATGGTGAAGAAAGGCTGGAGTTTACCGGAAGTGTGATGATCACGTTCGATCAGCCGGAGATCCCTTCCAGTATAAAAGCGGCCTTCTATAAGTTAAAAGTGCGACCTTATATTCCTTCGCCCCTGAGATGTTTCAAATGCCAGAAGTTTGGACATTCGGCAGCAAGGTGTAAATCGGCACAGGAGATTTGCACTTGTGGTTACCCATCACACAGCCCTGATCCTTGTCCGTCACCTCCCAAATGTCCAAACTGCAATGGTCCTCATAACTCGAGATCAAGAGACTGTATGGAATTTAAAATAGAAAAAGAAATCATGAAAATGCGGACAGAGATTAATGAACTTACTTTTCCCCAAGCACGAATATTAGTTAACAGCACAGCATATGCCTGGAGAGACACCTACTCCAGTGCTGTGAAAAGTGGCAATGATTTAAAAGACTATTCTAAAAATGGCGAAAACATGAAAAATAAAGTCATGCCAACCCCCTCCCAACTTCCCTTAAACCCCCCCCCATCAAACCAACTCCCACCCCCATTTCTCTCTCCACTCTCCCTCTTCCTACACCCATTCCTAATCAACCACCTCCCCCATCCCTCCACGGCCTTCCTTCTACATCATCCACTTTGGTGGGTGATAACAATGAAATGGGAAATCAAATTTCCCCAAAATGTATTAAAAAAGGCGTGGGCGGGCCACCGCCAACTCCCTCTGTCTCCGACGCTGAGGGCGTCGAGGATACGGGGGATGAAAGCTTAGGTCAATCCACGCCAGTGAAAAAAAAGAAAGGATGGCCCAAGGGAAGAAAACGTGGGCCAAAGAAACAGCCTGCCGAGACTGAGCAGAAGCCAACCTTATGAACTTCTATCATGATTCAGTTGAACCAATTCCTACAATGGAATATACGGGGCTTTTCAGAGCATAGCGACGAACTACGCTACTTGTTAAAAACATACACTCCATTAGTCGTGGCTCTTCAGGAAACTAAATTTCCTGAAGGTTGTGCCAGACCTTTGGCAGGGTACAACTGCGTTCACAAAGAGCCCAGGGTCCTCCCGGGTGGACGAAGCCATGGAGGAGTGGCTTTCTATACCTTGGAGCTCAGGTTGTTAGATTAGTTACAAGCAGTCGCTGTGCGGCTGAGGACCCCCGTAGAAGCAACTATATGTTCGTTGTACCTCCCGGATGGCAGAGGTTATGAGGTTAGGGATGTAAAGCATATGATTGAACAATTACCTCGACCTCTGATAGTGTTTGGCGATTTTAACACTCACCATGTAGCCTGGGGTTCCAGGAGGTCTACTCCTCAGGGTCGTCTGCTCTTTGAGATGCTTGAGGAGATGGACCTTCTGATTCTTAATGATGGGGCGCCGACTCTTTTTTTGTGAATCATCAGGGCCTCTGGATGCCATAGACCTAACGGTCGTGAGCACCTCTGTCACAAGGCACCTATCATGGAATATACTGGGTGACCTACATCGATCAGATCATTTCCCCATTTTAGTAGCCATCCCAACTAATTTCCAGATAATTAGAGCCACGGAGGAATCTATTCCTCTTGACTTCGGAATTGCGGACGACGCCTCTCTTGATTATAGCACTTTCTTTAAAATGGACGAATTGAACAGGGCCCTCCAGGCTGCATCACAGAAAACATCTTCTGGGTGCGATGGAATGCCTTATGAAATGTTTCAAAATCTTCCAGATGAAGGAAAAACTAAGATTCTTGAGGTGTATAATCGGTTTTGGACCAATGGGGTGTTCCCCTCCACCTGGAAAGAATCGATTATTGTCCCAATTTTGAAACCCGGTAAAGACCCTTTGAATACGGGAAGCTATAGACGTATCTCGCTTCTGTGTTGTATGGGGAAGCTCCTGGAGGCTATGGTAAATTACCGGTTAGTTCACGAATTGGAGAAAAATGGTCTTATTTCGAAGTACCAGGCTGGATTTAGAAAAGGATACTCCACTCAAGACCAACTAGCACTATTGGAGCACAATATTCAGAAGGCATTCTTCCATCGTCAGCATATTACAGTCGTTTTTTCGACATGAAACAGGCGTATGACAGAGCATGGCGATAAGTCATACTCCGGCGTTTGCATGAATGGGGGTTCAAGGGCAGACTGCCTCTTTTCTTGAGGAACTTCCTTTCTGGAAGGACCTTCAGAGTAAGAATTGGCAGCGCTCTGTCCTCCATGAAAGTGCAAGAAACCGGAGTCCCACAAGGATCGATCCTCAGTTCACCCTGTTTCTTGTTGCAATAAATGGCATAGCTGACGATGTAAGTGCGGAAATTGGCAGATCACTTTACGCTGATGATCTTGCTCTTTTTGCGACACACCCAGCAGAAGATTTCGAGGCCCAAGGATTGCCTAGACGTAGTATACGCCGCTGCTAGGAGGCGTGGGTTCACTTTTTCGTTGGAGAAAACTGTGGCTCTACACTTCTGTAGACTCCGTAGACCTCACAATCATCCACGTCTAGCGTTGGGTGATTGTGAGATCAACTTCAAAGAGTCACATAAATTTTTGAGTCTGAGAATGGATAAAAAACTGAGATGGAAACTCCACATCAATCATATTACTTAGCGTTGTGAATCCTCTTTAAATGTTTTAAAATCCTTGTCAAGGTTGCAGTGGGGTGCAGAGAAAACCATTCTTTTACAAATATTCGATGCTCTAATTAGGTCCAGAATCGATTATGGATGTGCTATATACGGCTCCGCTCGCAAGTTGTGGCTCAAGCAGCTTGATAGGTTGTATAATGCAGGGCTGCGACTTGCGATTGGAGCCTTTCGCACGAGTCCATTAGATTCTATCTATGTGGAGGCGGGACACTTGCCCCCGGAGCATAGAAGAAATCTGATGATGCTCTCTTACACTTCATCATTAAGAGCAAAGAGCTCTCATTTTATGCAAGAAATCATGAATGATACAACTATATCGGATGAATTTAGCTTCAGGCGCTCTGTAACCAGGCCGTTAGTGGTGAGAGCACATGAAACCTTATGTACATATAATGGATCCTGGGTGCACCCAATGTGCTTTCGAACTCCTACGGTAAGCCCTTGGATGCTCCCAGACCTGAAAATAGATCTCTCATTGACTCGGTTTGGGAAACACGACACTGCTCCTTCGATTTACAGAAAGATGTTTCTTGAAAGGCTGCAGCAGTATACAGAACACATCATAATTTTTACGGATGGCTCTAAAACGATAACAGGAACTGGCTGTGGAATATTCATGGACAATCAAACGAAATTTGCAATTCCCGTTCATGATCATACTAATGTCTTCCATGCGGAACTACTAGCAATAAAAATATCTCTTGAAAAGTGCCAATACTTAATGAAAGAAAATATTGTATTGTGCACTGATTCCCATAGTTCTCTTGTAGCAATTAAAAATAAATTTACCAAAGATTCTTTATTGTTGGAAATATTAATATTATTACGTAATCTTACCTGTAGAGGAAGCACAGTAACATTTATTTGGGTTCCAGGCCATGTGAACATTAAAGGAAATGATATAGCTGATGAGCTGGCGAGGCAGGCGACATCTATAGCAGCTGACCCTGCCTCTCCAGTTCATGTCGATGACCAAAAGCTATTTCTAAGAAATCTCGTTAAAAAAAAAGTGGCAGGAAGAATACCGTGATAAAGATTTATTCGTGAAGAACATCGAGGATTCTGTCATGACTGGGAGTCTAACTGCTGGTGTGCACAGGCGTGAGGACGTGATAATGACCCGATTACGTATCGGTCATACCCGCCTCACGCATGGGCATCATCTGATGGGAAGACGCCGACCACAATGTGAGAAATGTTGCAGCATTCTCGATGTTAGGCATATCCTATTGGACTGTCCAGAATTGAAAGATGCTAGGAAGCGACATCATCTCCCAAATGCCCTTAAGGAACTTTTGTGGAAAAAAGAAGCCTCCGTGAAAAAACTAATGGAATACTTAAAAGACCTGAAGCTATTTAATCTGATATAGTTGAAAACTTAACTATTATTCAGGTAACCTAAAAGTGTATAAACTGTTTAAATGTAATTATTTTTAGCGCGGTTCCTCCCTCCCCCATAGGGAGGAACCCCGCTTATAAGGTTGATACAATGAAACAATCCGGAAGTGCCGACTAGAAAATTTTGCGTTTCAGAACCCCTAGAAACCGAAAATAACGGTGGTTCAAATTTGTATATATATATATATGTATATATTTATTTATATATATATATATATATATATATATATATATATATATATATATATTTGTCTGTTCGCTCTCTAAATAGAAGACGAATGGTCCGATTTTGATGAAATTTGGTACAAAAATCTGTCGTCCAATTTGAAAGGTCAAGTTCGTTAACCAGCAAAATCCGCCCACTGGAAGATGGCGTTTGGGGCGAAATTCGCGCAAAAAAAATCGTAACGCTTACGTTTTTGAGTTCATAAGCTTGTAAGTACTCTTTTTATAGGCTTCTTGGGCTAGGAAAACGAATGGAACCATTTTCAAGGCGATAGCTTTAACCGTTTTCGAGAAAACTGAAAAAATAATTTTTGAATGCCGTTTTTGGTTTGGGTACTTAGAATCAAGGGATTCAGTTGAAACATTTACTGCATGTTCTACTTCCATTAAAACTAATATGTTGAAATTTTGGTTGCGTTTGGAGTTAAGGAAGGGTTAGAATAAAATATTTTATTAACAGGCATAAAAAAGTTTTGGTAACTTTGTATACTTTCCTTAATATCTCGAAAAAGGTTGAGAATTTGGGAAACGGAAGAATACCATTAGAAAGCTTACTAAATGCTCTACAAAAAAGGTTCTAATGAAAGTTTTGATTAGGCGATGTCAATCGGAGAAATACCGTATGAAATGTCAGTTTTGGATTTGTCGATTTCCTTCAAATGTCTTGAAACTGTCGAGGCTCCTACTCCGAGTTCTTTGGCATATTCCCTAGTGTTTTTAATTGCTTATAGTAGTCAAATGTATTTGTCAATGAAACAGGATACGTATAATTAGAATCAATATTTTGTTTGTTAGAATTCGAAGATGCCGTACGAATATCTAGATTACAGTACTGGTGTTGATTTCGTTCTTTAGAATTGTTCATGGTATTCCCTATTTTCATCTGTTACCCATAGTTTTTTATTGCTAGTAGTTTTTTCTTATTGATAATAGAATATAAATCTATTTGGCTATAAAACAGGATACGTAAAATTAGTAACAATATTTCGGAGATTTCTGAGCGAAATGCCTTGTAAGATTTTCTACCACCACGAACGACGTTTGTCCTCTATTTACCTCACATTTTAATTGGTTGCTGTTTTTAACTCGTTTCCTGCTTCACTCCACAGATGGGAAACACGCTTCTGACGTCGACCCAATGACGTCATCCGAAGTGCCTAATAAATGATTTCACGTTTTAGAACAGGTTAGATATCGAAAATACCTAGTTGTGCTTCAAATTAGAATCTATTGTTGAGTAATTATATGAATCTTTGGATAATAATTCCAATAGTTAAAATTATAACTCAATTGGAAAATATGTATTTAATAGAACTCATTAAACCTTTTACAGAGAACTCTATTTTTTATTTTAATTTCCTTGATCAACAGGTATTTGCATATATTTGAAAACTCTGTTAATATAACCTCTATATCGTTTTTGGTTAATTCAATATTAAGAAATCCTTTTTTCAATGATTTTATGTTTTTAGGCCAATCTATAATTCCTGTGGGTTAATATGTTTTTTAAAATGAAGCTTTAAAGCCTCAACTGGAATATTTGTGTAATCACCCTTCACAGTTAATTTATTAGAATCATGAATGACCGTTTTTGTGTTACAACTAACAATCTTTGAAAACGAAGTTTGACTATCCTTGTTATTGTTATTTTCCTTCTGTTTGGCCGAAATTTTCTATTCATGGTCTAATTCTCCTTGAATTTTTTGACTAGATCAAGAACCTATTTTAAGCACTCTTAAATTCCTTAATCTAATTCAGGAAGTTTATCAAGCTTGACATAGTCACTTTTGGGTTAATACGGGTGGTCTATACCGAGTATTCTAACCCTTCCTTAACTCCAAAGTTAGACAAAAATTGTAGATTGTGCAATTATGTACCAAATTTGTCTTCACACTTTTTTTCATTAGATTAACCATTTCTGAGAAAAGGCGATTCCAGAATTATCTTTAGTTGTATTCAACATAATATGCCAGACTCGGCTAGATGTTTTTCGAGGGAACAATACTTCTGCTACCTGCTGGACCTCTTTGTAAGGACCTGATAATAAGTACCGTTACAGCCCCAGCTATAAACCACGCAAAATGACCTGCTTGACATTTGATAATATTAAACTTGTGAAGTAGTTCCTCTCTGTTTACCTCAGTTATTAATTTTTAATTATGTTGTACGCCTTATTTTTTAATTGGGTGCTGTTATTTTGATTGCATTTTTTTTTTCAATAAAACAAAGCTAGTAAATGAGAAGGATGTTCACGCTTATATAGAAAATCATTTTGGAAGAGACTGGGAGAATTTCGGGGGGGGGGGGGCTGAAAGGATTTTGGGGGTATGGGATGATAAAAATCTAGAACATGGAATAGTTAGATAATTAAAACGTTATTACGCCCAAAAGAAATTATTTTTTTCTGAACTAAGTGATCTTATTATTAATTTTAAGGTTTTAAGGAACACATTTCTTCCGATTACGGGGGTGCAGCCCTATCTGCCCCCCCCCCCCTTATATACGCCCATACACGTTTTTGTTTTATTTTATTTATGTATAGAGCTTTACTTTAGAATGAGAGCCGGCTTGTGTAATTTCCGCTTCTGTGTAAGTTACTACTGCCGGTTTCCCTGACGCCTTAACATCACTTTTATTTGAGATGTTTGAGAGAATGTTGACAATTTTCACGAGATATATAAAAAAAAGAAGTTTATTTCTATTCTAAGATTTTCAAATGACGTTAGGGATAAGAACGGAACCGCGCTAAGATGATGCAGTTCCTGCGAGTCGGACTTTTTTAAGAGTGCATGTATTTATTGGGTGAGTGTGAGTAATGTGGGAATGGATGTACAGAGTGATAGTATTTATTATGTGTGTGATTTTGTGTGAATATGCATTCTGTGTGCTTGTGATTTTATATTTTTATGCAAATATGTAAATAGTCATTTTAGGATTACATTTAGGTTTAATGTTAGTTCCGATATATGTTCAAGAGGAACTAACGCAATTTGTATATAGTATCTTTAGCATTATTTATTTATTTATTCATGGAGCTTCACAACGGCAAGGTGATTTGCTCACATAAAACTATATAAAGGGTAAAGAATATAAATTCATTATATTCAATTTCAAAAAAAAAGAAAAAGAAATAAAAATTTTAAAAAAAATAAATGAGAAAAAAAATATAAATAAAAAAAAAATAATAATAACATTAATATAAAATAAAATAAATAATTAAATCAAACCAAATAATTGATTTTATAATGTAATGTATAGAATATAACAAAATAAAGAATGACAAATTGCGACAGTAATAAATAATAATTTTGTTTATTGCAAGATGAAAATCATTATTGTGTGTGAATTGTGAGGTATTTAATATAAAGACTGTATTTTCAATTTTGAAGCCTCTCCTGAACAAACCATTGTTCAGCATTAGATTTAGGATTAATTCTTATCTAATCTAGGTTTATATTTTGTTAAATGCCTAGTAAAAGTCGTTTCATCATATGTTAAAAAATGAAACAATTTTGTATGGTGCTAATGACCTTAGCAGTAGATGCACCAAACAAAACAAAAAATAAAAAAAAAATAAATTAAGTATACAGTTCGGGAATGGCCTTCAAGCAGCACACGAGAAGAAGTTGTCCTCTGCCGGCTGAGGATAGGCCATTCCCTACTGACTCACTCATACCTTATGACAGGACAAGACAGACCAATATGCCAGTACTGCAATACAGCAGTTACTGTTAAACACTTACTGACAGACTGCAGACTCAGGCAAAACACTGACTTACCATCAAACATGCAAGAATTACTTTCAGATGACAGCAAACATATTACAGACATATTCCAATTCCTTTCTAACATAAAAATTCTGGATAAAATCTAGCCACGTTTTTTTTTTCCTCACCTGTTTTGTTTATTTTGTTATATATATGTAATATAATATTTTTTTTCTTCTTTCTTTTATTTGTCTATATATTTTTCTTTTTTTGCCTTTTCTCTCCCATTTTTTTTCCTTCCCCCTTTTTATTTCTAGAAGTAAATATCACTGAGTGAGACTCTGATATATCAACACAGAATTTGATTCACACAGTGAGACACTGATATATCAACACAGACTTTTTATTTGTTTTACTATTATACTTATTGACTATACTATTGACTTTCTTGTACTTACCTCAATTATTTATAGCTGCAGTTTCGTCGCCTGAGTTGCGATAAACTTAATAAATAAATAAATGTCCATTCTTTGTGAAGTAATCAATGGCTCCTGCTTTCAATCGTCCCAGATTATGCAGTTCAGATAGCTTTAAGTATTAGCTGAAATTATTTACATCCAAATTGCTGATGCACAAAGGTCTTTCAAGTCAAGCAAGGCATATTTGTATTGTTATATATATTTGGATACTGGCTCAACTACATCAGGAAAACGAACACCATTGGTTCGCTAAATCTGAGGCAAGGAGTATATGGGCAATTCTACAGAAAAGTAGCACTTTTTGGTTTTTGTCAATTATTCAGTTAGTATTGAAAATATGAATATTTTTCGGGGTCTCCCGTGGTCTAGTGGCTAGCGCGCTAGATTCATAAGCGGGAGATGGTGGGTTCGATCCCCACCGGCGCCAGAAATTTTCATCATCTCATGGCTCGCTGAGAGGATTCCTGGCTGCCCCCTGGACGTCGGCGCTAATGGCCACGGTTTGTCGATGCGCCGTAAAAAAAACACTACTCGGGTTTGTAACTTTCGTTGATTTTTTTAGGCCTACAGTAACTTACAGGAAGTTTTTTGTTAGAGTATTTTTTTCATTATGCCGCCACAAATGTAGCTGAAAGAGAAAAAACTAAAAACTATTATCCTAAGGGATGACAAAAGCTTCACTAATGTCTGTCACACAAAATTTTATCACTTCCCTGTCACAATGAAAACACAAAATTTGTGAACTGTAAACGTGGCTTTTTTTTATTTTTCAGTCAGCTAATTTAGAATCTCAATGTAAAAAAAAAACAAATGATTTCAGCTTGATTTTTATTTCTGGAAAGAGAGGAGCTGCTTTGAAAGTTTTTTTCAAGTAAAATGACGAGTTGTAAAAATTGTTTATCACTCCCCTGCTCTTCATAAAAAATCAGTCGATTTTTATTCTTGTGATTTGATAACATTGTTTGATAAGTACCCCAAAACACTTTATTTAGATGTCATTAAAAGCTTTTTATTGTAAACAGGGTGTGCTACAGGTGATCCAAACCTCAAAATTATCCTTGCCCTGTTTCTCACTCCCCTGTAAATTATAATACAACACTGAGGCACACGACGAAATTGATATTCAAAAACAAGACTTATTTTGGCAATTTATACTAAAACCTTTGGCCTAGTAGTATTAGCTTTTGTTCTGTTAATTTAATAAATAAAAATAATTGACAAAAATGTGCTTTTTTTCACGTTTTCTCAACAGGGAAGTGAGGATTAAATGTTTTTCACTTCCCTGTCAACATTGTTGAGTATGAAAAAAATTGTTTAATTATATTTTCCCAAGACGTGTTTTTGTCATGGCTTTTGCCATTTCCCCGGTTTAATATACCATGCTGTATCTTCAGAATGGCCATTAGAAACATATACTGCTAAGAAATATTGTTTCTTTGCTCTTATTCTCACTCCCCTGCCAGCCAAAAACAAAATGGCTGTTTTTTGGCCACTTAGGCCATGAAAACTAATTGACCAATGCTTTGATAATATTAAGATAGACATGCTTTATTATCTCTGAGGTAAAGATCAAAAAAATAAAATTAAAAAAAAAGAAAAAAGTGTTCACCAAAAGTGCTACTTTTCTGTAGAATCACCCATATAGGAACGCCCAGTTCAAGGGAAAATTCATAGACTAAATAGGCTTAAGACCCCCAACTGCAAATGTCACAGTCCGTTATAGTACGTAAGCTTAGGATAAGGTGTAGCTTTAGTTCCAACTCCAGGTTCCAATCTGCTAGGCCTGGAGCTTTCTATGTACATATTAATAAATGGGAGGGTGGGAAAAAGAAAAAAAAAAAAAATGTATAATTAAGAAGGTAGAGTTAGTCAGGGTTCTGATTCTGAATTACAGATTCAGAAATGATTGAGCATCCCTGGGGCAAAGTTCTCCTTCTTCACATCTACGTATAAGAAAATATAAGATTGATAGAAAAAAAGAAAAAAAAGAAAAAAATGGCTTATAAACATGATTTATTGAGGTAAACGTGACCCAATTTCATTTAATAATTACGTTTGAAAAAACAATCAGTAAAAATAATATATATGGTTAAATAAAAAAAAAAGGTCCCTTAACAGGCCACGAGGGCCCGGAGGGGCAGATACTATAGAGGTATGTGATTCATGACCATACGGCATACTAGGGAGATAGTGTGGTCAGTACTATGCTCCGGCCGTCTGATTTTACCCATCTTGCTTCGACTGATTGAGTCATTAGCACCAAGGTACCCATTATTAAATTAATTAAAGGCTGGGTTGGCCTAGGGACTGTCAGGGCGGCCGAATTCAACCCATCTCAATGAAGAAAAAATCTTTAGTGTTTGCTCGGGATTTGAACTCAGGTCCTCCAACTTATTAGTCCAGTGCTCTACCGCTGAGCTAACCTCGCCCCCCAATATATATGGTAATATTTTCTAAAAAAATTTCATCACAACCCGCAAAAATAGGATCTAGCATTGACAGAAGAAATTGGAATGGTTTTCAAATAGTTTTAGTTTTTCATTTGCCTTTTTTTTTTCTTTTTATATTTTGTCATATTGTTGTTGATATTTCTTCAAATAAAACTTAGCTTCACTGTGTTTCATTCATCCATGGCACATTCCTTCAGAAAGGCTTTTAATTAATTTAATATTCTCTGCTCTTAAGTTGACGATGAGGGAGCTGGATGGACAAAATAACAAAAAGGCGTTTTCTTTAAATAATTTCATTAAGATAAAAGGTGCAAGATCTAAACATATATACCTTCAGGGATGAATGAGACAAACAATGGTATTTACAATTGAACCAATCAAATTACATTTTTTTAAATTATTTTGCTTTTATAATTTAAAGATAATATTTTCCTCGGCCTTTGTTCAAATGGTTTTATAGCTTTACCTGGTCAGATCCGCCAGACCCTAGAATCCCTCTACCGATAATTCATTTCATACGTTTCAATGCATTGGAAAATATCAAAATTTTTCACATATTCCTGTGTTCTTTTACTATAGTAATAATTCTACAAATAAAATCAATTAAAAAATAAAATAAAAAACCAACAGCATGAAGGCAATTGAAAATATTCAAAAGACGTCATCGAATCTCTTTCTCTTGGCAAGCTATATTTCTAACAATGAATTGTTTTTTTAATTTTACCTAATCTGTTTTATTGTCAAATACATTATCCAACTATAAGCAATTAAAAAATAACAAGGAATAAAAACAGACAAAAAGAACCGTTCGAATAAACAAAATCAATTACTTCAAAGTTTAAGCACTTATTTCTCTGATTGACATCACCTAATCAAAAATTGTTTCAGAATCTTTTTTGTAGAGAATTTATAAAGCTTTCAAATAATTCCTATCCACTTATCACGATTTCCCAACCTGGTTCGAGATATTAATGAAATTATACGAAGTTCCCAAAACTTTTCATGTCTGTTCATAAAATAATTTATTCCAACCCTTCCTTAACTCCAAACGTAACCAAAAGTTTAACATGTTAGTTTTGATGAAATTCAAACATGCAAAAAATGTTTCAACTGAATCTAATGATTCTAAGTAACCAAGCCAAAAACTTGATTTAACAACATTTTTTTCCAATTTTCTAAGAAAGGGTTAAAGCTATCGCCTTAAAAATGGTTTCATTCGTTTTACTAGGCCAAGAAGCCTATAAAATGAGTACTTAAAAGCATATGAACTCAAAAACGTAAGCGTTACGATTTTTTTTGCGCGAATTTCGCCCCAAACGCCATCTTCCAGTGGGCGGATTTTTCTGGTTAACGAACATGACCTTTCAAATTGGACGACGGATTTTTGTACCAAATTTCTTCAAAATCAGACCATTAGGGACGCCAGAAATCCGCGAACAGACAAATATATATATATATATATATATATATATATATATATATATATATATATATATATATAAATATATACATATATATTTATATACAAATTTTAACCACCATTATTTTCGGTCTCTAGGGATTCTGAAACGCGAAATTTTCTAGTCGGCACTTCCGGATTGTTTCATGAGATCAACCTTATAAGCGGGGTTCCTCCCTATGAAGGGAGGGAGGAACCGCGCTAAAAGTTGTTTTCTTTAAATAATTTCATTAAGATGAAAGGTGCAGGATCTAAACATATATACCTTCAGTGATGAATGAGACAAACAATGGTATTTACAATTGAACCAATCAAATTACATTTTTTTAAATTATTTTGCTTTTTCAGGTACAACATTGACACAAGAATTAGTTTGGATTTTAGTAAATAATTTTGATTTTGCGAGCGCCAAGAAAATATTTCTTTGGGAACGCACCCCCTTCTTTGAGTAGGTTATAATAATTTTAAATAATTTTATTTTATTGTTATATTTAAAAGCTATTTAAAGAGCATTTTGTCCCGTGCAGATTAAATCTATTTTTTCATGAAAAAACGAAACAGAGGTTTTTGGAAGAAAATTCTAATAATCCAAAAAATAAGGAAATAATTGAAGAAATGAGCGTGCCTTGCTACCTAACTGCTGCTAAGATGGAGTCTCCTAGAGTGATCAAAACACATTTTCCCTTAAGTTTACTACCAAAAGAAGTTCACCATAAAAAAGCCAAGGTATTGTGATTTGTTTATAATATTCGTTTATCATTTCAATACGCTTACAAATATTCTTATGTATATATTCAAACTGTAGATGTCATATTAACATCATTAATTAAGTGAGGCTGATTACAAAGTTGGGAGCGAGTATTGAGTCGAGTAGTAGGCACTCACTGAAAGGTTTTATCTTCTAGTGACAACATTTAGGGGTTCGGGTGAAGGTCCCAGACCCTCCCAGCCTTAATTGGGTAGCTGCAAAGGGGTATATCGTGGCGCCAGACTGACCACATTATCTTCCTAGTGTGCTGTGTGGTCAAGAATCTGATAACTCTAAAGTTTCTGTACCCTCTCGGCCTGTTACAGTATTTAATGATTTCTTTGCTTTCTACAAAGCTAAATGATAAATAAACATAATTTTCCGACATAATTTTTATTTCCCAAGTATTATTATGTTTATCTTTGGTGGTGTGAATTAATAGAAATCAATCTTCCAATTTGTCCTATATATTTCTCTACACGTACTTGGTATGCTGTATATACCCGGTGTCTTTAATCCAATTCATAAATATCAGATAGGAACTATGTTCACTACCAATATGAAGATCAGCCACCTGCTCCTAAAATATAGGATGAACTTGGCTTAAAGACACCGAGTATAAACAGCATACTTTGTTCATGAGGGAAGAAATATAAAGGACAAACTGGAAGATGGATTCCTAAAGGCTCAAATAATATATAAAAAGTATCAAGAACATGGATACAAAAAGATCAGCGGTTGCAGAACACTTCTTTACCACAAATCAGTTTATAGAGTTTGATAAGACTAAAGTCCTAGTAAAAGCATCCAACACACAGGAAAGAATTATCCAAGAAGCGATAGAAAATTGTAAAATATCCCCAGAACTTCAACAGAGGTAGCTACAGACTTAGCAAATTATGGACACCCGGCATCCCAAGGATACAGAAGATTTGAATGACCACACAGACTCCAACAGTGCAGGAAGGGGACCAATCAGAAACCTGGAAAGGCCAGCTTCGACCTTGACCAGGTGTATATAAGACCTGGACTGAAACCTATATTCATTCTCAGAATGAAGAGGAAACCGGCAGAATGTCTGGCGAAACGTTGGTTATTACCAATTTGACATGGTCATATCCAGAAGATTTTTAGACATTAAATAAAATAGACCGTGGAAATCTACGAGAATTATTACACCTGACATGCATATGTTGCAAATTGTTCTTAAAGTATATTATTCTGACTTGAGAGCTTATCTTGGATTTCCTAGTATAAATCATGAGGATCATGAATGGTTATTTGGCCATTGGTGTTTAGGACATGAATGCTGTAATAAATTTGCTACAAAAGTGGACATATTTTCTTTTTTTTATAATATGCTCAAATGAGTTTTCAAAAATCATTCTTTTTAATGCTCTAAATTTAAGAAATTGAAAATTCCATTTTATTTGACCCACAGATGTATCTTTTCAATTAGTGATTTCCTGTGAATATCTCCTCTGTAAAATGTTATTTGTCATTAGCATTACATGAACTGTGGACTTCACAAACAAAAGCAAAAATAGCTATCTTAGAAAATTTGATTGGGTACTAGGTGTTTAAACATTACAATGTGATTATTTTATTAACAGTTTCTATATAATACTACTTAATTATACAGATAAAATAATAATGAAAATTACTTGATTATTTTTTTTCTATCCTGGAATAACCATAAAAAAAAAAAACATATATATCTCTAACGCAGGTGTGCCCAACCCGCGGCCCATTTGAAGACTTTTTGTGGCACAGTTGAAGTTTCTAACTCTCTATATTATTTAAGACAAAAATTTGCATGAACTAAATTATCTGTTGGTATTAAAACAATTTCAAACGAAATACAAAAACAAGTGTCACATTAATTCTAAAGTAATAAAATATTTTATTCTGAATAACATTCAAAATAGAATTAATGTGACACTTGTTTTTGTAGTTCATTTGCAATTGTTTTAATACCAACAGATAATTTAGATAATTTTGAATGTTGTACAGAATAAAATATTTTGAATAGTAATTATTGTTGTATTTTGATATGTGTGGTCCACCTCAGTTGAGTAAATTTTTACTTGGCCACCAACAGATTTGGGTTGGGCACCCCCGCTCTAATGTAAACATTCTTGGCTATGAGTGCTAAGGCATGAGCACTCAATGCCTCAGGTCATGGGTCGAACTCCAAATGGGGGAGGAGGCTTTTATTCCAGAAAAAAAATAAAAGATACAAAAAGCCTATTCTGGCTAGAAAAAAATGGTTACCTGTGGAAAGCTCGCCCCCCCCCTCCCCGTGTTGTGTATAAGTGGACTTTAAATTTAAATAAATAAATAATGAAAACATGTTTGTATTATTGATTTTTTTTCCTGTTATTAAGGCTATGTGAGAAAGTCATGTTTTATTAAAGTTATCATAACTAAATAAACTAGATTTATAAAACACTGCATATATTTATTTATAGAAATTTGATTTATTTAAAACTGGCTAGTGTTAATTTAAAATATTTTCAGATAATATACATTGCAAGAAATCCAAAGGAAATTATCCCCTCATATTATTATCTTTTTCGGCTTTGGAGAACCTCTGATTACGTTGCTTCTCTCAAAAAATTTTGGCATCAATTTAAACAAGGACTAGGTAATTATAAAATAACTAATTCAAAGTATAACATTCTTAGTATTTATTTTGAGTTTCGCTTATTTTTTCCAGTTCCGTGGGGTCCATACTGGTCTCACATAAAGGAAGCCTGGGACAGTCGCAATGATAACAATGTCTTGTTTCTTTTTTATGAAGATATGTTAAAGGTACGATAAAATCAACAAAATTTATTATTTTTTTTAGGTAAACTGTTGAGATATTATTTCAATAATTGGGAGACAACATGTCCAATTGTTTTTTTTCTTTCTATTCAACAATACTCTCCTAGCCCAGTATTTTAAGGGAGGGGCTGACCAATGGAATTTATAATTATTTTTGTTAAAGTAATGTTACCAGGAAGTTTAGGCATATGATGTCTAAGCTGACCAATATAAAAAAGCCAAACGCAGAAAAAAATTGCAACAATGCAAATCGAATCCCTTATAAAATTGATAGTTTTCTAAATTAATAAATAATAATATGAAATGAATATTATAGGACTTCTAAGTATTTAAATTATTAAATTTACAAATTCATTAAGACATTATGAAACAATTTCTCACTATAAAAATATATTTTTATAAATATATTTTACATTTTAACTGAAACGTAATAATTTATTATCAGAATAGGAAAAATTCCTAATATAGCAGAAACAAAATGAAAAATATTCCAACTGAATTATTTGACACACTGAGAGTTTCAGTACTGTAACAGGCCGCAAAAGCACAAGAGGTGTAGATTTCAGTACCCGATTATTGACATTAATGCAAAGTAGGGAGATAGTGTGGTCAGTACTAAGCTTAAACCGCCTGATATTCCTCTTTTTGTGTGCTGTTAAAGGCTGGGCGGGCCAAGGGATGTTCACTAAGAATTTCAGCGTAACATTTCTTTCCTCTCCTTTGGCAAACGATTACCATATCAACCAAGTGTAGAAGATGGAATTAGGTAATTGTTGTTTAATTAAAATTAAGCAAATTATGAATGCTAATCAATTTTCTTAAAACTTTAATAGGAGTTTCCTATTTAACTCATTGTATAACCTTCAACTGATTTATACATTACAATTTATGCTTTTAGGACATGGAAGGAACCATCATATCAATAGCTAATTTTCTATCCATTCCTGCTCCACCTGAAAAAGTTAAAATGCTAAAGGAACACTTAGACATAAAAAATTTCAGCTGCAACCCCTCAGTAAATTTCGATGGACTAAGAGATGTTGGCGTTTTGAACAAACAAGAGAAATCTTTCGTCCGTAAAGGTATTAAGTAGTAAATTAGCTAAAACTTTTAATAAACAGAACCCCCCAAATATTTGAAGGGATGACATTTATTTACTTTTGGGGATTTTTTTTTTGTTTTGGCGCATCAACATGGGGGCCACTCGCGCTGACATCTATGATACCGCTGAGGATTTTCTCAACCGGCACTGAAATGAGAAGAATTCCTACTGCAGACGGGGGGGGGGGGGGGGGGGATTAAATTTCAATCTGCTAATTTTTTTGTTTTTTTGTTTTTTTTTTTTTAATGGAACAACAGTGCATCGGCAAATCTGGGCCATTAGCACCGACATCCAGGGAGCAGCGAGGAATTTTCTGAACGAGCCGTGAGATAAGAAAATCCCTGCAGCCGGTGGGGATTGAACCCACCATCTCCAGCTTATGAATCTTGAAATTATTATTCTTTTTCTTTTTTTTTTTTAATTCATTTTTTTAACATATTTCCAATTTGGTGTTAATGACCCCAGGAGTAGAAGCACTAAAAAAAAAAAATAAATAAATAAAATAAAAAAAAAAATACAATTTATTAATGGATTATATTTATTTTATTTTTTTGAGATTGCTCTCTGAAATTAGCGTTTGGTCCCTTACAAAATGCTCACAAATTGAAGTGAATCACTCAAGGAAATTCAGATATTTTATCATTTTAGCACTTTCCTCCGAAGGAAAGTAGCTATTGAGGTTGCACTCATGATGGAATTTTTGAAAAATTTCTTCGGTAAAAATGCAGTTTCCAGCCCTCAAAACCGATTTCTTTCAAACTTTGCACAATAACGTATTTTGATGCACTAAACACGAATACGATAAAAAAAAAACGTCGGATTTAACTAGGAAAGAAGTTATTAAGCACTTAAGTTCACTGTTGTGCAGGTTATGAGAGCTAATGTAAACAACTAAATTTGTCAACATACGCATGCGCGGGTATGGAAAAGTTCGTAATAAGGAAGTTTAATTGAAATTTACCATAAATTATCGAAATTCATCAGCAGTTATTTATTTACAATCATTTTTTTAAATAATTAAACACTCCTCACATTTCTTGTTTCGTTCATGAAAAGTATTATATATCAGAAATCCCTTAATAATTTGCTAATGCCTTTATAATTATCGTTCTAATTCGCGCCTATCGAACTTCAATTGTCAACAAGTCAATTGTCAAACAAATATTTTGATGCTAAACAGAAGAACATTTAGATGGATATTTAGCCGAATTTCTCTTCAAACGCGCTCATAAATATGAAGAGCGTTTAAAGGCATTTTTCAGTGCGATTGGGGATTTGTATCCACCGAACATCCAGTCTCAAGAAGAAGAAGAAGAAGAAGAAGAAAAAAGCTAAAAGAGATGTCTTGGAGGATTAGAGGAATGTCTAGGAAGACTTTAAGGGCATACGTGCTATGCGTTTCCGCTCGCTCAAGAAAATAACAAAACCCCAGTCAATCCAACTCGCTAAAATTAATAGAATTCTATTAATTTTAGCGAGTTGGATTGACTGGGGTTTTGTTATTTTCTTGAGCGAGCGGAAACGCATAGCACGTATGCCCTTAAGCGACAGGCGACGACGGGTGAGGATGCCCTTAAAATTAACAATATCTTTGAATAAATGGTTTCTGAACATTTCAAATGAGAGTTCTCTGTTTCCCAATGTTACATATCTGCGCATGCGCGTGTTTACAAATACGCTGATGCCTAGTTTTATAACCTTCCTAACTTTAGTGCTTAATATTATAGTCTATTAATTTTAGCGAGTTGGATTGACTGGGGTTTTGTTATCTTTTTGAGCGAGCGGAGCGAGCGGAAACGCACAGCACGTATACCTTAAAGTCGTAATTTATGCCTTAAAGTCATCACAAATTTAGTTGTTTAAATTAGCTCTCATAACCTGCACAACAGTGAACTTAAGTGCTTAATAACTTCTTTCCTAGTTAAATCCGACGTTTTTTTTTATCGTATTCGTGTTTAGTGCATCAAAATACGTTATTGTGCAAAGTTTGAAAGAAATCGGTTTTGAGGGCTGGAAACTGCATTTTTACCATTTCTTCAAATCTTTATCGATCCTACCTAGTAGAAACCGAAAATGACCCCCGTTAAAATTATATATATATATATATATATATATATATATATATATATATATATATATATATATTGTAGCAGCAAGAGACTGACAGAAAGCATGGTTGCTAGGGACTTGCCTAAGTGAGCAGTATCTAGCAACCAGCTGTTCTAATTAAACTATTTCACACAGAGTACTATAACCTCAGTCTTGTTTCTTCTTCTCTTGTGAGTGCATCTATAAAAACAGACAATTTAAACTGCTCTGGACTGTTCGCGGTAGCTACCCTCAGCAAACACAGCAGCCTCCAGGAACCCATAACCAGCTCATAAAACTACAAGTAATCTATTCAATTTTTGGACTATTTAATATTTCTATTTTCGTTTCCGCTCTAGGCAATTTATGTAAATATGTTATTTTTATTTTACATTTAATTATATACTGTTGACGTTCTACATGTTTATTTCCAGTTTCTTTTGTTTACTGTGTTATTAGTTAATTTAATTTCTGAACATGCAATAATATTCTTGTTGGGACCTTCTGATTTAAGCAATCATGCACAAGCTTACATAACCCAACAATATATATATATATATATATATATATATATATATATATATATATATATATATATATATATATATATATATATATATGTCTGTTAACACGATAGCGGCCAGAGTTTTTGTTTTTTCGTCACGAAACTTGGTATACAGCGTTCAATTAACAAATGATTAAACGAGTTCGTAAACCACCAAAATCGGTCCAACAGAAGAGGGGGGGGGGGTTTACCCCGAACCCAAAACACTTATTTGACAATGCCAGCCGTAGTATTTGATATATTTCAACAAGACTTGGTATTTCTAGTGGTAATCTACAGACAAAAATGTGTTGTAAAAATGAACTAAATCGGTCCATTAGAAGGGGGGGGGGGGGGTTTACTCCGGACCCACATAACCAATTTGCCACTACCAGCCGTAATTTTTGTTGTATTTCGACGAAACTCGGTATTCGTAGTGGTCATCTACAGAGAAAATGTGTTGTAAAAATAAACTAAATCGGTTCATTAGAAGGGGGGGGGTTTACTCCGGACCCAAATTACTAATATACTCATACCGGTCGTGATTTCTGCGGCATTGTAACGAAACTTGGTATACGTCGGATAATTCATTAGAAAGAAGTGTTGTAAAAAGTAAGCTAAATCGGTTTATCGGAAAGGGGGGTATACTTTGTACTATATTTCAATAGAATAGCCCGCCAGAAGTAGGTTCACAAAGCCGCCGCTAGGATCGCTTTCTACTACTAGGGGGAAGTCCCCCTACATTCCTGTATCCTTTTCCTGCGTCAGTTCAAAAGACGAAAATATGAAGTTTTTGTATATATATTAAGTTCATGGTTTTATTTTATTTATATAGTTTTTTTTTAGCACTTTCCTCCGAAGGAAAGTAGCTATTGTGGTTGGACTCATGACGGAATTTTTGAAAAATTTCTTCAAATCTTTATCGATCCTACCTAGTAGACTCCGAAAATGACCCCCGTTAAAATTTATATATATATATATATATATATATATATATATATATATATATATATATATATGTGTCTGTTAACACGATAGCGGCCAGAGTTTTTGTTTTTTCGTCACGAAACTTGGTATATAGCATTCAATTAGCAAACGATTGAACGAGTTCGATAACCACCAAAGTCGGTCCACCGGAAGGGGGGGATTACCCCGAACCCAAAACACTAATTTGACCATGTCAGCCGTAATATTTGTTATATTTCAACGAAACTTGGTATTCGTAGTGGTAATATAGAGAGAAAAGTGAGATATAAAAATGAACTAAATCGGTTTATTAGAAGGGGGGGGGGGGGTTACTCCGGACCCACAATACCAATTCGCCACTACCAGCCGTGATTTTTGGTATATTTCGACGAAACTCGGTATTCGTAGTGCTAATCCACAGGTAAATATGTGTTGTAAAAATAAACTAAATCGGTTCATTAGAAGGGGGGGGGGGGTTTACTCCGGACCCAAATTCCTAATATACTCATACCGGTCGTAATTTCTGCTGTATTGTAACGAAACGCGGTATACGTCGTGGGTAACTCATGAGAAAGAAGTGTTGTAAAAATGAGCTGAATCGGTCAATCGGAAAGCGGGGGTTTAATTTGTAATATATTTGAATAGAAAAGCCGGCAGACGTAGGTTCACAAAGCCGCCGCAAGGAGCGCTTTCTACCACTAGAGTGACTGTATCCTGTTCCTGCGTTAGATCAAAATACGATAATATGAGGATTTTTGTATTTATTACGTAGTTGATCAGTTACTCATTACAAAATGAGAACTATTCACGTTTTTATTTTATTTATGTAGGATATTTTAAGCAAATTGTTCTGGAAAGCAGTCTACACTACCCAAATTCTGAGGAAAGTGCTTAGTTATGCAGCTCCTGCGTGACGGACTTTTTTTTTTTTTAATTATTCAGGAATGCAATCTACACTACCTTAATACCGAGGAAAGTGCTTAGTTATGCAGCTCCTGCGTGACGGACTTTAATTTAATTGATTGAATCAAAATTTGTTCTCTATCATCAAGATTGATATTTGAGAGTGTGGTGATAGGAAAACCAGCAATTTAGCCCAGGTATGGCTGAACCAGTACGCTCTTATAGAGTAGGCTCAATATTGGTGAGGTCAAGGATAATGATTAATCGAAAATTCAGCTTTTTTATTATGTTTAGAAATAAACATGTTTCTGCACAAACATACCTGAGCGGCGTCATCAGAACTGTAATTTTCGTTTTATTCCAAGAAATGGGGTCTTTTTGATGATAATCCTTGACCTTATAAGGAAAGGTTGCTTCAATGTTATTTAGCGGAAAAAGAAATAACGTGGATGAACTGGCTTGCTTGTTCACCAGACAAGAATCCTATTGAACATGTTAGGTACAAACATGGGCGTATATAAGGGGGGGCTTAAAAATAAATGAAATAAGATCACTTTGTACATAAAATGTTTTTTATTTTACGTGTAATAGCTTTTTAGTTGCCTAAAACTATTATACAAAATTCTAAATTTTTAGTATTCCATACCCCGGAAATGGTCGCGGCCCCCCCCCCCCCCAAATTTTCCCAGCCCCCTCCCGAAATTATTATCTATATATATGCCCACGGGCACAAACTTTAACGCTAATTAGAGGAATGGCCTACTTTACCTTTAATATTATTTTGTGAGCTTAATAAGGAGTATGAACCACAGATGTGAAGCATTAATTCAAAGTAGAGGGGGTCTTTTTTTTTTTTTTTTTTTTTTTTTTTTTTTTTGCTAAACAAATACCATTACCAATCGATAAGTAAGGTATTACACACAAAGAAACAAAAAATAACTGGAAGTAAGGTTACCTAGATTTTGATGTGTTGTCTCTTAAGAGTGTTACTTAGATTTTGATGACTGATCCACTTGAAATTGTGATATTATTATTAAATATTTAATCTTATTATTCCACTTAGCTTGTTACAATAATAATTTTATCTTAAGTACATTCTATCATTTTCCAACTAACCAGAGCTGATTTGAAGTATTATTTTTACATTTATTTAATTCATCTCTTTCTAATTTCATTTTCTTTATAATGTTTACATTTTTTTTTTAAAAGTGGCATATTGGAAAATGACCAATTGAAGCTACTTATGTTGTAACTGTAAGACCAAGTTGCATTTTTTTCATCTACTTTTTTTTATGGATATTGGCTCTATCCTTCATTCCACGGGCAGTACTTACTGAGTTCCTTCCTAAAGCAAAATATGGCTTGGCAAGAAACCCCTCCGAACTTTAGTCTCTATCTAAAAAAATGTCTACCTTTGATTGTTCTTTCCCCTCTTTAGCCCTTATCCTACTCCCACTCTCTGGGGGATAACATTCGTAAAATATTCAAAAAACATTGTTGTTCCCGACACTTAAATCCTTCTCTTTCTCCAGAGAGCTACGATTTAGTAGAATCATTCTTTCATTACTTTCGATTATAATTTTTTCCCCTCCCATCACTTATTATTTTATTGTAAAGTTAAATATTATTGTTCTTTGTATCTAGTTCTTGTTTATGAATAACTTTTCTAAATGGCCATGCCCATATCAATAATCTGGGCAGATGCCTTCATTTTTGTCCGACTGAGGACTATGTCCTACAATAAAGCATAGTTCCATTTTCATATAAATATATATTTTGGCTAATTTTATATTTCATTGTAAAATATTAAGGAGATTAAATTTAATCTTGTCAAGACAAGTTAACTATTAAATTTGTCTCCATTTTAGGGCAGAAAAGGGAAAAACCTGAGGAACTTACTGAAGACATAGAGAATGAAATACGTGATTGGGTAGAAGAAAACTACAAGAAAACTAGCCTCAGGTTTCCTTCTAATCCTGTGACTGGTTAATTACTAAAATTTCCTTCTTTTTAAAAAGTATTACACATAGAAACTAAAACATGGATAATCCTTATGTGCTAATGAGCAGAATTTTATCAAACTAATTCACCAGAGTCTGACAAAGGGTAAATAAGCAATTACCCATCCGTCATACCGCCAAGACCTTTTTACTTTTGGTATAAATAGTCACGAACGGCTCTTCACAGGACAATTTGTAATATTTGTCTCATGTTGAAGAATAAATTGAATTATAACTAAAATGGAAATATTAATTGTTGTTTTTGTAAAAATATTATTATTTATATTTTCTGTAAAAAATAAAATGATTAATATTTTCTGTACTGTTTACTTCAATTCCTTCCTATTTGAATTTCTAAACATTTATTGATACAAATAAATTAATAGAATTCAGAATTTTTTTGCAAATTATTACTATTTTTTTTTCAATTTAGTTTTACTTTTTTGCCGCATACATAAATTAAATAAAAAATAAAAGTCTTTAAAAACTTTAATATCTACAAGTAATAAATTAAAATGTTATATTTCTGTCTCAAGTCTCTGAAATAAGTTATGGCCTTCACCAATATTGATTCTTTACATTTTACAGTGGACATGAATTCTTTATTTGAAGACAAAAGTAGAACTAGAACACCATTGTAAATCGAGGTGCAATCATCAACAATTATGTAGTTCAGAAATATTCATAACATTTGTTTTGTTTAAAAAAAAATACGTAGAATAATATCACTCAGGTTATCGGAAGGAAAAAGGAAGCTGTCCATAATTTCTCCATTCAATATAGAAGAGTGTGACCAAACTCAACTTTCTCTTAGCTTTTACACTTTTTTTACCTCCTGTATAGTACGATCTGTCAGAAGCTCAATATCTTACAAGCCTTTCTCTATGAATAACTAACAAGTCAAAATTTAGTAAAGAATTAAGCAAGTAATATTCCTTCAGGAGTTTAGAGCTGACGAGTTATGGATGATACCTTGCCCAGAATCGTTAAGGTTGACGACGAATTGAATAATGAATTACTGGAAGACTATTTGGGAGAGAGAACAGGATGGTATTTTGTAGGAGAAGATGGATATTTGCTTCCGAGTAAATATGCGGACGAAGCTTCAAAAATTCTCAATTTTGAATGCAGAGAAGATGACGTATGGATTGTAACTTTTCCGAGATCAGGTGAGCAACTTTTTTATTATTTTTTATTAGTTAATTTAATTTATAATAATAATAATTTATAATTTATTTTGCTTTATTGGAGTCTCACAACTTTTACAATGGACTCTTTTATCAGAGTTAATTATATTAATAATTTACTCATTAGAGTCCCATAACATTTATAATGGATTCTTATAACAGAGTTAATTATATTAAAATTAATAATAAATTAAGGCGCTAATGGCCAAGGTTTGTCGATGCGCTGTTAAAAATAAATAAATAAAAAAATAATAAATTAAATACATATCAATAAATTAATAAAATCAGTTCCACTCCGAACTGTTATTAAAAAATAAAAATTAAAATAACAAAACTGGGTGGTAACCTGTAGATAGCCCGGCGCTAATAGCCAAACAGTCGATGCGCCGTTAAAAAAAAAAAAAAAAAAAAAAAAAAAAAAAAAAAAAAAAAAAAAAAAAAAAAACAAAAAAAAAAAAACAATTTGTAGCTAAATGTAATTTATCGACAGTTCCAGGAGATATGTGGTTTAAAAGCTATATATAAAAAATAATAAATGCTCTGGAGACATATTTAAATATATATGACACTTAAAGTATAAAGTTAGTTTTATTTATCAATTTATTATATATAATATATATATTCAGACTAAATTGAAATATGGCATTAAAAAATTAAAAAGTCATAAATAAGCATATATAAATATATATATATATATATATATATATATATATATATATATATATATATGCTTATTTATGACTTTTTAATTTTTTAATGCCACTTTTCAATTTAGTCTGAATATTAACAGCGTCATTTATGGTCTTGTTTTAACATGGTGGTTTCAGTTTTGGCACAAAATTTTATAATAAGATTTTATAGAGTGAATAACTAATAACTTAAGAAATAATTAAAGTGCTCCATAATTTAAAATACTCTACAAAATTGAAATAAATGAGATAAGGAAATAAAGAATAATTATTTTAGGATAAATTGATAAAGCAGATAATGTTTTGTTTTAAGCATTTTTTTATTACTACACAATGCTAAGAAATCCATAAAAATTGTGATTCAATAGTTACAAAAGTCAGGCCAAAATATTATTGATATAAAATCACATTCAAAGTTTAGGCACCTAAATCAGCGGAAGGCACAACAATGAATTTAAAACAAAAACAAAATTTTATTCTAATTATCATATAAACCACATCATCTAAAGTGTGTTTTTATAACGACTTTACCTTTGGTTTGGTAAGTAATGGTCAGAAATAACTAATAATATATTTAAAAGTTTAGAAAAAAAAAAAAAAAAATGAATGAATATTTATATGGAAAACTGAATCTACATTAAAAATAGTGTTTCCATTCATGATTTCAAAGTTGTTTCACCCCAATTCCAGGACATATAGAGGAGATTGAATTTGATATGATTGGATAGCTTATTTACTAATAATTACAATTATGTGTGTTGTGTGTGTGTTTATTTATATGTATGTATATATATATACACATATATATATGTATATATATATATATACATATATATATATATATATATATATATATATATATATATATATATATATATATATCGTGAGAGGTTTCCATCATGATTGCGAAGAAGAAGGGAGGGAGGTTTTTAGTCGGTTGGAGTTCGACACTACCTGGTTATCCCCTCCCCAGGTGTCCATGACGGATTTTCCTCCTACCATTCAAATATATATATATATATATATATATATATATATATATATATATATATATATATGCACATAGGTAAATCAGTTTCTTAGTAGATCTCATTAGCCAAAAGAGCACAAGTTCTAAGTTCTTCGACTTAACGCACATCAAACAGATAGTGAGGAAAGTACTAGGCTCTGGCCAACCTCCCTTTCCTTTAAAGGCTAGAAAGAGTGCTTTTGGGGAGATAGAAAATTAATTATGATCATTAATACCTCGCCCGATTTTATCTACCCCTTCACATTGAGATATCATCATTCAATTTAACCCTTATGAGACGGCAATCCATATGACCTTCGAAGCCCAAGGAGCAGAGCCTGTTTCACCCTCCTGGTTCCACAGGATGCCAGCCTGCCGTGCAAAATAGCTAAGGCCTCCGCTGTTCATTTAACCTAATACACTTTTGTTGTTTCTTTATTTAAAAAGTTGTCCCTTACCATTTTAACATTGTGGGCTTCAGGAGAATCAACAGCGGGTATAACAACTTTTTTTGGTGCTTATGTAGTAGCTTCAACACAGGTTAAAGAATCGGCTCTCAGAGATATTATCAACGATTCAAGGATGCTGTTTTGGTGGATAATGGACCAATATGCAATTTATCAGTGCTCCCTTTGTTTTGGTAAAATAAACAAAAAACTAGGAAATCGCGTAACTACAAAAAAAAAAAAAAAAACACCAATCGCATAACAAACACCAATTTACAAATGAATTGCGTTCTAAATAGAAAGGAAACAAGACGGTTACTATAAACACAATGACCAATAGAATTTCTCATAGGAATATACCAATAGAAATGCGTTATCCATGATCCAGATCTCTGAAAAAGACTCAAGATCTTTAACCTGCGTTGAAGCTAATACGTAAGTACCTTTTTTTTTTTTTTTTTTTAATATTCAAAATTTATTTTTAAACTTTTTGAAATTAAAAAAAAAATAATATCAAGTCAGATATCTCATTATTGGTATAATATCTATGGAACATGATCTCTATGTACACATCAACTAGTGAAACACCAATTAGGCCCTTCGGAGGGGCCCGAATTAGGCACAGATGCAGGATAGCAGAAGGAAACCCCATTCATTGGGCTCAAACTACATTGTTATGAACTTTAGCCGATACAAGAGTGACTTGAGCTTACAAAAACTTACCGCTAAATATCGTAGAAAGCTGTCCCACATTGTCCCGAAAGTGGCTATCAGTCTCGAATGGGTTAAACAAATTGAATTCACACAATCCTGACCAAAAGAAATTAATTTCATCCCTTCCTTCACAAATTTATTTTTATAAAGAGCACCTTCAGCAGCTTATAACATCATATTCGTAGCTATAATATATTCAGCTTCATAGCCAACAGGTCCTTTGAAAACTCTGGCCGTAAGTGACAAACACATAGTTTGAATGCTGTTTGGGATCACTTTCTGAGGCATGACTATTTCTACAATAATGGACAGAGATCATTCAAAACTACAGAAAAAATGTTCAATTGGGGTCCAATGTAATTCATTTTCATTTTTTTTTTTTTTTTTTTTTTTTTTTTTTTGTCTTAAAGGAACAACATTATCTCAAGAACTTGTATGGATGGTGATGAACAATTTTGATTATGATACTGGACAAAGATTAGGCTTGTGGGAAAGAACTCCATTTTATGAGTATGTAAGATAGAAATATTACACTTAATTCTTAAGCTTAAGAAATGATACATACAATAAAATTTTGTTTCAGAATGCATTTGTTTGTCCATGATGAAACTAAGAAAAAATTTCTGGATCTAAATCCAAATAACCCTCAATATCAAAAGGCTATACACGCTCTTGCTGCACCAGGTTATGAAGTTTTAAAAAATATGGATTCTCCAAGATTAATCAAAACTCATTATCCAATTAGCCTTCTTCCTCATGGAGTGAAAAAAATGTCATCAAAGGTTATGTATCTTAGCTCAATCAGTAAAATATTGGGTTGTAAAATTAGTTTGTTTACTGGTGATTTCAATAAAACTTCAGATTCTTGTAAATATGTTTAATCAATTATATATGATCCATTTTGGTCTATTACATGTTGCTATCTTTCTTGTAATAATAATCTTCTCAGATCAATTCGAGTAACATATCCCGCAGCCTTTAAATGATTTGAGACACTTGCAAGAGATATGTTAAGCGTTTCTGAGATATCCCCTATCATAGAGTGAGGGATGTCTTTGACCAATGCTTGAATTTGGTCATAATCAACAGTGAAAGACGACCCGAGCGCTTTGCGTCTTCCAAATCAAAATTTCCGGTTCTGACTCGGGCAAACCACTAACAGACATTGCTTCCTCATAAGGCATCATTGTTATACACACTGCAAATCTTGTTAACCGTCTGTGCAGCGGATTTTCCTTTTCGGAAATAAAAAATCATTAAATGACGGAAATGATTTTTTTTCTCTTCCATTTTGAGCAAGCAAAATACCACTTAAAGATAAGGAATCTCGGTTGAAACTGAGGCATAAAAGCACCTTAACTAATCCTCTTTTAGAATATGTAAACATTATTGACCAAGTAAACATGATTTTATAAAAACAGAGAGAATTAAATTGAAATACACTATAAACTTACTTTACGTCCTAATACTTACCAGAAAAAAAATTTAAGATTTCTTAAAATAAAAATATTTCAGATTATATATGTTGCAAGAAATCCTAGGGACGTTCTCCCTTCTTACTATTACCTGATGAAATTGTGGAAAACATCTGATTATACAGGATCCTTTCAAAAGTTTTGGAATCAGTTCAAAGCTGGCCATGGTAAGCATTAAAATATTCAAAATTAATTAGGAAGTTCTATGCTTCCTTTATTGTTTTTAAACAAAATAATTAATTTTATTAGTGGCTTGGGGCCCATTTTGGCCACATATAATAGAAGGCTGGGAACACCGAAATGATGAGAATGTACTTTTTATGTTTTATGAAGACATGATGAGAGTAAGTTATATTCAAATTAAATTACCAGTTAACGTATTTTTATTATTATATATATTAAATTTATGAATATAACAGGACCTCGAGGAAGCAATATTTAAAGTAGCAGATTTTTTGTCAATATCAGTCACCGAAGAACAAGTTGCTTGCTTAGCTGAACACTTGGACATAAAAAATTTCTCTAAAAATAAATCAGTAAATTGCGAGGGCTTGAGGGACGTTGGAGTACTTCATAAAGATGGCGAATCTTTTGTGAGAAAAGGTAAATGAAACTTTTTAAAACCAAACTTATAGCACTATTAAATTTCAATACAATTATCATTTGATAAGTGGGTTGTTTTCATAGCTGATGAAAATAAATCTTGAGATGAAACTTTTACCAGAAGATTCACTTTCCTACAGGTAGGGTGAAGAATTAGTTTTTAAGAAATTCTATTCTTCTGATGAGCAGTAATAGAATAAATGTAAGGAAGTGTCTAAATGAAAAGTTTTAAATACTGACATTTGGCCTAAGTCAACAGAGTGTCTACTACTTTTGTAAAAGCCAATTTCAGGACATTTTCATGATTTGAAAAGCAAATTTCATGCCTACTAAAAAGAAAAGGCCTTAACTATTAGCTTAAAATTATTTGTAACCTTACATGGATACCTATAAACTTACAATTTTACATATAAAATATTACTAACTAAATATTTATTGCCAATGCAAATAATTTAGTAAATTAATGTATAAAATTTCAATATTTAAGTCTGCATGATAAACTCTAACTGTAAATAATGGATAATTGATGGGTAAATGTTACAACAAAGGAATCCAGCCGAGGAAGGGGTTGGGAGAGCCAGATAAAATTGTGTCGCCATTCAAAACTAGCAACAATTACGAATGCACGGGATCCTGGGATTAAGTTAGACTAAGGTAAAACTGAAATTTTGTGACATGGTTTCAAAATTTATGACTTTTTTGTGATTTTTGTGCCCTATTTTCATTTTCGTGACATTCTCATGACTCTCGTGACTTTTACGTGCAGTAGACACCCTGTGATATAGAAGTCTTTCGTGACATACATAAATTTAAATAAATAATATCCTACTGTAAAAGTGGTGGAAGAATTCCCGAATCAAGTCAATCACGTGATCTCTGCAGTCGGGAGAATCGCCACCTATGTTTCCTAAGGCCCAAACGGCTTGCCCTATTTTCTATTACGTGACATTTTGATGATTTCCGTGACTTTTTCATGCAGTAGACACCCTGTTAAATTTACTTACTCATATATCAGGCAGAAGGCCAACAAATAAAAATTTATTGATTCCTGCTCTACATGTTTCGCACCTTTAATGCCCCATCAGTAGCTAAAATATTTACAGCACAGTGAGCAAAAGTACCTATCATTACTTGGGCCACGTCATAACTTGAAGAAATGTCAACATTTCTAGTCAACAGTATTTGTACTTTCCCCTTACTTTGGTTGAAAAATAACTGAAAAACAAGTCAAATGTAAAAATCCCAACCAATAAGCAGAGTGACTCTTATTTGCTAATAAAGCATCTTCAGGGCCTACAATTAATTTTCTTTTCAATACTAAGGCACAATCTTATAAATATTTTCTTTGTTTAAGGCAAAAAAAGAGAAAAACCGAAGGACATGACTCCAGAAATAATAGAAGAAGTTGAAGAGTGGATAGAAGAAAATTATAAAAATACAGATTTGAGATTCCCTTGCTACTAAAATGAATTTCTACAATAATTAGTTCCATCAGAAATCAATTCATAGTCTTTTCCTCTTCTTTTAAAATTTCAAAGCTAGCATTGATTTAAGGAAGTAGGTTTATTTACTCTTAACAATTTACATTTATTTAAAAAAGTTATCAAAAATTAGGATAGATTGGAAAAAAAAAGAAGAAAAATATGAACAATTCAATAAGCACTTTATTCAATGTATAGTTAACTACTAGATCTATCACGGTATTTTTTATAAAAATAATTAGGCTCTTAGATGTATCTTAATATATTTTAAAATGGCAGAAGGTCATCAATAATGTATTTTAACCCTTACAAGACGGCAACCCGCTCAACTTAGATGCCCATGGAGCGGGGCCAGTTTGGTTCCTCGGGATGGCATTAAAATAGCTGAGCCTCCACCGCTCGTCTCTTCTTATTTCTCCTAATACACTTTCGTTATTTCTTTCTTTATGAAGTTGCCCATTATCATTTTCTCATGAAATTATTTGTTCAAAAATTATATCGTCAGATATTTCGGCGTTGGTATAATATGTATGGAACATGATCTCTAAAGACACATCAACTGGTAAAACACAAATAAGGCCCTTCAGAGGGATCAGAACTACGCAAAAGGATCGGGTAGCAGAGGGAAACCTCTATTTAATAGGATCAAATGGGATTTTACGAACTCTAAAGTGACTAGAGCTTAAAAAACTTATCGTTAGATATCACAAAAGCTGTCACAGCAGTGGCCTTCAACCCCGAAGCTAAGAAATGGCCCTGTCACGAAAGTAGTAAGGCATAGGGCATGCCGGCCTGTTGTCATGAAAGTGGCTATCAGGCCTCGGGGGATGACTGCCCTTTGTCACGAAAATGGCTATCAGTCTCGAATGGGTTAATATGGCAGAGGGTCTCTTGGCCTTCTGGCTTTTTGAGAGCAAAGGGTTACAGTCTTATAATATCTTAATAAGGTTCAGCTTAATTATTGTTTTAAAGGACAGGGAGCTCTTTAAGCAGAATATGAAATGCGCGTTTATTTCATTATAAACAATTTATTACAATTATTATTTGAAATTTAATTCCCTAGGACTGAAGAGAAAGCCAGTCAATGGAGTCCTGAATTATATTTATAAATTATTTAATAATAGTATGTTTCTATTAGATGGAAGGAATTTTATAATTAGCTCCAAGCACAATGTACCATAAATTTGGCAAATTATTTTTATTTTCTATTCAAGAGGACCAATTTTGTTTTTCTTTTTTTGTTACACTATAGCCTGTTCAGATAGATCGAAGAGTTTAATTGCGCATGTGCAAAATTTGGAGTGAAATATTCCTGATGGTTCCGCCATTTGCAAATTCCCATCTCAACAGAATTTCTAAAGTTGTTCTGAATATCTCTATAAAAACTGATTACATATAATTTAAAACTGGGGAAAGCTTTGAGAGGTCAAGAAAGGAAGATAGTAGCTAATATTTATCAATACTCCGGCTAAGATAAAGGTAGAAACGCTTTAAACCTCCTATTGATAAGGTTATAATACAGAAAATTTTACTGCCAATTTTCTGCAACGGTAATATAGGCCATTATCTTTTCTCTCCAACTAAACCGTCTATTGATTAGGTATTGATAAACATTAAACACAATCTCCTTTGCCTGACTTCTCAAATCATTCACTGGTCCTAAACAAGAAATAATCAGTTTTTATCGAGTTTCAGGTAGTGTGTTGTTCATTGTAATGGGAACTTTAAAATGGCGGAACTGTCGGGAATATTTCCCTCAGAATTTTGTGCATTCGGACAAACTTTTCCATATAACTAAACAGCCTAAACAAGTCAGTGATATAAATGGAATGCTTAAACTATTAACCAAGGAAAATATTTAACTGATTGTGACAACGTAAACAGTAAAACCAAGCTAGGATTAAATAGACAAGGGCTACATAAAACTTACATCATTCAAAACAGTACGAACAATTTCCATGACAAAAAAATGTCATCATGTGCATTCCATTAGTAGCTCCTGTATGACAAAATCATACTATTTAAACAATTGGAACTTAAACAAAAAAAGTTAATTTCAAACTTAAGAGAAGTATTTTATTAAAGAGAAAAATAAAAATAAAATAATATTTTTCTGAATATATTTACAATATATATAAAGTTTTACAATAATTACGGTACATTAAGCAAAATCAGATATTTTATTTCCTCCGTGTTTTTTTGTTATAACCAATTTGAGATGCATATCAGATAGGAATGCATCGGTTAGATCTTGTTCAGCTTCAGTTGCTATAATCTTTATTCTTTCTCCACGAGCACCTTTTACAAGCCTTTCTAGTCTTTCTGAATCACAGCAAACTAAGACAACTGCAGTAATGAAATCTAAAAATAAAAATATTAGTCGAAACTGAGAAACAAAATTAATTTGCTATTAAGCAAGCCGAAGATGAAATGAAATTTTATTGTTAAATGTCTTTTGTGCTTTGCACAAGATGATTATTTAGAGGCTCAAGACCTAACTCATCATCATCCCAATTTCATAACAACGCCAGGAGGTCTATTAAACTGTCCTAAAGCACCAATTTAAGATGGATTTCAAAAATACAAACCTGTGCATATGAGGAATAAATTTTACTTGTTTAAGCAACAATTTATTTACTATGTTTGTTCGAAGCTGAGTATGTATAAAAAAATAAAATAGTTTAATAAGCCTGTTTAATCTTTCATTTATCCTTATTATATCCTCTGTCTGCATTAAAATATGATACAAATTAACCATATTTTGTACGTAATAAATGTTACTTTTGCTTGATTCCTTATGAGGAAAAGGGAAGACTAGTCAACTTTCTTAAGCTCTACGATATTCTTTTTGGTGCCACTAATTTATCTCATTCTATGATACTCTTCTCCTCACATTCAAGGAGTATAGCATCTCACTGTTTAATTATGCCTCTAGTTACATTTGCAAAAAACATTTGATTATGAAAAGCACAATTCATAGTCATAAATATGAAAACAGTTTCCAAGTTTTGAATTGGCATTCAGAGTGTAATGGGTTTGTAAAATAATAGGTTTTAGAGGTTTTGCAACCTTATTTACTTCTTAAAATCACTCTCAAGAAACGACATTACATATGCTTATTTTCATAATTTATTAAATGTCCGACTTTATGATAGTGACTATTGTTAGAATGCTTACAACTATATGTAAGTTGGAAAGCTTAGAACAAAACCAATCCTTTTGAAATGTCGAGCGCCGAGCACCTTCGACTGAGGAGGTCCTATAAAAAATTGCACATTTTTCGTAAGAAATTGATTAGGCTTTCGGATGGCCATATTGTGTGCAAACTGATTTTTAAACAATTTCAAAATATTTAAGAAAATTTATAAAAAGTTCAAAACTGCTCATATCTTAATATAATAATTTGTTTTTGGTAATTACTATTTTCATAAAATAACCAAAATTTATATAGCATGTTATTATTATTCATTTTATGCAACGCTTCGATGATGATTTCCATGTATACATCATAGCATAAGAAACATGTGACAAATGTTCAAGCTCTTCGATCGTTCTTGAGCACAAAAAATAACAATTCTAGTTTGGCTAAAAAATGGTAAAAGATATCAAATTAAAAATTATTTCATTCAATTTGCCTTGCCTAAATACCTATTAAAAACGAACATGACTATTAAGAGAAAACCAGAAGACTATTAACATAAAACCGTAAGAGCACTATGACTTTTTTTGAGTGGATTTTCACCAAAAAAAAAAAAAAAAAAAAATGATCTGTTGGGCAGATTCTGCTGGTTAAAGATCTAGTCCTTAGTTTATGTATTTTTGTGCCAGATTTCCTCAAAATAAATCCATTTTTATAGTTGTTAGAGAGTGAGTAGACAAACATACAAATTCAAATGACTGGCTTCTTTGTGACCTTTGAAAAATATACTTTTCTTGTCAGCACTTCCGGGTTGTGTCATCAGATTGACGTAATAAGCATGTTTTGTCTATATATGGTGACGAGAAGAAACAGCAGATGGTCTGAGGTATCCACACTGTTTACAGACGTACATTCTCTTCTGTAAAAATATATCCTTAGGTCCATACCTTGATAAGCTGCAATGAAGATGATGACATATAATCTTCACCTATTCCCTCACTAGGTGAAAATAGTACCAAAATATCAGGTTATCCCATAAGTAATGTCGGTTTTTAATATTTTGTCTGTTTATGTTTATATTACTAGTCCCTCCTGTTCAATTTATTTTTGTTTATTATAGGATTAAATACACTTCTATTTATCTTGTTTTGGTTGGGGAAACTTATTTATTCTATTTTACTGTATAAGCAAATTGGGCCATTTCTTATATCAAGTCATCCCATAAGCAATGTCGGTCTTTAATATTCTATCTGTTTATCTTCCCTCTTTTTCAATTTTTTTTTGTTTATTATAGCATTAAATTAACTTCTATTTATCATGTTTTGGTGGGGAGAAACTTATTTATTCTATGCTGAAATTTAATTTGAAATGGATCTCCCAAGACACCACTCTAGCCATGCCAGTTAGGAATTCGAAAAAGGAGAAAATGCTGCTTCAACTTATCGAAAACTTGTAGAAATATATAGCAAAAAAGTCATTTGTGAGCGAAAAGCGCAGCGGTGGTTTGAACGATTCCAAGCAGGAAGTCGCAAGCTTGAACACGAGCCTCACATAGGTCGACCAACAGAGCTTGACGATGAACTCCTGCAGGTTACTGTAGAAGAAAATCCTGTTATAACAGTCGAAGAGCTAGTGTTTCATTGATTTTATCCTACACCTTATAGCACACCATTAAAAACCGACATTACTTATGGGATGACATGATAATATTTATATATTTTCCATAGGCATATTAGTTACTACAGTAAAACCTTGTTTTACCGGATCAACTGGGACTAGGGCTGATCCGAGTTATTCAGAGAATGACGGAACAACGAGAAAAAAAAATTCACATAAATCACCAAAATGTTTTTAATGGAGTTTAGAAACTTTTATCGACACACTTTCACCTAAAATCACTATTTGTACTGTAATAGCCTATGTATTTGCACTGTACTCAATATATCTAAAAACTCGTATGAAGTCAAAAATGCAGTGAGCTTATGCTGTTTCAGTTTAGTGTATAACTTATCAGCACAGCGAGCTCGCATCCGCTTTAACATTAGAAGTTCATTTGGGGATATTTTGGCTTGACTCGAAATACACCATCAATTTCTCAATGTTTACTACTGCTTCTGCGTGGGTCATAACCACCATAAACTATCCTAGAAATCATCTTGAAACAAAAGCCTTCTTCATTGCATTTTCTGTTCTTTTTCCAATCAGATACAGTCGATGCTTCTACTCCAAACTCAGAAGAAATGTTCGTTATCAATTTTCCTTCATCAATTTTGGTCAATGCTTCATAGTCACAACAATGTTTTTACATTTCATCTAAATCACGGACAATGAGCAATCGAAAAAGCAAAATGATACTGTACCTTGACCGTTATGCTAGGAATATTCGCATAATTTACCTACTGAGAATAGCAGTTTATTTCCTGTAAAACAAGTCTTCATTTACTACACTGAACAACATAATTTTGTTATCAAAACAGGTCTAGGTTATCCGGACGTCCATGTTAAAGAGGTCCATGTTAACGAGGTTTTACTTTACTTGTTAATGTATATTAAACCGAGACTTGCTAAATAATGCAGTGAAATATTAATTAATAAATAAAAAAGGAGAAATGACCTGAGAGAAGAGGTAGTTTTAACCCGACTCCGAATTGGACATTCTCTACTTACTCATGGACACCTAATGACCAAAAGAGACGTACCGATATGTAGACAATGTAACGAACCACTGACCATAAGGCATTTACTAACAGAATGCCGAGGACAAGAACATTTACGTACACATACCCATCGATCTTATAGTATTTCTGACTGATGGTAGCCATTACGTGGACACAATATTGAAACACTTACATAATACTGGTACATATTAAAAGATTTAACTAAAATACACTTTTATTTATTTTTAATTATTATTTATTTCCCTATTTATTCATTATTTTTTAAAGTTTTCTTTACCTAAATTTATTTTGTTTTATACTTTCTCCAAAATAATATTTTTGATTATTATAATTTATTCATATTTAGTTATTATTTCTAAAACTCTCAATGTTTAAAAGCTGACATTTCCATACCCATCTTCATATTTGTGAATCGCCATTGCTGCGGTTAAGCAACACAAATAATAATAATTTGCTAATCGCCTCCGTTACGGTCAAGCAAAAAATAAAATAAAAAGCATAATAATTACCTTCTTTATCCATGTCCAAATATTCTAACTGCACCTGAATATTATAAGGAATTTCTTGAGGTAAATGTTCCAACAGCCTTGACCTGACTGCTTCTTCAATAATGTGAACAGGGTCTTTGTCGGTATAGGTAGTGGCTGGGAATATCCAATGTCCTGGATAAGCCTTCCGAAGCAGGTAATCCTGAGAACATTTAATTTTTTAGTCTTTAAAAATCAGGTGTGAGGTATGACATAACTTTCTCATCCTTTGGGAAACTGTTATGAACAACAAAATTATTCAAATAAAATGATGAGATTCAGATTATTGTGACAGCAGTAATGAAACCAAACAAACAACCTCAAAAACCAACTCAGACATCTGGAATTAAGGGTTTAGGTCCAAGTGTGGCTAACAGAAGAGACACATGTCCTTCTCCAACATAAACAGTTGATGCACAATAGTATTAAAAAAAAAAAAAATGTTTTCACAACAATAAATGTATTGAACATTATTAAGTAAAAAGTTAAGAAGTATATGTTATTTCAATGAAAAATATGTATCAGATATTTTACAGAATGTGATTAAAACTTTCATGTCTCATATATATATATATATATATATATATATATATATATATATATATATATATATATATATATATATATTAATCACTTTAAAAAAAAATCAGTCCCGTAACAGGCCACTTAGGGCCTAGAGGGGTAGATACTGTAGGGGTACCTGATTCTTGACCTTATGCTCACTAGGGAGATAGTGTGGTCAGTACTATGCTCCAAACACCTGATATTTTTCTTTGCAGGTACCCATTAATTAATTAATTAAAGGCTGGGTGAGCCTAGGAACAATCTGCGACCCAAATCCAACCCCTGAACGACAACATCAGAAGATAAAAATCTTTAGTGTGCATTCCGGTTTTGAACCTGTGTCCTCCAGTTCATTAGTCGAGTGCTCTACCAATGAGCTAACCTCGCCTAAAAGTTTTAATCACTTTCCATATATTTGTCTGTTCACTCTCTTGACAGCTCAAAAAAGGCCAGTAAACATTTTCTAATGAAATTTGGTACAAAAACTCCAGGCCAAAACCCCTGGAGCCACTGGGCCTGTGTGACTTGAAAGGTCAAGATCGTCAATCAGCAAGATCCTGACTACAAACTGTTTTTGAGGGCAAAAAAATCGTAACGGTTATGTTTTTGCCTTACTAGGCTTTAACCGGTTGGGGAACTGTAGTAAATGTAAAGCATTTATTCAAAAGCTTAATAAATTGCCTACAAATACAGTTCTTATGTGATCTTTGGTAGACCAACCTCATTTAGAGAAATTGGTACTCAAATGGAGCATTTTTGTCCAGGGTACTGTCAATTTCCTACTGTGGCTCCTGAGATCGAAAAAAATCAAATCTAAAAATGTAGAATAAATTATCTGTTTTAACATACTTTTAAATCATTTACACCAGTGCCTAGAAGAGCAGACAACATGAAAACATCACTGAAATGCTCCCATTGTAACTGTTTATTCTTCTCAATTTTTTTTTTAATTTCAATTTCGGATAATCTTCCAATGTTCAAACCCATATTAGAATTTGTTTTCAACTTTCCAGAAGTTAACTGTTGAGAGATTTCAAGCAACTGCCTTTTTGATTTAAGAGTATCCACCTGGAACATAAAATAATATAAATTAACACTGTGTTTATCAATAGTAATAAATACTGAGATATTAATTATAATATCACCAGCCGAATACCCGTGCTTCCTCACGGCAGATAAGTAGTTATTCTATTGCGCTAAATAATGTATAATCAAAATTAACCCTACTACATAATTTTTTGCAGTTTATTATAGCATGGTCCCAGTCATATTATAAGTTATTCATCAACTGATAAGTTTCTTGACATTGGGGCGCTCCGGACCAGTATAAAGAAACAGATAACCTATAGATAACACGTTAGTCGATAGTAGCTATCGATAGTCATGAACTATCAATAGAATTTTTTACTTTTTTTTAGAATTGAAGTTCTCATCATCTGGAGGGTTTTGGTATTAAATATTGAAAAGGAAACGTCTGGTGTTAACAACCAACTACATAATATACCCAGGAAATACCTTTGTATTCCAGGCTCGTCTGTAGCCTGAGAACGTGTATTTTCCGCCGCTGGAAAAATCATTTCTGAGCAGTGGAACAGACTGAGCCAAAGAAAAGCGGAAAAGTTGTTTTTCCTATCTAGTTAATAAGACGCTCAAGGAGCACAACTAAAAGAGTTTGAAATAATGCTAGTTTTGTGCCACTTAAATTTAAATAAATTCGTTTTAAACCTTTGTGTAATCTTATAAATATACCTAATTGTGCACGCAATAACATTAAATTCTTTATAACACAGGTATGTAAGAAATGGGGAAAACCACTATCGAATAACTATCGATAGTATCAATATAGTTTTCCGATAGTATCGGCCTATCAATAGTACTGAACTATCGACTATCGCCCATCTGTTTACTGTAAACTATATTTTTCATGATGCTAAATGGACAATAACAGGGAAAAAAACAACTTGAATTTTTTTAATGTTCTTTTTAAATTGATTTTTTTTTAATTCTACTAAATTGTATTATTGTGTATTTCATGATATTGTTGAAAATTAACAAAATTTTTATTAGACAAATTATCTCTTTATACAACTTATCTTTCATAATTTCATGAATAAAAACTGCTCTTTAGTGCTGCCATTACTTCACCGATGGACTTAGAGCTATTTCAATACTAACATCCAGGATTTTTTGTTAGTATATTTTCCAAAGTGAGAGTAAAATTTTTTGTAAGCAAATATTTCTTTTATATTTTCTAATGAATGATATATTTTTAATTGAATAAAAAAATGATTTTACTTATTTATATTTATTAGTGTGTTTATTTAATTTTGTGTAATAAATATTAATTACACAAATATAAAAAATTATTTTAATGCAATAATACAAAATTTGACTATTATAATTATCTCATTGATTTGTGGTGATAAAATAATATATTAGAATGAAATTACAAGCAATTGTGATATGTTTCCTCTCAATATAAACCAAACACTTGCAATACTGATAGCCTATGAATTCACCGAACTATAAGAATCACTTTAAGATTTCTCGTCAATTTTGATTGCTCATTAGTAGAGCCCGGAAATCAGGCATTTATTTATGGTTAAAATAGGCAGGCAAAAAGGCGCTTGAAATACTGAAAATAGGCAGTACAGTAATTAAAATAGGCATTTATTAGGAGTGAAGGCAAAGAGGAATCTCACTCATTATTAATTAAAATATGTATTTTAAATACTCATTCATTTCTTTATTACAAATTGATCACAGAATTAGTGTACTTACTCTGACTTTCCTTTGATACAAGCTACAACAAGATGTTTTTTCAAAGTATCCTCGGCCATCTCAGAAAAATTTTTTTTCATCATGGAAAAACTTCCTATGCATTATCTTATAATTTTGGAATCCCGAATACCAGGTAATTAGGCATTTTCACAGCAAAAGGGGTGTGAGGGAGGAGACGTACTTCTCCCCTCCTCTCTCTGTCATGGTATTCATTATGCTTGTGCATTCCTTCTACTAAGGAAGGTTCTGTTATTTACAGAGGTTCAATCCATGGGTTGGGAAAACAAGCTTTGGAATAGATATTTGTGACGGCAATATGTAATTTAATTTGTGCAACCTTTTTTGAATTGATAAACGGAAATCGCAGAAAAAAATTGAATAGCGACCAAAAAAGGCTTTAAATCTTAAAATAGGCAATGGAAGCCAAAAAAGGCAAAATAAAAATTGTCTCTACACATCTTAAATGCGCGTAAACATATTTATTTCTATCTGATTCTTCAATATATCCATTCAGATAAAAAAGGCATTTTGCCTAACTTCCGGGCTCGACTCATTAGTCATCATGCTACCACAAATAATAACTCATTATTTCTTATTCATGTTTTATGAGTGATGGTGTGTTGGCCATCACTCTTATACTTATCAGCCTAAGGAAAGTTCTATGCTCATAATATTTTCACGAGGTTTGTGATAATAGTTATTTTTCTTTATAGATTTCTTTCTTTCTTAACAATCTTTACATTCTGCAAGAGAACTAACATTTAAAAATAAAAACTTTTTGCAATTTATAAAAAATAAATATAACTTTAAAGTTATATTCTTAAAGTTAATTCCTTATGTAAAATGTTTTTTTTTTTTTAATTGTAATAAAGATGTATAAATAAGTATCCCTGAATTAAAGTGGGAGACAATGTAAGGTAGCTGTTATTCATAAATTAATTATTTGTGGGCAGTGAAATGAAATGAGAAAGAATGTGATGTGGTAATGTGTTTTAGATTTTTGATATTTAATCACTTTTTTCTTCCATTCAAATTTTGTTTAGAATTAAAGTATAATAACTGTTTTCTAATTTGACTAAAAGGCGGCAAATTAAAATAATTCTCTCTTTCACTGTTTTATTCAGTTATGCTTATACGAGCTGAATCCTGAATGATGATCTGGAGGGCGAGGGGACGAGGAAGACTTGGAGGCTCCCCCAGAATTGGAGGAAGTTCAGGAGGCAATATCCAGACTCAGGAACAATATGAGTCCGGGACCAGATGAATTGCCAGCCGAACTTTTTAAGTATGGCTGAGAAAAGCTTCACTGGGCCTTATACAACCTTATAATGGAAATATGGATAAATAAGAAAATGCCCCAAGAATAGGGTAATGGCATAATATGCCCAATTTTCAAGAAAGGGGAGTGAATGGTGGCAACAAATTATAGAGGAATATCACTATTACCCAGCGCCTACAAGATCCTCTCAAGAATCCTCTATGACAGAATCTACCCACATGCAGAACGGATAGTTGGCCCATACCAGACTGGGTTTAGGAAAGGCAAATCAACCATAGACCAGGTTTACACCCTACGTATACTAATGGAGAAAAGAGTGGAATACAGGCTGCCAATACACCACCTCTTTGTGGATTTTAAGAATGCCTATGACAGCATTAAACAGCCCCAGCTTTTTCAAGCACTAATAGAATTAGGCGTACCACAGAAGTTAACCCGGTTAGCAAGAATGACCATGTACGAGGCCCATAATATTGTTAGAGTTATTTCGCCCCGATAAGGGTCTCCTGCAGGGTGATGGTCTGGCCTGTTTGCTATTCATATAGGCGCTAGAAAAGGTGGTTAGGGATGCAGGCATTCAGAGAACCGGCACTATAGTACACCAAGGAACTCAGTTTCTGGCATATGCGGATGATATAGACATAGTGGCTAGATCCAGGAATCCTATGAAGAAAGCATTTATTGCTTTACAGGGTGCAGCACAATACCTGGGACTGGAGGTGAATAAAAGGAAGACCAAGCACATGGTGATGAGCGGAGAAGGTCACCAAGAAGAATAACGTCATTCACCTTTGAGTGTGTCCACCGGATTTATGGGCCACTTAGGAAAGGGGAAGTCTAGAGGCGGCGTAGGAATCAGGAGTTGTATGACCTATACGGAGATTTGGATGTAGTCTGGTACATTAAAATTGGGAGACTTCGCTGGGCTGGACATGTTCGTATAACTGAAGAAGGGATTCCCAGGAAAGCTCTGGAAGGCCACCTGGACCGCACCAGAAGAAGAGGAAGATCACGACTTAGATTGGCTGATGCAGTAGCTGCTGATTCGAGGTGTCTTCTTAATACCCCAAACTGGAAGACGGCAGCTTGTGATCGAGCTGGATGGCGGAAGCTCTTGGAGGAGACCAAGACCCAACTCGGGTTGTAGCGTCATTAAAAAAAGTAAGTAAGCTTACACGAGCTTAGTGACGAGTACTCATTCACACGTTGGTGGACAAGTAGCATTCAGTACGGCCTATACAGTAATGAAAACAATCGCCCATCTTGTCACTCTCACTAAGATGGCTTAGTGAGAAGTACTCATTTACACGTAGTGGACAAGTAGCATTCAGTACAGTCCGTCCAGTAACTAAAGTGTCACTAAACACTTGTTCAGCCGTTTACATGATGCGTGAAGGGACACCTGTGTTGTAGACCGGAGGTGGAGGAGCTTAATTGTTGCTTAGTATATAGAATCTACCGTCTTTTGATCAAACTGAAAAAAATAGTTATTTTAATGAGAGAACTCGATGGAATGGATTATTCAAATAATAAAATGTCTAAAATGTGTTAAGCATTTATGGAATCTTCTAAAAGCAGTAAGTTAAACTCATATATTACGAACTGTTTTTAGTGTATACTAGACATTGCTAATATAGCGTGTTATTTAAGCATATTATAAAACTGTGTTTAAAATTAAGAGAACTCAAAATAATGACGATAACAATAAATTTATTAAAGTTTAAACACATGTAATACTTACATACTTTGTTTAAAATAAGAAATGAGTCCTTTTCATTGTACAAATAGAGAAGCCTTAAGATTTTTGGGTCCAATTTATTACGAGAGATCGGGTTAGATAGATCATGAACAACACCGATTATGTCTGCTTCAAGAATAGCATCTTCTCCTCCTTGTAGGAAAGTTTTGTCCAGCTTGTATCTAAAATAGAAAATAGCTTGTTTCACTTTAATTTTTAATTAGCATAAATAAAAAGTCCAACTTGCAGGAATTCCATTATCTTAGCACGTTTCTGTTCTTATACCTAGTATCATTAGGAAAGCTCAGTATAGAATCAGTTAATGTTTTGTCTAAATATTTTGTGAACATATGTAAAAATGTAATATGAAATCTCAAAGTAATGCAAAGTGAAAAGTTACTAAGCAATAAAGTTACCTGTTACACAGGTTAGGAAACCTAGGGTAAACAACGATATTTGTAAACATGCACATTTGCAAGGATGTAAAATAAAGAAATCTCATTTGAAATGTTAATCAATTATATATTGAAAAATAATTGTAAATTTTTAGGACCTCCTCATCTGTCGTAACCTGCCGCTTATGGGCATACGTGCCATGTGTTTCCAATTGCTTCGCTCGCTCAAGAATATATCACAACTCTAGTCAATCCAACTCGCTAAAATTAATAGAATTCTATTGGATTGACTAGATTTTTGCTATCTTCTTGAGCGAGCGAAGCAAGTGGAAACGCATAGCACGTATGCCCATAATGCGAAATAAATATAAAATATAAGTACTTAAAACAAAAATATAAATACTTCATTCTTCTTTAGCCGCCTAGAAACCTTCAGAAGCAATGCTATTGTATCAACAGACATTTTGAAAAGGTGTATGTAGTGAGAGGGGGGAAAAAGAGAGATCATTTTCTGTATCTATAAAGCAGGATTATTGAAGATTTCAAGAAATTTTTCAATCAATTAATAAAAGCTTCTTCTATAATTCACCTTATAATAGAAAATCATTACGTTTTCAGGACAATTTTAATCTGACGCTTATCTGAAAATTGTCATATAGTTTAGTACTATGCCTCTTTGTAGTGTATACTATTAATCTTAGGAATTTACAATATTGTATTTATATATTAGTTTTTTTGTGATGAATTGCCATTGTCGCGTACTCACAAATGTATAAATAAATAAATCTTCTATCTTTGAGAAAAAATATATTTTACTCTGATAATTAACTTTCATTTTTTTTTAATTATTAATTTGCATTAGAAAATAGACCCTTTTGCTCAAATTGAGGAACATAAATATGCTTTAGCTCCACCCGACAAACCTATGTAATGTACTGTATAACATACAGTCTACTTGTTCCTACACGGCCACCACACTAGTGGACACTTTTTTGTTAAGATTTTTTTTCCAATTTAAGTAGTCATCACTTGAGCATATTGTCGCTAAAAATGATAAACATATAATAAAACATACTTTTCGAATTCTTGAAATGTGACAAGGCCAGGAGTGTCAAGGAAAATTATCTGTTTGGCTCCTTCATTGTAAACTGCTCTGGCACAATATTTTGTAGTATGAACCTTCTTAGATGCAGCAAAAACCTAAGCGAGGAATTAAATTAATTCATTAGAGCAATAAATAAAAATGATAACAGAATATGCATGAAAAATGAATGCACTCACTCTTCTTCCAACAATTTGGTTAATAATAGTGCTCTTCCCAGCATTTGGTGAGCCTATGATAGCTACTTTCAGGACTTCAGAATTGTAGTGAGCTGATGTGCAAAGGGGATTTGACATAACTGTCAAGCATCTTTTAATAGAATTAAATGAGAAGTTTCCAGAAATAAAGGAATTTCCATAAAGAATTCCTTGCCAAACCTTATTCCCTACCCCCATTTCTTACAAAATAAAAGTTACCCGAAATAAACAGTCAGCAAGGCGTCATTTGCGATAAAAGGCAGTCAGGAAAGACTAAAACAATCAGTGCTAGAGAGTAACAGTACAGAAACCTTCTTCATGATTTCACGATTACGCACAAGTAAATCAATGTACCTCTTTGGCGCTTACCAATTTCAAAATCATACTGACAAGTAAAGAAAAATCATGCTGTCAAGTAAAGACATTTTCCTGATGGGAAAACCTTACGCCTATCGTAATAGGGGTACCCAGAAGTAATCAACATTTTGATAAGATGTATTTTGGTATTATTACTACACTAACCTTTGTGGAGTAAATAATCATACCATTACATTTATAAGTGGATCAGTCTCTTTGCTCAACATTTCATGTAGTATTAAGTTGTTCAGTGCCTTGTAAGAGTATGGCGAAGTCACAGACATGCCTTGAAGCAGTGGGCCTCAACAGTGTGACCACGATGCCTTGAGAACCCTAGTGGAATATGATCTCCACTACCAAACCCTAAAACAGGAAGGTGTTGCTGTGCATGTGGAGGGACGTCCGTGGAAAATAAAATTAATTCAAATTTAAAATGTTGATTACTTTTGGGTAACCCTATTATTTTCATAAAATAATAATATGGAGAGATTTTTTCAGACCATCCAGTTCAATGTACTAATGCGTTATAATGAGTCCTCCCAAAAATACTTAATCCCCCGACATCTCCGCAGTGAACTGCAGGAAGAATTATGTGAATTATTATTTTTCAAAGTTATATCAATTAGAATTACTTATAGCAACTGGACTAGTGTGAACTGCTATGAGCAGGACTTAGTGACGTTCATTTGTGCTTGCACAACCTGGCTGTGCACATTTTTCCACCGGATAATGAGGAACTCCCCCATCATCTCTGCTGTCATTCGAACCTCTGCGCATTTGTCTGGCTGACTTTAGAGGGGGACATTCTACTCCTCTTAGCAAATATCAAGCTAGGGATGGAAAACAATTGAGTACGATTTATTAAATGTATCATCAAACGAAGAATCATCGTTTTAAGTTCTAAAACAACAATTAGCAACTGATAATATTATACAAAAGAGTAACAGGGTACTATTAAGTACAATGTGCTACAAATGGCGATAATACTCAGACAACTATTAATAGAGAGAGGGAGAAATAGTTAATAACAGTAAATTTCATTGGGCAAATCCCTTCTTTCCAGAATGAAAAACGGCCTATTGATTATTTCGACGAGGCGTACATTCAAGCATTACGATCCGTTTCATGACACTGGCAAATAAAGCAGAATGAGGAGCGACGTGCAAAAGAAATAGATTAATAATTCTTGATGTTGGGGAGAGAAATGTGGCCTGAATCCAAAGCATTTCTCGTCATCCTAGCTATTTACGCCTTCTCCTAAGGAAAATATTCACAAATTATATATAGATTGGATTTCTCGTAAGTTTCTGCTAAAAAGAGAACGGTGCTGTTATTTCAGACGAAGAAAGAAGGTACTATTTTATTTTAAATCCTCTGGATGATAAAATGACGTCTATGGAGTGGATCCGATGACATAAAGCAGAGCCTGATTCCGGAATGGATTCCATTCATGACGAGTAATTTCATCGGTCATGATAAGGAGGTAATTACTATTTATCAAGTATTGCTGTATTTGTTACGTGTATATGTTTGTATCAAAAGCTTTTGTTAGTACTAACCGTCCACATATGCTAGCTCGATTTTGATTCACTTTTCCAATATTTTCCTAAAATGAATTCGTCTATTAGTTAACGGGAACACATCCGTATGCTTTTTGTTTTAGACGTTTCGGTAATTATAGTCTCTTTCATTGTTTTTCGTGTAATTTTTTTCCCTCTGGTCTATCTGATTATAGAACATTAGCGCTTTTGTTTGTGCATGTATTTCAATTTTGAAAACGAAACGAAACTCGATTGCCTTTATAAACATTGAGGAGATATCATACTTACATTTTTAACAATATCTCTCAATGTTTGAGTTTGGAGTAAATATGAAAATTATAATTCTTCTTAAGAAAATCCTATGACGTCATTAGTGATAAACATGTGCATAAGAAAGTTGTTCTCGATGAGTAAGTAACCCAGCAATTTTCTTTTTCTGGGTCTAGGTCACTTTGGAATATCTTCCGTGTTGGTAACCCCCGAGAAAGATAAACTATCTTGTTTGTATACTCTGTGGATATATTGAAGTCCTTGTTATTATTACCTGCTCTTTCTTACGTTGAGTACATAATCAGTGGTGTTCTTAGTCATTAAGAATGTTTTATGTTGTGAAGTTTTTTGGATCGGTTTGTTCATGGTGCTTGAAAACAGTGCAAAGTTAGTGGTTAGGTGTGACAAACCAATAGTGGTTTATGACAATGTGTGATTTTTGTGAAATTTCGTAATATGTGGAATTTAAGGTATGAACGATAGGAGTGATTTCCAAGTCACGGATTATTTTGGAGATTTGATGTCAGAAATTAATGCAAAACGCTTAAAAGAAGCTGAGGGTGAGTTGCTTTTACTTTTGTGTTACCTACTGCCCTAGCTTGTTAATTTCAGTCTCCATTAACATTCTTTTAAATTTTTCTTTGCTTTCTTATTTACAAATGCCTTGATGTTTTTTTCTAATAGTTTTGAAGTTGCAAACAGAAATTGGTTTCATGTTTTAAAACAATTTAAATTTATTAAAGGGTTGATCTTATGAATTATTCTTTTGTGTGGCTGTAATTATATTTAAAAAGCTTATGAATGACACTGGATTGAGACCATCAAGGACTCTTCCTGTTTGTTCTTATGGAAGTACATTTTTAATTTTTGTTGTAGAACTTATTAACCATGCATTCAATCATTTCAATATGTGACTCCAAATTAATCGAAGTTTAAATTGGTTGATTACTATCTACTATGGAGAGCAACACATTCTAATGAATATCTGATCAGTTTTTATACCTGGGATATAATATATCGAGTGTGGACAAGGTTAAAAATTGTATTTTTACATTGTTGTAAATTCTAAATAAATAAATATTAATAAATACAAAAAAAAAAAAAAAAAAAAATTGAAATTAATCAACCAGGTTCACATTATTGAAACAGCTTAAACAGTTTCACATTCATTAACTCCTCTTCAGGAGCATAAAACCACTCAAAACTAGTTGTATCGCCTAACTGTAGTGTACATTTTATGCAACAAGAGCTTATGAGCGATTCAATTTCTTAAGTTTAGACTGTATAATTAGTTTTTGGTGAGATTCATCTGGAGAGTGATCAATGGATCTGTAACAGTTAGATCTGTTTCAATAAATTCGATACCTAGTTGAAACGTATTAATTTTTTTACCTGCTACCTACATAATACAAAAACCTTGAGACATTGGGTAAATTTTAAAGATAACTTGAATGAAAGGTGCCTTAATGGACTTGTTGTGGAACTTTCATGTAAAATAATAAAACTATTTTCTGCATGGCCAGTTTTTTGTTTTGCCTTGGGTAATAAATTCTTACCTGATGTTGTTTTTGTGCTCCTATTTTTTTTTTTTCAAAGTTCATATAATTTTACCGGTTTAGTTATTATTAGTTGTCATGCTCTTTAATAGTTCGCTCTCATTTTCCATATAGGCTCCAAGATGTCCATAACGTGTTGATTATGCACTTGATAATGTAATAAGTAAGGGAGTAGTTGTTTAAATACATAGTTTCCTGTAAATTATCCACATAGAGGGAAAACAGACTTAAGAATTTCAACAGGAGACAGACTTACAACTTGGTTTAGTGGTGGAAAGAACTCATTTGCTTAATTTTATTATGTTATTTGTAATATATATCTTTACCCCGGTTGTAAAGGACACCATATCACATATTTGTAATTGTTCAGGGGAGCCAATTTTCCATAACTTTGAACTATTAAAATATGTTTCTTCATAACTTATAGAAACAGTTTCACATTGTTTTCGGCATTGATAGGTAAATGGAAGTACTGATCATAGTCAAACAAAATCAAGACCTCCAAAACGGACATGATTTTATTTTTCATTGTCTTGTCTTCGTTATTTATGGGAACAAGATAGAGTGCCCTAAACCATTATATGTATCAAAAAATCAACATTAAGAACGTTAAATTCCTGTAAATGATCTATTTTTAAATTCTCCGAATTAGGGCATCATTATGAGAATGGTTTTAGTGCAGTTTGATGAGACTTTTTATGCTTTAAAGGTAGGGATTGTCGGGGTTCGGTCACTGCTACTTAATAAAACTACATTTTATCGTAAAAATGGTTTTATTGTGCCGACATTTCGGCTTGAACTTCAAGCCTTCATCAGGGCTGCAAGTAGGACGGATGTAATACTGAAATATACATATATATATATATATATATATATATATATATATATATATATATATATATATATATATATATATATATATGCCTACATACACACATACACATACATACATATTTATGCTTTATTTGTTACAATCAAAACGCAAGACGTGTGCATGCATTTTTGTGTGAGTTGTTAATTTTCTGTTTGCATCAAGTTTTTTTTGTGCTTTTATTAAAAATTAACAAAATATTCTCTGTATTTTGTTTATTCTGTTGTCCATATTTATTTGTTCTGGCGTTCTTAGGTGTTGATTAATTATGGGCTCCCCAAGCTGTTACAAAATTATGTTAGAATGGGCGGATATTTTTCACAGCCTGGTGGAAAACGTATGGTTTCATATCATGGGCGTGAACCTAAGCACTTAAAAAAAAAAAAATGAAATCAAATAAGGTGATTTTGAGTGTGAAGTGGTATTGTCCTGTTAATTTACCCTTTTTAAAAGCTGTATCCAATTTTTTGTTATTCTAGTAATTGTAGTTAAATGATCAAGTGGAATTATTAAATATGTATGTTGCATTAGTACAATTTAATTTTGTTTATGTATTATGTTTTTGTCGATTTTTTGTGTTTTTTTTTTATAACTCATAAACTATTTCTACATTCAAATGTTTTACGGTTGTAAATGTAGTCTTAATCTTGCATGCTGCAATGTTTTTTATGTTTTATGTTAGCATGGTTTACATGTTTGCTTCTGAATTGATAATTTGAGATTATTGTAAAACTTATCAAGCTTAGCATATTTCAGAAAGGCTTAAATTATATTGAGTGGGCTAAATAATGAATGAATTAATAAATTTGATTTGTTAATCAAACTCGACTAATTTTTCACCTTCCTTTTGCACAGTGTCTCATCAGGAGTATTTTAAGGCACAAGAAAAATTCACTTACCTCTCTTTCTTCTATATAAAGAAATTAATGGCAGCAGATATGAAAATTCTTTAAATTTTCTCATCTACATATCGGCCCAGCCATGTCAAACTATCGAATATGCAAAATCACGTTTTACAGATTCAATACTTTCATAATCAATACGGCTTGTCGATAATTGTCACAACTCTATCCCCTTTAGAATAGCCTTTTATGCCTTAAATGAAGTATCGAATAAGAGCATTTATCAATATATTACTCCGTCAATGGATAGAATATGTTTGTTCTCTAGTTTGCTCCCATTGAAATATTGGATAGTTTGACATGGTAGGGACGATATATAATTAGAACTTAAGTGAAGTAATATTTAGAAAAGCTTTAATAAATGTATTATAATTAAACGTTTTTATACAAACTATTACATTTTTTAAAAATAAATTTGGGTTTTAAAAATAACAAATTGTTCTTAATTTACTGAGTGTATGAGGTTAAAAAAAAAGAACTTTGTTATCAGAGAAAAGTACTAAAACTTGATTAATGAATATTCTTTGATTTTTACATTTTATCTTATATTTGTGGTGAAAAAAAAATGTCATATTTTATCAGAAACTGTAATCCTCTTCTTTCCAAAACATTTATTATTATTTGTATTATGATTGATTTTAACTTTTAATTGCTTAGGTGCAAAGTTAAAATTTAATGCTTGTTATTTTTGTAGAATGGTGATGTAATAATTTTTTTCTTATTAAATAAATGAACATTCCTGTGAAATTTTTCTTTTTTCTGAATTATTTTTATTAATGATTTATGCATTGCTTTTTTTTTGTTGGAATTTTTCTTATTTCTAATAAATAATTTTATTTTTGACAACCTGACCACTTTTGGTGATTAACCCTTTCATTGCTGGCGATTGAAGGGACACGCAGTGCCTGGTATGCTCGAAGCTTACCCGTCTAACTTTCTCGTACACTCTCCAATCTCCTCTCATTTCGACTCTTCCATCTCTTAGTATCCTCTTGTTATATATTTGGAATTATTAACTTATAATGTCATATGTCCTTTACTAATTTTAATTAGTAATCTTTATACAAAACTAAAGTAAATTTTCTATCAGGGAAAAAAAATCACTCAGATAAGAAATTACGACATAATTACTTTACTGATATAATTGGGGTTAGACAGACAAACTGTGAACAAATCAGCAAATAGGCGGTGAGACATACCAGCTTCAACCTCCAACAATTATCCATATCAATCCCGATTGTAGGACTTGACATTTTTTAATAGATAATAATTATCTTATACAATGCATAGTTTCTATTATTATACAAAGAAGATTTGATGAAAATCCAAAATTATACATATTAAGAACCGGGTGAAACTCTATTCGTAAATATTAAAATCAACACAACTAGCAATTTCAAGATACTTGAGATATAAAGCCTCGGTTACTTCAATCTTTACAGTAAATTAATAGTTATTACAGATTCTAAACATGCTCAGGAAATGTATTTATTATTTTTTCTTATTATTTCATTATGAGTTCTTTAGATGCCTCAAGGATGACATATTGATCTCTGACGTGGATTTAATGAAACTAAGAATGATCCTTATTCTCACTAGGTCCCACTTATTTTATACGAGTTAATAGAACTAGGCCGGAGAAGCGAAATACGGGGCTATTGAGGCCATGATTTAACTCGTGAGAAACGTCAGGGGTACTGAGAGTGGAACAAGAGTTATCTTGTGTGGAGCGTCTGGGGCCTTGCTAGTCGAGCACGAGTTAACTCATTCAGAGCAGATCAACTTCCCTCATTTTGAATTATATTTATTGAGAAGGGAGGGGATAGGATAGGATTGAAGAAGGAGAGGTGTAAGGGTGCTCAAAATCATCTCATAACAAGCTTCCATTATGTTTCTCTGTTGTTATTATGTTGTTGTTTTTTTTCTAAATTTTGTGTTTTTTTTATGTGCCAACCCCTCATATTATGAAAGACCAGTTTACATGATGGACAAAAATGGCAGCTCTTTTTGGATTCAGCGCACCAAAAACATAACATTCAGCTAGATATTCTAGGCAGCTCAAAAAGCATCAAACAATTTTTTTGCAGGCCTGGTAATTTAAGGGGGGTAATACTACCTTGTGTGATCAAAATCAAAGTAATTTTTTACAATTTATGAATAACAAATAAATTAATATTTTTCAATTATTTATGTCATACGTTTCATATGGAATGTTAAAGTATCTAAAAAGTTTTCATTCTTCGAAAACAAAATTGCGGCAGTGTCTGACGGATGTAAACACTCTTTTTTCACAGTTAATAGTCTTCACAATTTTTAATCTAGAACAAAAAACTAAACTTATTTCAAAAGAAGAAGGTAAAATCTAGTAAAGTATGTAGGATTTTTAAGAAATATTATGTTTTTTGAAAATAGTGAACAATTCTTCATTTTCTATTACAAAATTCAGTCAAAAATCGGTCATAAAATCATTATAATTCAATGAATGGGAAAATCCCTCCGTAATTTACTAGAAAATATCACTAAAAAACTGGAGTTAAAATTTGAAGTTGATCGGGTGAAAATTAAAGGCGCTAGCGTATCACCTGATTTGAAAAACATAGTTTTCAGAAAGTAGACTTTAAAGTTTATAAGCAATCAGGGAATAGTTGGGATTCGGCTAGGAAAACATTAATACGATTTTTGTCAAAAAATCTATATTCAGGACGTATCGGCTACTCTTTGGTAGCCTTCGTCAGCAATGAAGGTGCCGGAGGCAGAGAAAGACCAAAGTTAACTCGTAAGTAACCATATACTTTCACTATGATTACTTAAGTGTTTACTTTGGTCTTTCTATGCCTCCCGGCACCTTCATTGCTGACGAAGGCTACCAAAGAGTAGCCGAAACGTCCTGAATACCGACTTTTTTACAAAAATTGTATTGATGTTTTCCTAGCTGAATCCCAACTATTCCCTGATTGCTTATCACCTTGATGGCTAACTATCTAATCTTCATGTTTAAAGTTTATTGTACTGCAATGATAATTTTTCTTTCAAGAAAGAACCATTTAAGCCCATTAAAAAGAAAATGGTAAATAAAAAGTAGCTACAAGGTAGTATTACTCCTGTAATTTTACCACTTAGGTATATAATTCTATAACTTTCTTATTTATACTTGTACTTATATTCTGTAAATATTATAAATGTTGTAAGGCAATATATCTTTCAGGTACCCTGTTGATTGGTGATGGTACCCCAATTTGGCTTCACAACATACTTTCATCTCTCGCGGGGTCTTCTATGGCGCTTGAGGAGGCGTTCCTTGCCATTGTCAATGTTCTCATGTACGAATCAGGGTTTTACTACGCCGATGGCCCACAAAATGAAACGATCACATATGATGTTCGTCTCATGAGACTTCTCAATGACTCTTCCATCGTACTGAAGAATATTAAAAGGGACAATACTCATTACGTTACAGTTTTTTCTCACAAGTTAATGTACCCAAAATATCTCAAACTTGTCGCTTATACCATTACTAATAATTTAAAAGAAACTTTATTAGTAATGAATTTTTTACTTCCTGAAGACAATAAAGTCGACTTATTTGTTTCCGGTATTAAGACTTGTGTCAGGATGTCTCCTTCAAACGAACTTGAGATTATCGAAAGTGGCTGCAAGGAATTGTCTATACAGTTGAAAAATTTGTTGTATTCTTATAAGAGTTTGATTTGTGAGGAAACATATCATCCTCATCATATTTTAGCATTACCTCTTCACATTTTACAAGATTTGTGCAAGTATTTAGATGGACATTCATTTGTGAAGTTTATTCAGACCTGCAAATACATGTATGAAATGTTCGGCGAAGATGAAATACTCTGGAGGTTTCATTCTCAGAACGATTACAGAGGTCTTAATAAACTCCCCAATGAAACATGGAAGTCTCATTACAAATATCAAACTGAAAAGGCTTTAAGAAGGGATATAAGACAACTTTTATATTTTGATTTTATATGGTAAAGTTTTTGGATTCTGTTAAAAGACTGATTTTCTGTTTGCAACTGAAAACTTAATTTCATGAACCAAACAATTGACTCTTTTTTTTTCCTGTTTTTATATAATGCTTCAATATTATCACTAACATTAATTCCATGTAGATTATTTGCTTAAAATTGACTTACTTTTAGAAATTAATTTCTATAAAGGTGATGGTAATTTTATGCTTTGGAAATTTTATAATTAGTTAAGCATTTCTTGTGATATATTTTGTTCAGCATATATTTTGTTTACTTTCTTTTATATATTCTATTTTTGTAATATTTTATAAATATGTTAAAGAGGAGGATAAAGATCTTAAAGATGATATTGATCATTTCTCAACCCTTTTCTTTCATGATTTCCAGAAATTAAACACTGAAATTCTACATATTCTTCTTTATACTTCCGCACAGTGTGGCCAAATAATATTTTGTGCTCCAAAAAATGCTACAGCCTGTAAATCTTTTAACCGATTTCAATCCTTTTTTTTTTTTTTCATATGAAAGCTAATAAAATTTAAAACAATTTTCTCTAGTCAGATTTTTGTTTTTTGTTTCCCTTGTTTATTAAATTACATGTAAAGAAGTTAAATTCACAAAGTTTTACAATTGAACATAAAATAACATTTCATTTTTTATCGAACTTAATATCAGCACTGATATCGTTAAAATTAAACATATAAATCCTCATTAGACTTGGGAAAATTCAGATCGACACATCTTCATAAAACGTAAATTTATCTTAATTCAACAATGAGATTAATTGAAATAATATTTAGTATAGATAATAATTGTTGTGAATTAAATAAGATGCTGAAATATTATCACTGTTATTAATTTTTATATATTTTATAAATTATTCTGTTGATCTGGCTGCCCTCCCGTTAAAATCCACAATACCCTAATCTAACGAGGTTCAATATTTAGGATCGACACACGACTTACCTGGAAAACACGCATAAAACACAAGAGACAAGAACTAAACAAACGCTTCGAACTTCTCTGACGACTAATTGGACTTTAATCGAACCTTGACACAAAAAACAAATTGACAATATACAAGACCGTAATAAGACCAATATGGATATACAGGATAGAACTATGGGAATCAGCTAAGTTATTGAATATAAACATTATCCAATGTTTCCAATCCAAAGTCCTCCGTAAAATCCTCAACACCCCTTTCTACGTTCCAAACATAACCATCCATCGAGACACTGACATACCTTTTGTCCATGATTTAGCCAAATCCTGATTCCTGACCTTTTCTCCAATGGTTTACCTGATAATCCTCCTCGCCGTCTTCGCCACCATTGGCCACGAGACAATTTACTACTGGTTGGTTCGTTAGCCTGCCTTCTAAAATAGTATAAATAGTGTACATAGTTCAACAAAGTGACCAAGTTTTAATTAAAATAAGAAAATACCAAAACTTTCATTGGGAGTAGCAGTAATGTCTGCCTTCTTCCCACATCTTATTTTCTGTCTTGTTTGTTTAGTTTGACCAAATTTATTTATTATATATTAACATACCTGTAATTATTGTAAATTATCAATAAAGATTTAAAAAAAAAAATCTTTTTGTAAATTTTGTGCTTCCACATTTATCGAAGTTGGAATCCATTCATTATGACGACTACTTATATAATGAAGATGAAACTATGTGAATTTAACTTTTGTACACATAATTTAATAAACATGAGGAAAAAAAAATTTGACTAGACAAAATTGTTTTACATTTTATAATCTTTCATTTGTTTAAAAATGCATTAAAATCGGTTAAGATTTAGAGGCTGTAGCCTTTTTTGAAACACAATATGTCATTTGGCCCCTCTGCGTGGCATCTCTCTCCAGCCGTGTCCTGGATGCTAGGGGTGTAATATCACAGCTCCTGCCTATCTGCGACTGATATTATCAAGTCTGATGAAGCCCGATAGGATTTGGGTGAAATATTACATCCTTAGCAATCAGGACACTGACGTGGAGAGAAGTCGGAGAGATGGAATTAGATGAAATTCTACAGCTTAGCTATAAGATATAATTTTATTATTTGTCGTCCTAATGATTTGTCAGTTTTAAGGCAATAACCTTTTTTTGCCTTCAGCATTAGTGTGGATCATAGGCGTATATAGAAAATAATTTTGGGGGGGGGGGCTGGGACCATTTCCGGTGTATGGAATACTAACAATTTAGTACCATATTTAAAACCTTGGAATAGTTTTAACCAGCTAAAACGCTATTACACCTAAAATAAAATATTTTTTATGAACTAAGTAATCTTATTTAATTTCGTTTTAAAGGTTTCATGACACATTTTTACCGAAAAAAATGGGCCCCCCCTTATATACGCCCATGGTGTGGAGAAAAAAAGGAGGAAGTAGTTATAAGGCTTGTTGATTTGGTAAATGTAGAATAATAAACTTATCTCTTTCATCCTACATCCTACACAACCTCTGAGGAAGGTGGCATTATCTAAGACCAAAATATTTTAATTAAAGATTCAGAATATTTATTTGTGAAAACTGTAAATTAAAAAAAAAAATATCTTTGGTCTTGGGATTCTTAGCTTCATTATAGTTTTCTTCCAGAAATATGAACAGTTAATTGATGAGACCCCCAAAAAGAAAAAAAACTTAAGCAAATACTATGAAGAAGGGAATTTAATTTTTTTAAATCCCAATAGATTCATTAAAATTCACTAAGTATTCCAATTGATTTCTCTTTTGAAAAATCATCTCTCTAATCCATTTGTCTTTCCTCATGACAGAATTTTTGAAAAATATCTTCAAATTTTCATTGATCCTGTATTCTAGCCATCAAATCGACCTCCCTCCCATTAAAATGTATTAAGTGTGTGTATTTACCCATTAGTGAGCAAAATTTTGGTTCTTTCAATACAAACCTCTGCATACCATTCATATCAAATATTTGCGTAATGACATTTTCAAAAACAATTTTACTTTAGAAGGACTTGAGAACCGAACCACACCTAACCATACCGAAACATACCGAACCACACCTAACCATACCGAAACGCACCTAACCATACCAAACCATACTGAACGATCCCTAACCATACCAAACCACACCTAACTATACAGAACCATCCCTAACCATACCAAACCACACCTATTTCTTTATCTTTTTTGACGACAGGGGTCTAGTGGCAAATTTTCTCATCTCGCGGCTCGTTGAGAAAATTCCTCGCTGCGCCAGGGATGTTGGCGCTAATGGCTCAGAAGTAGGTGCACCATTAAAAAAAAAATCTCGTGAATCATCAAAATAGGCTAAAAAAGAAAAGAAAAGGAAGTTTTTCCATTTTTGTCTTAAGTATTCATACATTTTATATTGCATAAATGTGGGCTATTTTTTTTTTTTTTTTTTGGAATTCATATTCTCAGAAGTTTTGTCCCTGATGATGTTAACAAGAGAAAAAAATGTTGATTGTGTGTTTGAAAATTATTGGAAAGTGTACATATAAAATTGTATGAATTTAAACAAAGTGGTGTAAAAGTTTATTTTAGTGGCTTGAAATATAAAAAAAACAACATGACTAAAATAACAGATTTGTTTAGCTTTACCTCTAATAGCGTAAAATTACCGAAGTTAAGCAATGTCGGGCTTGGCAGGTCCCTGAATGGGTGACCGACCATGTGCCGTTGGCATTATAAAAGGTTGGCAACCTGTAGATAGTCTGGCATTCATAGCCCAATTGTTGATACACCGTTAAACAAAAATAAATAAATAAAAAATAGCCGAAAAAAGAAAAAAAAGATAATAAATTGGTCAAGTTCTAATCCAACTTGTAGTGTATGAAGACACATTTCAATTAATTTATGGAATTTCCTGGATTTCACTTTCAGTGGCAATTAACTCTTTAATTGCAAAGCAGCTGATGTTCTCATGCAGATAATGCACCAAACAGTGCAGACTACTTTACGCATTTCATCCTCATTTTTTTACTTTTTAGCGCGGTTCCTCCCTCCCCCATAGGGAGGAACCCCGCTTATAAGGTTGATACAATGAAACAATCCGGAAGTGCCGACAAGAAAATTTCGCGTTTCAGAACCCCTAGAGACCGAAAATAACGGTGGTTCAAATTTGTATATTATATATATATATGTGTATATTTATTTTTTTTTATATATATATATATTTTTATATATATATATATGTATATATATATATATATATATATATATATATATATATATATGTATATATATATATATATATATATATATATATATATATATATATATATATATATATATATATTTGACTGTTCGCTCATTTCTGGCTTCCCTGATGGTCCGATTTTGATGAAATTTGGTACAAAAATCAGTCGTCCAATTTGAAAGGTCAAGTTCGTTAACCAGCAAAATCCGCCCACTGGAAGATGGCGTTTGGGGCGAAATTCGCGCAGAAAAAATCGTCCGACCCGCAGGAACTGCTTCGTCTTAGCGCGGTTCCGTTCTTATCTCAAGTGCGATTAGTGAAGGAATATAGCAGCTATCAGTAGGTATTAGCACCATTTTTCCCCCTTAATATCTTCAAAACAGTTAAGAAATCGTGGGAAGTACGATTTAACCATTCAAAAGCTTACTAAATTCTCTAAAAAAAAGATTCTGAAGCAAATTTCGATGGGGCAATGTCAGTCGGAGAAGTAAGTGCTTAAAACTACGAAAGTTGTGTCACTTTCCTACCTCACTTTTGTTTTTTAAGTTTATTTAACGGTGGGATGAGTATTTCATTAAAGCTGAGAAAATAAGAATCATATTGGTAATAGAGTTTTCCTAGAGTGAGCGTCGCGATGACGGGAGAGTCCCATCCGCTTAGAAAACTGTCAGTTTCCATATGTGGCGCTTTAAGCTTCCTTCTCTTTGAGATTTTATTTTATATTTTTAACGAAAGATCAAAACCTACCGATAGCTGCTACTATTCCTTTACTAATCGCACTTCGGATAAGAACGGAACCGCGCTAAGATGATGCAGTTCCTGCGAGTCGGACATTTTTTAATACATTAGCTACTTTTTTTTTTTTTTTTTTTTTTTTTTTTTTTTTTTTTTTTTTTTTATACAATAAATACTTACTACTTTTTTCGCTTTATTCGGTAAAGAACTGTTTCTCTATGTGGTACAGAAGCAGATACCCAAACTGTAGGGCGGGAGGTTGAGGCAGAGTACTAAAGCTCTTTATAGCTGTCTATAAGTACTATTACATTCCCTAGTGAGGAACAGCCATCGCCAAGGTCGAACTTGTCTTCCAGTCTACAGAAGTTAAATGATAAAGAGCCAGAACTTCTCTAGCAGTCGTCCACAGCAGGGAGAGCTTTCGACTAGTAAAGCAGTCAACTGCTGTTAAAGAATTTGTAGAAGCATTATTTGACCAGTTTATCATGGAAATCCTTGTACATTTGTTTAGTCCTCATGAAAAAATAATTGAGACTGTTCAACTTGCAGGAGCCTGAGTTAGATAGGAAACCAGTTCTACCTTACCAGAACAAATGTTTATTAAATTAAATAAAACGAACAACAAAATCCTCTCCGACTAATATTAAAACAGAACTAATGTAGATAAATATTTTCGCTTTAAGTTAACACACAAAGGGCAAAAGGTATTAACACACGCAGAATTTTTATTTAGATTTGAACATATACGATGGTCCAATGAAAATCAGAAATTCATTGAATCAGAAGAGTGCTAATGGCCTTAAGAGGTGGGAGGAAGAACAGAAAGAGCTAAGCATGGACATCAATCCTCTCTCGCCAGAAACTATGGATGTTGCTGTCGAGCCCACTTTCACAAGCAGGGGTTTGCGCAAAAAGAACTGGGAGGGGAACAGAGCTAGTCCCCCATAAATATGAGGAAAATATAGCGGGTCTCTTTAAGGGAAAATACGGTACCCTCTTGAAGATTAGCCAAAGCAGCTGGTTCTAGAGGGAATCATACCGGTAATGAGGTTGGGACGATAGTGCTAAATTCACGCTAAAAGGTAGAAGGACTCTTCTTCCTATAAAGGTATTTGGGGCTCTATTTCAAGCTTTTCCTTAAAAGAATAAGATAGAAGAACATATTCTCTACAATACCAAGAGGGTGCTGGACTTTGGAGTGGTAATTAATTACTGACTGCAATGTTGGTTTGACAGCTAAAGGATTTCTCTAGTAATCAATCAATCGAGGGCCGTAAGGGGGCTGAGATCACTGAACATCATGGGGGCAGCATTGCTCACAAGAGCTGTCTTTCCGCAATGAAATGAAACTACTACATATATATTTGTCAACTACTACTCATTCACTGACCTATCATCACCCAGCCTAATCTACTTAACAAAAAAAAAATTGAAATTTTGCATGGGCACTCCCTTTAGGATGTAAACTGTCTCTAAGATTTTTTTTTTATATTCCCATTTTTAAGCATGTTTAGGGGGGGGGGTTGAATTTTTAGTTGCTTTTAAAGAGAGCATGCATGCTCCCGTGCAGCAAGCGTTACTAGAACGACAGTAAGTCAGCTGTTACCCTACAGTATCTATTTCATAGTATATTTTTTTATTATTTTTATTTTACGGCGGATGTACCATTAGCGCCGGGCTATCTACAGGTTGCCACCCTTCTATAATGCCAACAGCACGTGGTCGGTCACCCATTCAGGTACTGGCCACGCCCGACATTGCTTAACTTCGATGATCTACGAGAGCCGGTGTATTCATTTCATAGTATTATTTCTATTTGTAGTCCCTTTCAACTCTGATGGCTGGACTTGAACTACTAGAAATAAATTCTGCCCCTCATAGAGTTTACACTATACCTGGCACAGCCTTCTCACCCACCAGCATCCCCAGTCAGCACTTCCTGGAATTGCTCGCAAATATAATGGGTGTTTCCAAATGACATCATGGAGACATAACTTTTTAAATTTTAACGTCTATTTATTATTGTCAACGAATTTTAACCTGTTATGGTTAAACTCCTGTTACTGCTAACCTGCAGATAACGGGTTATCTCTAGGTTATCTGTTTAATGACACTGGTCCGAAGCGCCCCAGTGTCAAGAAACATTATACTTTCATTACTTATCAATTGATGAATAGCATGTAGTATGACGGGAATGAACTGCACAAAATTATATAGTAGCATTAATTTTGATGATACATTGTTTAACGCAATAAAAAACTACTTATCTGCCGCGACGAAGCACGCGTATACAGCTAGTGACATATATTAACAAGAGAGAAAAATGTATTTAAAAAACAAATCTATAATAAAAATCACGTGTCTGTTTATTATTATTATTATTATTATTATTATTTTTACCTATATCACGCATTTGAACACATTTTTACAGGTACTTATATTTAGAAAACAAATGCTTTACCTTAAATTAATACTGATGGCTACGCTTGTGAAACTCACTGGGATTCTGAGCCCATGCGTTTTTGTTGTGGTAATTAAAAATTCTATCCCTCATAAATAATATGTACATAGTCCTGTAAAAATGTGTTCAAATACGTGATATAGGTAAAAATAATAATTTTTGAGGTTAATGTATGGTTGGGGTTCCTTAATGGCCGCCTCCTGGACCCAGTATTAGTTACCTGAATTAACAAATTCAAAATAAATGTGAATTTTATTTATTTACTGTTTTAGGAATTTTTTTTATATTCATGGAAGTAATTTTTTTTTATTGTTTTAAGTAAATATTTACTTAATATTTATGTAAACATTTATAAAAAAAAATATTTCCCTTCAGCTTTTTGAATAAATTGAAGAAAAAAATATAATTTTCTTTTCACAGATCCGTGTTTTTTTAAAAACTTTTGTTCTTAAATCGTTCAAATACTTCAATAACACAGGGTTGTGATACATGAATGGAAAGCTGGTTAAATGAGGAAGTTTTTCTGAAACCCGGAAATCTCAGATCCTGCTTATTGAGGAGTAACGCTGGCAAGAAATATAAATAAAATGTCAGGAAATTTAGAATTGCCTTCTTTTGGTAAGATATACATACTTACATTCATTCATTTTTACGTTTACTCTCAACTAGTCGTATAGTAAATTTACTCAGCTTTCGATTGGTTTCACACCCTTTCTAGTAGAACCACCTGGGACGGAGCTACAACGATTATTCTTCTAAAAAGTACGTTTGTCTCGAAAAAACAATAAAACGACGTTTTCTCCCTTATGGGCGAGAATTCGGGAAATCGTCATAGAACATTTTTTGTTCCCCTAAGGGTCTTCTATCACCCCTCACAATATGACTAGACATTTACGGGACACCCTGTATATATATTAATAATAATTTGCAATATTAAGTTTTTGATCTTGTGACTTTCAAGCTGCCATTTTCTTTCCAGTGTTGCGTAGGTAGAGATTAGCAAGCCAACAAAACTATTTTTTCTCAATGGTTTTTCTTTTGCGAACAAAACTTTTCAATTATAACCTTTGTATGTTTATCTAAATTATAGCCGTATATTCTTAGAATTTGAACAAATAATATCATATTGTATTAATTTTCTTATTTTTTTTTGAAGATGTACGACAACACTGGGTTCTTAGAAGCCATTAACCTACTTTTTTAAGTTTGATGTGTTTCTATAGTTGATTATTTATATTTGCAAATTTCATTTTATCACATGCATATGCTCAAAAAGAACTATGTCTTCAACATTAACCCATGAATCTGCACAGAACTTTAATAATTTAAATACTTTCAGTTCTTTACCATACCACCTAAAATCATCTGTATGTAACATACTACATATATTCTCAGAATTTGGACTAATATCATATATTAGTAAGTAATTTGAAGTATTAAGTTATTGATCTGTTGACTTGCAGGTTCCCGTTTGTTTTCTATAGTTAATTTTTTTGTTATATGCAAATTGCATTTTGGGACATTCCATGTCAATTCAACCAATGAAAGTACTGTTTACAACCTGACCCTCTTAGATTTTTTTGAAATTTTGAATCCTAATTGCTCTAACAACTCCTTGAATGGTACAATTTAAAAAAAAAATATGTGTTTCCGTTTTTTTAGTATTAATTTTCAAAGTATTGAAAAACCGCCTTTTTTTGGTCAACTGGAAAATGTTAATTCCTTGGTAGATTGAGTTCTATTCTAGCTAGAGCAGTCAGCATAGTCTCATTGTTTAGCGTATTAAATGGACTTTAATTTTATATACATCAAGACCAACTTATTACAAATTTAACTTTAAAAAAAAAAAAAAATGTGAAAACTTGTACGTAAAGGTTTTCGAAAAACTGTACTTTTAAAATTCTGAAAAAAATCTTCAGTTCATTGACTACATATGCTGTAAGTTTCATTATGGGATGGGAACGGGATCATTTTATAACATAATTTTCACTTAATATTTGTCACTGCGTAGTTGGTAAAAATATGGTGAGTGATGAATATTTGTATTGTAAATTCAGCAATAAGCATCCCTGATCAAAATTTAATTTTTTTCAGACAGAACTAAAATTAAAGGGGAGATTTGAAAAAAATAAATAAATAAAATAAAATATCAGAACCCAGAAATTGCACCCTTTCATTCCTTTAACTAAGAAAAAAATTAAGGCTCAACTTTACTTGGACTTCAATAAAAGTGAAATTGAACTGGTAGGTAACTGATTTAGACACAGATACAGTAGCCTTTAATGAAAAACTATGTGGTAGTTTTATTGCCTGTGAATATGACGACCAGTACATTGTTGAAATTATTAAATTCCTTATGCATACACATTTATACAACAACATTTGAAAAAGTAAAAATAACAACAGCCATTTGGTGAATTGGATTTTTTGGGGATTAATCCAATAAAAAGATATTCTCTTTTTGTTGGATTAATGTAACAAAACAGACAGAACATTTAACAATAGACAAAATAAGCAACAGACAGAACATTTAAAACAATCTTGAATTTTATATCTAAGAAGAAAGCCTCGGATTTGTCACCAAATGGTGAAAAAACTAAAATAAAATAATGGTCGAAATGATTTCCCTTTGCCTGCATTTCAGTTGTAAAGGGCTATAAACCTTCTTCCTTTCGCAAGACAATATCCTTTACGTTTCTAGAATTTGCTCGAAATTCTGTTAACTTTGTCCCTACTCCCAGTGTCTCAAAGTTTTAGCCATTCTGTCTCCTCATTTCTATAAAGACCAAAGCAGCCAGAAATCCACAGCAGCTTATCTGCTATAGGATCACAATGAGATAACCTTTTGCATGACCAAATCTCATTGCATGGTTATCTCATTTTAAGTTAGGTTTTGTGAATTGCCTATCGGGGCAACTAGCAGGCATTTCCTTTTAGCGCGGTTCCTCCCTCCCCCATAGGGAGGAACCCCCCGCTTATAAGGTTGATCTCATGACGCAATCCAGAAGTGCCGACTAGAAAATTTTGCGTTTCAGAACCCCTAGAGACCGAAAATGATGGTGGTTCAAATTTGTGTATATATATATATATATATATATATATATATATATATATATATATATATAAGTATATATATATATATATATATATATATATAAGTATATATATATATATATATATATATATATATGTATATATATATATGTATATATATATATATATATATATATATATATATATATATATATATATATATATATGCATATATATATTTATATTTGTCTGTTCGCTCTCTAGGTAGAAGACGAATGGTCCGATTTTGATGAAATTTGGTACAAAAATCCAATTTGACAATTTGAAAGGTCAAGTTCGTTAACCAGCAAAATCCGTCCACTGGAAGATGGCGTTTGGGGCGAAATTCGCGCAACAAAAATCGGAACGCTTACGTTTTTGAGTTCATAAGCTTGTAAGCACTAGTTTTATAGGCTTCCTGGGCTAGGAAAACGAATGAAACCATTTTCAAGGCGATAGCTTTAATCGTTTTCGAGAAAATTGGAAAAATAGTTTTTGAATACCGTTTTTGGTTTGGGTACTTAGAATCATGGGATTCAGTTGAAAGATTTTCTGCATGTTCTACTTTCATTAAAACTAATATGTTGAAATTTGTGTTACGTTTGGAGTTAAGGAAGGGTTAGAATAAAATATTTTATTAACATACATAAAAAGTTTTGGTAACTTTGTATACTTTCCTTAATATTTCGAAAAAGGTTGAGAATCTTGGCAAACGGAAGAATACCATTAGAAAGCTTACTAAATGCTCTACAAAAAAGGCTCTGATGAAAGTTTTGATTAGAGGATGTCAATCGGAGAAATAAGTGCTTAAAACTTTAAAGTAATTGATTTCGCTTATTCGAACTGTTCTTTTTGTCTGTTTTTATTCCTTGTTATTTTTTAACTGCTTATAGTTGGATAATGTATTTGATAATAAATCATGTTAAGAAAAATAAGAAAAACAATTTAATCTTAGAGATATGGATTTTCAAGATATAGCTTTTCAACTGCCTAGCGGGGTCCTTCCTAGGGCGGGTTGGCCGACCCTTCCAGGTAAGATCGTAAATAAGACCTTTCTTGAAAGTAAAGATGGAACTGTCAACTTTGGTCCTCCTCTGCCTCCCGGCACTTTCATTGCTGACGAAGGCTACTAATGAGTAGCCGAAACGTCCTAAATATAGATTTTTTAACAAAAATCGTATTGAGGTTTCTTTAGCCGAATCCCAACCATTCCATCTTTACTTATCAGCTCGACGGCTAACTATCTAATCTTCATGCTTTCTAGAAATGTGGACCCAAAATAATAACAGCTTCTATTTTAATCATTTTAAATGAGTCTTGAGATAAGAACGGAACCGCGCTAAGATGATGGAGTTCCTGCGAGCCGGAAATTTTGTATTAGGGCGAAAAACAAGCCTTCTTCAAGATTCTCCCCCACTTTTGTAATATAACTACACCAATTATCCAACAGAAATATTTGTACGTTTTCATAGTGACGTTTTCGGTGTCTCAAGTTCAATCTTGAGTGTTCCCTTATATATATATATATATATATATATATATATATATATATATATATATATATATATATATCAGGATTCACCAATCAATAGTTCAGAAGATAATTGTGATTTCAGAAGAAACGACATCCGTAAAAGATGAGAGTTCTGACAAACCTGCGGAAAGCGGAGAGACGGACAACGCTACATCTCCCACTTCAGCACAAGCAGAAGAAACACCGAATCACGATGGAACATCGACAAATTCACGTAAGTACTCATTGTTTGCATCATTCTTATTTATTTGAATTGTTTATTCACAATTTTGTCATGACGCACATTGGGGCCAAACGATATTTCGTGTTTCAAAAAAGGCTACAGCCTCTAAATCTTAACCGATTTCAATGTATATTATTTTAAATGAAAGCTAATAAAATTTAGAGCAAATTTGTTTATCCAGATTTTTGTTCGTTGTTCCCCCTGTTTATTAAATTACGTGTAAATAGCTCACGAACTTTTACAATTGAACATAAAGTAATATTTCATTTTTCATCTAACTTAATATCAGCACTGATATATTTGAAATTAAACATTCAAATTCTGATTAGACCTGGAAAAAGACAGCTTCAAAACTTAAATTTATGTCACACTACAGACATGTGGAATTTAGTGAAGATCCCTGAAGATTACGTTTTTCCTCTGAAAATCGGCACTAAAATAAAACCATGAAGTCCAACAATTATTGATTTTTAGATAGGGAGGTTAAAAAAAACATTCAACAGAAAGTTATAAAAACATGAACTTTAATTAGTTTAGTTTAATTAGTATCTTAATTGGCGAGGAAGCCGAGCGTAGAACAAGAGATTCTGGGTTCAAATCCCTTCATGGTCACTATAAGGTTCCTAAAATATACAGATTTGAAAATTAAGTCACTGGCGGGTTACACCGTCCTGTGAAATTATACAGTAGTTTATTAAAAGTAAAATACATTTGTTATTCTAATTACTATTTAATTTAATGTATTTACGATATTAATTGAAATATATATATATATTTATGATTTCCTGCTGCGTAGGCCCATAAAGGTAAGCTGAATTACTGTTTTAAATTATTTATTATTAAATAACTGAATTAATTACATTCATTGAATATGGTACTATTTAATGAATTTCTTTGATTTTAAATTTCATTCGAGTAACATATTTAATATTACTGAATATTTATTGTGATTTTATCTCTGCTTTCCAAGATCAAATTAAGGCTTCTTGATACGATGAATGATTTTTTAAAATATTTCAGAGTAAAGAATTATTCCTATGAAAAAGTCTGTATACCGATAATTATCAATATTATAAAATTGTGACCCTTTTTTTTTAGCACTTTCCTCCGAAGGAAAGTAGCTATTGAGGTTGGACTCATGACGGAATTTTTGAAAAAGTTCTTCAAATCTTTATCGATCCTACCTAGTAGAAACCGAAAATGACCCCCGTTAAAATTTATATATATATATATATATATATATATATATATATATATATATATGTGTGTGTGTCTGTTAACACGATAGCGGCCAGAGTTTTTGTTTTTTCGTCACGAAACTTGGTATATAGCATTCAATTAGCAAGCGATTGAACGAGTTCGTTAACCACCAAAATCGGTCCACCGGAAGGGGGGGTTTACCCCGAGCCCAAAACACTAATTTGACAATTTCAGCCGTAATATTTGTTATATTTCAACGAGACTTGGTATTCGTAGTAGTAATATAGAGAGAAAAGTGAGATATAATAATGAACTAAATCGGTTCATAAGGAGGTGGGGTTTACTCCGGACCGACAATACCAATTCGCCACTACCAGCCATGACTTTTGGTATATTTCGACGAAACTGGGTATTCATAGTGGTAATCTACAGGTAAATATGTGTTGTAAAAATAAACTAAATCGGTTCATTAGGAGGGGGGGGGGTTTACTCCAGACCCACAATACCAATTCGCCACTACCAGCCGTGATTTTTGGTATATTTCGACGACACTCGGTATTTGTAGTGCTAATCTACAGGTACAAATGTGTTGTAAAATAAACTAAATCGGCTCATTAGGAGGGGGGGTTTACTCCGGACCCAAATTACTAATATACTCATACTGGTCGTAATTTCTGCTTTATTGTAACGAAACGCGGTCTACGTCGTGGGTAACTCATGAGAAAGAAGTGTTGTAAAAATGAGCTGAATCGGGGGGTTTACTTTGTAATATATTTCAATAGAAAAGGCAGCCAGACATAGGTTCACAAAGGCGCCGCAAGGAGCGCTAGAGGGACTATATCCGGTTCCTGCGTTAGATCAAAATACGATAATATGAGGATTTTTGTATTTATTACGTAGTGCAGTAGGTACTATGTGTAAACATAACTCTGGAAGCAAATTAATAATTTATCAGTTACTCATTACAAAATTAAAAGAGAACTATTCATGTTTTTATTTTATTTATGTAGGATATTTTAAGCAAATTGTTCTGGAAAGCAGTCTACACTACCCAAATTCTGAGGAAAGTGCTTAGTTATGCAGCTCCTGCGTGACGGACTTTTCTTCAATATATTATTTGAATAGGCGGAAGGTCATGCATATACAAAACTCTTCAACTTCACTTTATATGCTTTATTTTATGCTCTACATGTTTCGCGTCTCATGACGCCTCTTCAGGACCAACTTAATTAATATACATAAAACAGGACGTGGCCCTACCTATGGAAGGTCTTCCGTAGCTAAGGCTAAATTTATGTATATTAATTAAGCAGCATAAAATAAAGCATATAAAGTGAAGTTGACGAGTTTTATATATGCATGACCTCCCGCCTATTCAAATAATATATTGATAATTATCAAGCATGCGGTTTTCCAATTCCAGGAATTGCAGGTGGCTTCGTTTGGTGGTAATTGATCGTGAGTTCGTAAGCCTTTATCAAAATATTCCAGGGATTGCAGGTGGCTTCGTTTGGTGGTAATTGATCGTGAGTTCGTAAGCCTTTATCAAAATATTCCAGGGATTGCAGGTGGCTTCGTTTGGTGGTAATTGATCGTGAGTTCGTAAGCCTTTATCAAAATATTCCAGGAATTGCAGGTGGCTTCGTTTGGTGGTAATTGATCGTCAGTTCGTAAGCCTTTATCAAAATATTCCAGGGATTGCAGGTGGCTTCGTTTGGTGGTAATTGATCGTGAGTTCGTAAGCCTTTATCAAAATATTCCAGGGATTGCAGGTGGCTTCGTTTGGTGGTAATTGATCGTGAATTCGTAAGCCTTTATCAAAATATTCCAGGGATTGCAGGTGGCTTCGTTTGGTGGTAATTGATCGTGAATTCGTAAGCCTTTATCAAAATATTCCAGGAATTGCAGGTGGCTTCGTTTGGTGGTAATTGATCGTGAATTCGTAAGCCTTTATCAAAATATTCCAGGGATTGCAGGTGGCTTCGTTTGGTGGTAATTGATCGTGAATTCGTAAGCCTTTATCAAAATATTCCAGGAATTGCAGGTGGCTTCGTTTGGTGGTAATTGATCGTGAATTCGTAAGCCTTTATCAAAATATTCCAGGGATTGCAGGTGGCTTCGTTTGGTGGTAATTGATCGTGAGTTCGTAAGCCTTTATCAAAATATTCCAGGAATTGCAGGTGGCTTCGTTTGGTGGTAATTGATCGTGAGTTCGTAAGCCTTTATCAAAATATTCCAGGGATTGCAGGTGGCTTCGTTTGGTGGTAATTGATCGTGAGTTCGTAAGCCTTTATCAAAATGACCAAACGCACTCATTTTGACATTTTGTTTGGGCTAACGAACAAGACGGCTGGTTCATTTTGTTGAGAAATCTTGGGCAGAAAATGACCCGCAGGAGATTAAACATTGTTTCAAGTCCCTGGAGACTTCAGGGAGTCATGAATGCCAAAGGGTAACCAACGAATTTCTTGAAATATTTTAAGATCCCTAAACGTTTCGGAAACGTCGCAAATATTCGTTAATGTTTTAAACAATTTTGGGGAGCAACTCCTTCCAGTTTCTTCAAGAATCCATTAATACTTCCCCACTCTCATCTTCAACTTATATATACATTTTAATGCGTGTTATTTTTTGTGCATCAGCGGATAGAATTGATGAATACATTTTTCCAAAATTCGCTCATTAATTTAACCCGAAGCTATTATCTCTAAGGAATGTGCTAAAAGGGGTTACAATCCTGCAATCTACTATACATTGGGGCCCAGCCCAAACCACTTGACAGAAAAATTTGAAATTTTGCATGGACACTCCTTTTAGGATGTAAACACTCGCTAAGAAAGGATTTTTTGATATTCAAATTTTTAAGTATTTTTAGAGGGGTTTGAATTTTTATTTGGTTTTAAAGAGAGCATGCACGCCTAGGCAGGATGCGTTGCATCCCCAGTCAGAGCACTTTTTGGTAATGCTCGCAAATATAATGGGTGTTTCCAAACGACATCTTGGAAACATAAATATTTTAATTTTAACGTCCATTTATAGTAGACAGCGTATTTTAATCTTTACTCCCGTTACTGGCAACCTATAAATAACGGGTTATTTCTACGTTATCTGTTTGTTGACCGCGTTCCGGAGCATCCCAGTGTCCAGAAACATCATACAGTGATTACTTATCAATTGATGAATAACATATAGTATGACGGGAACCGTGGTATAATAAACTGCACAAAATTACACATATACTATATATAACGCTGGGTACAGAGCTTGTGGTGGTCTGATTATCTTTAATAGAGCTTTACTAACAAAATCATTAACCGTTTTAGATATAAATCAACTTTGGATAATTTGTGAAATTAATTATAATGCCGATTAAATGTATTTAATTTTTGTTTACTTCAGGCATTTTCTGATATTTCTACAATTCTAGAGTTATTGCAAACCTCTATGGAAAATATTAACTTTCAGCCTGAAGATTTAGTGATTTTTGGTGGTGATACTAATTGTAGATTATTTATTTATTTATTCCATGTGAGCTCCGTAACAGTGGCGATGAGCTCATTGGGACGACAGAAGAGAGGTTCGTTAAATATTAGTCAGTTTGTCCAATAAAACAAAATAAAACATAAATAAATAAAAGAGAAAGAACAAGATGTTGCTATTAAATAAAACCAAAATAAAATATTACATTTAGTTATACCTTTGAATATAAGTGTGCTGCTTTTAAGTGTGTAAGGAGTATATGGATATACGGGCTACCTTCAGTAAGTAAGTCGTGTAAGTTGTATGGAATTGTCAAGTCGCTGCGTTGTCTACAGTCTGTCAGTATATGTTTAACAGTTAGAGTTCTGTTACACTGTCTGCACGTTGGTCTTACTTTTCTCTCCAGTAAGTATGAGTGGGTAAGTCGAGTGTAGCCTATCCGAAGCCTGGATAAAATTACGTCGTCCTGACGAGAAAATTGTTCTGTTTTCCAAGTTCTTGTCGTGTTCTTAATTTCTTTTAATTTGCATGTACTCTTTGACCAATCTCTCTCCCATTCATACAGTGTGTTAGTTCGTATTGTTTTGCTTAAATCGGATGAAGTAATTGTATTTATGTCTGGTATAGGTCGGTTCGTTGCTAGTTTTGCCTGTCGGTCTACAGGTGTACTCATGTCGATGTCTTCGTCTCCTGGTACCCATAGCAACGTAATGTGTTTGTTTTTACTTTGTAAAATGTTAATGTGTGTAAATATGTTCTTGATAACTGGATGTGTGCTGTAAATGTTCTGTATGGACATTAAGGAACTTAAGGAGTCTGTACAAACAGTGATTGCGTCAGTCTGAGCATCATGAACGTTAGTTAGTGCTAGAAGTATTCCGTAAAGTTCCGCTGTAAATTGTAGATTAGGTTTCCAGGAAGAGCTACCTGATAATGTTGCGGTGTTTATCATTAATATTTGTTACAATACCTTTGACACGGTACCTAATAATAGAGGGCGAATTCTTATAGTGTTAATGACCAATAATAATCTAATTCCTGTAAATGGTACAACTCTAAGCGATTCTCCGGCGATTTACATATCCTATAGTTCTCAAGGCCAGGCTAAAACTCTAAGCGATTCTCCGGCGATTTACATATCCTATAGTTCTCAAGGCCAGGCTAAAACTCTAAGCGATTCTCCGGCGATTTACATATCCTATAGTTCTCAAGGCCAGGCTAAAACTCTAAGCGATTCTCCGGCGATTTACATATCCTATAGTTCTCAAGGCCAGGCTAAAACTCTAAGCGGTCCTCCGGCGATTTACATATCCTATAGTTCTCAAGGCCAGGCTAAAACTCTAAGCGATTCTCCGGCGATTTACATATCCTATAGTTCTCAAGGCCAGGCTAAAACTCTAAGCGATCCTCCGGCGATTTACATATCCTATAGTTCTCAAGGCCAGGCTAAAACTCTAAGCGATCCTCCGGCGATTTACATATCCTATAGTTCTCAAGGCCAGGCTAAAACTCTAAGCGATTCTCCGGCGATTTACATATCCTATAGTTCTCTAGGCCAGGCTAAAACTCTAAGCGATTCTCCGGCGATTTACATATCCTATAGTTCTCAAGGCCAGGCTAAAACTCTAAGCGATCCTCCGGCGATTTACATATCCTATAGTTCTCAAGGCCAGGCTAAAACTCTAAGCGATTCTCCGGCGATTTACATATCCTATAGTTCTCAAGGCCAGGCTAAAACTCTAAGCGATTCTCCGGCGATTTACATATCCTATAGTTCTCAAGGCCAGGCTAAAACTCTAAGCGATTCTCCGGCGATTTACATATCCTATAGTTCTCTAGGCCAGGCTAAAACTCTAAGCGATTCTCCGGCGATTTACATATCCTATAGTTCTCAAGGCCAGGCTAAAACTCTAAGCGATTCTCCGGCGATTTACATATCCTATAGTTCTCTTGGCCAGGCTAAAACTCTAAGCGATTCTCCGGCGATTTACATATCCTATAGTTCTCAAGGCCAGGCTAAAACTCTAAGCGATTCTCCGGCGATTTACATATCCTATAGTTCTCAAGGCCAGGCTAAAACTCTAAGCGATTCTCCGGCGATTTACATATCCTATAGTTCTCAAGGCCAGGCTAAAACTTTAAATACAAGTATAAATATATATTTTATTTTTATTTCTCATTTTTAATCAAAACATGGTGTAAATAATCTATGTAGTTTTATTGTGTTATTTTGCTATTTAATATATAAGTTTTGTAACCTCAACTAGGAATTATTTAGTTTACCTACTTAGGTACTAATGAGATTATAAAAGAAATGCTATAAGTTGTAGCTTAAAAGCATAATAAAAAAAAAAAAATGTAACGCTAATGCGTTAATCTTGGTGATACATTATTTAACGCAATAAAATAACTACTTATCTGCCGCGACGAAGCACGAGTATTCAGCGAGTAAAACTTATGTTTAACCAATAACATAAGTGGATCATTTTTTTTTATTGAGACTGTATATTTGAGTAGGCCTGGGTGTTATTGTATTTTGGTTGAAGGCATAAGAGGATTAGAAGGAAGTGAGCACCCATCCGTTAGGTCGGTACGGAAATAAACCATCAGACGCGAGAGGATTCTAAATAAGCCCCTCTTCGACACCTCCATCCTCTCCTTTAGTCATCCTTTCCTTTCATTCAATGTATATTTATTAAAAGTCAGACGCAGGAGCTGCGTCATCTTAGCGTGTTTTTGTTCTTATCCCTAGTTCCATTCGTAAAGAAATAGAAACAGTTGTTAGTTGATTTTGATCATTCGTAAAAAAATATATAAAGAACATGGCCTACAAAAGAAGTTCCGTAACCGCAACGATTTTTTTAGCGCAAATTTTTCCCATAAAACAGTGTTCCGGTAGGCGGATTCTCCTGGTTAACGAACTTGACCTTTTAAATTAGACAAAGTATTTCTGTACAAAATTTCATCAAATTCTGACCTTTTTTGAGCGTTTGAGAGAGCGAATATATATATATATATATATATATATATACACACACTAGAAAATAGAAAAGTGAACTTTTCCGCAGAAGGCTTAGTTATTCAGTTCCTGCGTGACGGACTTTTGTATCATGCAAGTCAATGTAATTTAATATTTCTTTAACAAAGTCAATGTACCCCACATTGCAATGATTATGCGAGCCAAATCATTGCCATTACCTTGGAATATTTTGCAGTAAGGTATATTTTACTTGAATTGAAAGAACATTGGTTGCCCTAGATGAAGGCCTTTCTATGGTCAATTAGAAATGTATAGAGTCGAGTGACATTCTCCGTATTAAATTACAGTTGGTCTATTTCTACCTGTAACTTAATTTCTCCAAGAAGGAGACATTCCTTCCCTTTGAAGTCTTAACAAACTTCTGTTCAAAGGCACAACGGAATGGCAAAGATGATTTATTATATTATACACGGTACAGTGGTAATTGTTTTTCTTTAATACACCGAATTAAAAATACTTTATTCTTAACTAGGCCATAATTATATTAACACTTTTGAATTTTTGGTTGGATCAATGTTTTATAGTGTCTGGTACAAGCAAGGACCGTATACTTATTTTTGTACCGTTCTTTAGAGTTAAAGCACCGGACAGTCGTACCGAGAGGAGAAACCCCCCCCCCCCCCCATCTCCGTAGGGAGACCCCGCTTATGAGGTTGACCTCACGACGCAATCCGGAAGTGCCCACTAGAAACTTTCACGTTTCAGACCCTATAGATCACGAAAATATAGGTGGCCCAAATTTGTATATATATATATATATATATATATATATATATATATATATAAATATATATATAAATATATATATATATATATATATATATATATATATATATATATATATGTATATATTTATATACATGCTTGTCTGTTCGCGCTCTAGCGAGCTCAAAAATGGTCCGATTTTAACGAAATTTGGAACAAAAATCTGTCGTCTAATTTGAAAGGTCAAGTTCGCTAACCAGCAGAATCGGCCTACTAGAAGATAGTGTTTGGGGCGAAATTCGCGCAAAAAAAATCGTAACGCTTACGTTTTTGAGTTTATATGCTTGCAGGTACTTGTTTTATAGGTTTCTTAACATAAGAAAACGAATGAAACCATTTATAAGGCGATATCTGTAACCGTTCCTGAGAAAAGTGGAATCAATGTTTTTGTAACTCATTATATTTTTGTGAGTACTTAGAATCGCTGGATTCAATTGAAATATTTTCTACAACTTGGAAATTAATCCCAACTAAGATGTTTAAGTTTTGGTTATATTTGGAGTTAAGGAAGTATGCGAAAAAAATTATTTTATTAATAGACATAAAAAGGGTCTCCCGTGGTCTAATGGCTAGCGCCTTGGATTCATAAGCGGGAGATGGTGGGTTCAATTCCCACCTCCGGCAGGAATTTTATCATCCCACGGCTCGCTGGTAAAATTCCTCGCTGCACCCTGGATGTCGGCGCTAATGACCTAGATGTAGATGCGCCGTTAAAAAAAAAAAAAAAAAAAAAAAAAAAAAAAGACATAAAAAGTTTTCGGATCTTTATATATATATATATACAAATTTGAACCATCATCATTTTCGGTTTCTAGGGGTTCTGAAACGCAAAATTTTCTAGTCCGCACTTCTGGATTGCGTCATGAGATGAACCTTATAAGCGGGGTTCTTCCCTATGGGGGAGGGAGGAACCGCGCTAAAAGGACTCTACGGAAGATTACAATGAGCTAATTAAAAGAACTTTCAAGTCCGTTTCTCTATTTTGTAAATATCTCGATAATGGTTGGGAAATCGTGCTAAGTGGAAGGTGACCATTCGAATGCTTACTAAATTCTCTACAAAAAACGTTCTGAAGCAATATTCGATGGGGCAACGTCAATCAGAGATATAAGCGCTTAAAACTTAAAAAGTGTTTGTTTTGTTGTTTTGAAAGGGTTTTTCTCTTTGTTTATCTCACTTTTTAATTGGTGGTTCTTGTTTTAAATTGCATTTATCAGTAAAATTAGTATAGTAGTAAAATAAGCTAAGAAACGGTGAAAGGTATTGGTAATAATAAGTTTGGAGTGGCTGTGGTAATCAAGATGGCTGTGGCTAATCATGATGACGTAGTTTGTTTTGAATATTCCTGTCTATATAACCTTCCTCATAGCCTCCAACTGAAGTTATCGTTATTTCTTATTTTATAGAAAGATTTAACCCACGACAGAATGGAATTTTATTCGCCATGAAGCACATATTTACAGTTGATTATAACAGTAAAAGGAATTTGCTAGTAAAACAAGATACTTAAAATGACAACGAATTTTTGGTTGTTTGGAATAGAGCCTTCTCAGCAGTAGTCGAAGAGTACGTAAGTTTTCAGTACATAATTGTATTGACTCATACAGATTAAGTATTATCCGCTTCTACGTAAGTTGGCTACTGTCAGTTTCCTTTGATTTGTGATGCTAATCTATTCCATTTCTTCGAGATGTACGTAACCGCACTAAGATGACGCAGTTCCTGCGAGTCGGACCTTTTTTAGTTGTAGACTGCTGCTCTAATATTGCTTTTCCATTTTATTAATAGTTGCGATCACGAAACGCTTTTTCGTTGACCGATTTCTCACTGAGTAAAAATCTCACAGTTTTTCTTTGAAAAGTAAAACAATATTTTATATCACTTATTTTATTCCTGAAAAATTGATATTACCCGGGAAGTCTCATGTGTAGTTTTCAAATGTAGCTTTTAAAAGAATTTTCATTTTTTCAAAAAATGTACTATAAACTTGGTGCAGTTAGGTTCTGAAGATATCTGTATTTAAACTAAACTATCCGTAGTTTCTTTGTTGTAGGGAAAAAGGTACGTAGCTATCCTCTTCGCTTAGTTTCAACTAAAAATGTACGTTTTTAAGTTGCTGCCCTAAAGCCGTATGTTTGATCAGCCTAATAAAATGAAATTGTCAATTAGCGATGTGAATATTTTACTAAAAACGAGTTTAAAATTATTATTTTCAGCAGAGAGTTGTTGAGCAAGTAACTCAACAATAACAATGAGACTCAACTAATATCTCGTGTGAAACTGTCAAACTTTATTCGTTATAAGCGAAAATTATAATAAAGAGGAAAACGTCGAGAACAGTTAACAGTATTACATTCGTTGTTAATTTATTCAACTCAGTACTAGAAAATATGTTCGGAAGCATATATATCTCTACCAATTAAGAAAAATATGACCTTTTAAAATCGAATACTTTCTGTTTATTACGGCTTTCGTAATATAAAACGTATTTGTCTTCCTAAATAGTTATTCTATTAGCACTTTCCTCCGAAGGAAAGTAGCTACTGAGGTTGGACTCATGACGGAATTTTTGAAAAATTTCTTCAAATCTTTATCGATCCTACCTAGTAGACACCGAAAATGACCCCCGTTAAAATATATATATGTATATATATATATATATATATATATATATATATATATATATATATATGCATATATATATATATATATATATATATGCATATATATATATATATATATATATATATATATATATATATGTGTCTGTTAACACGATAGCGGCCAGAGTGTTTGTTTTTTCGTCACGAAACTTGGTATATAGCATTCAATTAGCAAACGATTGAACGAGTTCGTTTATCACCAAAATCAGTCCACCGGAAGGGGGGGGGGGTTTACCCCGAACCCAAAACACTAATTTGACTATTTCAGCCGTAATATTTGTTATATTTCAACGAAACTTGGTATTCGTAGTCGTGATATAGAGAGAAAAGTGAGATATAAAAATGAACTAAATCGGTTCATTAGAAGGGGGGGTTTACTCTAGACCCACAATACCAATTCGCCACTACCAGCCGTGATTTTTGGTATATTTCGACGAAACTCGGTATTCGTAGTGGTAATCCACAGGTAAATATGTGTTGTAAAAATAAACTAAATCGGTTCATTAGAAGGGGGGGTTTACTCCGGACCCAAATTACTAATATACTCATACCGGTCGTAATTTCTGCTGTATTGTAACGAAACGCGGTATACGTCGTGGGTAACTCATGAGAAAGAAGTGTTGTAAAAATGAGGTGAATTGGTCAATCGGAAAGCGGGGGTTTAATTTGTAATATATTTCAATAGAAAAGCCCACCAGACGTAGGTTCACAAAGCCGCCGCAAGGAGCGCTTTCTACCACTAGAGTGACTGTATCCTGTTCCTGCGTTAGATCAAAATACGATAGTATGAGGTTTTTTGTAATTATTACGTAGTGTAATAGGTACCATGTGTAAACATATCTCTGGAAGCAAATTAATAATTGATCAGTTACTCATTACAAATTTAAAAGAGAACTATTCATGTTTTTATTTTATTTACGTAGGATATTTTAAGCAAATTGTTCTGGAAAGCAGTCTATACTACCCAAATTCTGAGGAAAGTGCTTAGTAATGCAGCTCCTGCCTGACGGACTTTTTTTTATTATTATTCTATTGAATTGGCGATTAAATTTATAGGATAGCAATTCCAATACATGTACTTTTAGGTAATACTATGCAGAGGGGATAGCTAAGTACTGCTTTTAGGTAATACTATGCAGAGGGGATAGCTAAGTACTGCTTTTAGGTAATACTATGCAGAAGGGATGGCTAAGTACTGTTTTTAGGCAATACTATGCAGAGGGGATGGCTAAGTACTGTTTTTAGGCAATACTATGCAGAGGGGATAGCTAAGTACTGCTTTTAGGTAATACTATGCAGAAGGGATGGCTATTGCAGCAAAAGAACACTTGGTTGCGATATTTTTCGACATACAAACAATGTTGGGCAAAACTAAAAACTAAAACTAAAATTAAAACTAAATTCACTTTTTGGAATAAACTAAAACTAAACTAAAAATTGCAACCTAAAAAAAACTAAAACTAAAATTTTACTAATTAATGGATTTTAACTAAACTAAAACTAAAACTAAATCTTTGGGAATTGACTAAAAACTAAACTAAAAATTTAGTTTAGTTTAGTTTAGTTTAGTTTTACTAAAATAACATGAATTAATATAAATCATATGTTATTTCGATAATTAAGTAAATTATTAAAACTAATAGAACTTGCTTAAGAATAAGAAATTGTGGCTTTTTCTCTTAATTTGAAAACATATGTTCTTTGATAAACTAAATTAGTTAACTAAAAACTAAAACTAAACTAAAATCACAAATTTAGGTTTCTTTTACTAAACTAAACTAATTGCATTACTAAAAACGGAGTCCATATGATTAATAATTATACAAATCTAAAACTAAAACTAAAAATATAACATTAGTTTAGTTTTAGTTAGGGAAAACTAACGTTAGTTTAGTTTACTAACGTTAGTTTTGCCCAACACTGCATACAAAAAGCCTATGATATGATTTGGAGAGATAGAGTTATGAAACAATTAGTAAAATGGGAAATAACTGGGCACATTCTTGAATTCATTAAGAATTTTCTAGAAAACCGATCTTTTGATGTTAGCATTGGCCATCATAATTCTAGACAATATCCTTTAAAAAATGGTACGCCTCAAGGGTCGGTCTTAAGTGTAACTCTGTTTTTGATAGCCATAAACGACATAGTTACAAACATACGACCCTTGGTTAAATGCTCTTTATACGCAGGCGATTTCACAGTTTTTGCCAGGGGGAAAACATTGGATTACATACAAAAGAAGCTTCAAAACACTGTTTCTAATTTGGAAAAATGGAGTCATAGTAATGGTTTTAAGTTTTCTGAAAACAAAACCAGGTGTATACACTTTTGTAGAAAACGAAATTGCAAGACGAATCCGATTCTAACATTGTTTGGTACGAGCTTGAAATTTGAAGAAACATATAAGTACCTGGGAATGTATTTAGATAGAAGATTAACGTGGATACCCTATCTAAAACATTTAAGTAAAGATGGAATGGTTGGGATTCGGCTAAATAAACCTCAATATGATTTTGTTTTAAAAAAATCTATATTTTGGACGTTTCGGCTACTCATTGGTAGCCTTCGTCAGCTAAAATGACAAAAAAAAAGAGAAATTAATACAAAAACAGAAAATTTTTTTTTATAATTGTGATAGGTTACAGAACTATAGATACAATTAACTTATAAAAGAACATATCGTCTTAAATTCTTAGAATGAGTAGAATGAAAAAGTAAAAAGGTACAATAATTGATTTTAATAGTAATTAGTAACATTAATTGATTTTACAAAGAAATAAGAAACTACACTAATTATTGTACCTTTTTACTTTTTCATTCTAAGAATTTAAGACGATATGTTCTTTTATAAGTTAATTGTATCTATAGTTCTGTTACCTATCACAATTATAAACATTTTTTTCTGTTTTTGTATTAATTTCTCTTTTTTTTTGTCATTTTAGCTGACGAAGGCTACCAATGAGTAGCCGAAACGTCCGAAATATAGATTTTTTTAAACCAAAATCATATTGAGGTTTATTTAGCTGAATCCCAACCATTCCATCTTTACTTATCACCTCGACGGCTAACTATCTAATCATCATGATAAAACATTTAAAAGTTACCTGCACTAAAAGACAAAATCTTCTAAAATTATTAGGTAATTCCAACTGGGGATCGGATAGAAAACATTACTGCACTTATATCGAGCGTTGATAAGACCAAAATTGGACTACGGCTCTATAGTGTATGCCTCAGCCAGTCCTACAGCTCTGAAGATGCTCGATGTGATCCATAATTCCTGCTTAAGGATTTGCATTGGTGCCTTTCCTACGTCTCCTGTAGCTAGCATATTAGCTGAAAGTGGGGAACCGCCTTTAGCAATGAGACGAGCTTACCTTACATTGTCTTACCATGTATCACTCAAAGAGAGGAGACTGCATGAATCTCTGCACGCTATAGATCAGAACAACCTCCACGGACAGCAGAGGATTCCTAAAAATTTCAAATATCGAATTAAATTAATAGTGGACAAACTCGACTTAAATATACCTGACGTATTTGCATTTCCACCAGAGGTTATGCCTTTATGGAAAACCAAGCAAGTAATCCTTGACTTCACCTTAACAAAACACACCAAATCTACTACAAACCAAATCATCTATCAAACAAGTTTTTTGGAACATGTTCAAAAGTACACAGACTACACTAAAACCTATACAGATGCATCAAAAATTGACTCCCAAATAGGATGTGCCTTTTTGAGGGACAACTTCTGCAAAAGATATAACATTCATGAAGCAAACAGTATATTTACGGGAGAATCTTTCGCGATTTGGCAGGCCATTGAAGATATTAGGTTTCAAGAACATAACAAGCACCTAATCATCACGGACTCACTCAGCCTGATGAGGGCACTATCAAAACTGAAGAACCGCCATCCTATAATAGCTGAAATTAGGGAAAATCTTGCAAAACAAAATAAAGATATTGCTCTTTTATGGGTTCCTTCCCACATGGGCATTGAACTTAACGAGAAAGTAGATATTGAAGCCAATAATGCAAGAAAAAAACAAAGTGATAGCGTAAAAGTGGCAGAGATGTGCGGACAAGATTTAAAAGTATTTATTAAAAAACAAATATTAACAATGTGGACTAAGGAATGGTTAGAAACAGATACAAAACTAAGAAACATTAAAAGAACTCTAAATACTTGGAAAACCCCTGAAAGGCTGAACAGGAGGGAGGAAGTAGTTCTTCTTAACAGAATGTACCGGATACACACTGGCGAGAAAAGTGAACAACATTGAAGGCAACCTTGCTGTAATCTTACCGGATGACGAAAGGGCTGTACAAAAGGTATTTAAATTTGCCAAAGATATAGGCCTCTATCAAGAAATATAGAAACATAGAACTGCCAATGACTCATACGGGGGGGGGGAGACAGTATAATTTAATAAATAAAAAAAAATAAAAGGAATTAGGTATAAATAATTTTAGTTAAAATGGTTAGTTAATTGAACACCTTCGGTTTTGGATTTGTTTTTTTGACTACTGGCACCGCTGTGCGTCGGTACCTTTATTTTACTGCGGACAAACGCTACTTTTTAAATCAGAGCGGCGAATATAATTAGATTTTGTAATATTTACGCTTCTTGCTCCGTGTTCCATAATTATATTTTACCGGTAATTGATATTTTTTCTTGAATTTAATTTTAAATATTATTTAAGAATTAGACTGCCATATGTTTTTTTAAATGCTTGTAATGTTTCAACATTTCAATCTGATTAAATTCTAATTTAATTTTATTTAAGAATTATTCTGGCATATATTTTTTTAAATGCTTGTAATTTTTCAAGATTTCAATCTGATTACATTCTGATATAATTTTATTTAAAATATAACGTCCATTGATAAATAATATAGTTTTTAAGGACGGTTTATCTGTAGGTTACTGCCCTTTACTATCCAGAAAGGACTCAAGCATATTTTCTAAAGAATAGTCTCCACCTCTAAGTATAAATCGAACACTCGAGCTTAGACACGACAAAATAATAACCAAAAAATGTTTTAAAGGCTTTTAAAAATGTTAAAATCCGCGAACAAATAACATTGATCTATTATTCACAGCTCTACTAGTTTCACACTTTCAGTGCCTCGTCAGGAGCTAAAATCAAAATTATTTTTGATTCTACTCAGTCACAGCAAGCAAGGGAACCTTCCAATATACGGGACACTTCATGACTGAAGCTAAGAACTTATTCACGTATTTTATTCGTTTACTTTCAGTCCTATAATTGATTAAAGAAACTGTGTTTTTTCTGTTTATGTATTTTCATTCTTGCTTGGAGCATCTTTTGTGGAATAAACAACTGATATAATTATTTGGAGTTTTTAGGGAAGATCTATCCCAACTTACAGAAAGGTATTGCGGGCAAAGCATTCCCTCAACAATCTTGGGCGCTATTTTCTTCCAGATTGCCTCGTGTTAGATCTGCATTATAGCGTGGTTTCTCCCTCCTTATAAGGAGGAAACCCTGTGATGACTTTGGCAAGTTGACGCAATCAGAAGGTGCTAATTAGCAATCTAGACTTTTCATAGCGAATAGGCAACAATGCAAAATTGTTGGTTGGAATTCATGTACTATGATTTAATAAAAGTTGCAATTATGAAGATGAATACAAAAACAAAACAAAATGCCAACTTCATTAACCTGCAGACTCCACCCACCAAATATATGATTTTCGGGGAAATTGGCAGGAAAAAACACCCTAGTGCCTTTTGCGTTATTAGGCTGTCATGAGCACTGTTTATTAGCATATTAACGTAGGGAATAAATTTGAATAAATTTCAAGATAATTAACTGTTGTTTAACAAATTGTAATAGACTATAAATTAATCGAAACGGAACATTTATTCGAAACTTTTGGAACAGAAATAATAGTTTGTTCAATAACTCGATGAAGCTAATGACCACCCACAGTAATCGATGCATTAAAAAAAAAAAAAAAAAAAAAAAAAAAAAAAAAAAAAAAAAAAAAAAAAAAAAAAGGTTAGGGTAGAAAAGTTGGAAGCTTAATCAATTTCCTATGGATCACGCTGACTCCTAAATTTAGACGTGGACATCACAGCCAGAATTATTATACCTGTGAAGTATTTTTTTTACCGGAGAAATTCGTGCAATTAAAATACTTACGTTCGGACTTTTTCGTGCATAAGCTTGAAGGAATACTACATATATATATATATATATATATATATATATATATATATATATATATATATATATATATATATTACACTATTTCTATATATTCGGGTCACATTTTTTGAAGGTTAAGTTTTTTATTTTTGGATTCGCTGAAAAAATTGCCTGCTCGAACAGTGCTGTTTAGCGCTAATTGCCTATATGAAGCTGGACTTAAAAAAAAAATTAATAAATAAAAAACTGAAAATAAACATGTACTGTTCTGGCTATATGAGATTAATTAAACAAATATTCTTTATTTATTGTTTGCAAGTGTTCCTAATATGAGCTGTTAAGATGACAATAAATTATCATTATCATTTTCGAATTCAGAATTTCTTTCTATTATTACCGAACCCTGGCTCATTGGTTAGTCTTCACGTTCATCGATGTCTTCTGAAGAATACATCATATTATTACCGAACCCTGGCTCATTGGTTAGTCTTCACGTTCATCGATGTCTTCTGAAGAATACATCATATTATTACCGAACCCTGGCTCATTGGTTAGTCTTCATGTTCATCGATGTCTTCTGAAGAATACATCATATTATTACCGAACCCTGGCTCATTGGTTAGTCTTCATGTTCATCGATGTCTTCTGAAGAATACATCATATTATTACCGAACCCTGGCTCATTGGTTAGTCTTCATGTTCATCGATGTCTTCTGAAGAATACATCATATTATTACCGAACCCTGGCTCATTGGTTAGTCTTCATGTTCATCGATGTCTTCTGAAGAATACATCATATTATTACCGAACCCTGGCTTATTGGTTAGTCTTCATGTTCATCGATGTCTTCTGAAGAATACATCATATTATTACCGAATCCTGGCTCATTGGTTAGTCTTCATGTTCATCGATGTCTTCTGAAGAATACATCATATTATTTGATGAACGATAATGTTTAGATAATACGTTTCTATATGTTTAAATAAATTCAAAGTAATTATATTTTTGTTAGGAAGCGTTGATCGTCGGGGTTTCGGTCAGTGTTCTTATTCAATAAAACACATTTTATTTGCTAAAATGTATATTTATTGCCGGCAACGTTTCGGCTTGCTATACAAGCCATCTTCAGGGCTGTAAAAACATATATGGTATAACAATGGTAAGGACAAAAAAAAAAAAAAAAAAAGGCTAGAAACATTAACATAAATATGAGTACCTATATGCTTGAAAATAAAAATATAAATATATATATATATATGTATATATATATATATATATATATATATATATATATATATATATATATATATATAGTATAACTCCTCCATTACCAATCCTCACACCCCCCTCATCAAATCCTCAATACAGCTAGAAACCTAATATTTCGATCCCTTACCCTATCTGATCCTAAATTTCATCCCAAGAACACATCCCGACTCCTAGAAATACTCCAAGCCAATGGATTCCCGAAACACACCATCACCTCCCTCATAAATTCAATTAAAAATTCTAAACCCCCCTCCACGTCGCAAGATAGTGTCGCCCCCCTATTCAGATCCCTTCCGTACATCCCTAACCTCTCTGAAAAAATCCAAAAATCCCTCAGAAGCACATTTCCCAACCTAAATCTAGGTCTATCCACTAAAAATAAACTGAAAACCCTATATACCACACTCAAAGACCCCATCCCACAAGGAAATAGATCCAACGTCGTTTACCGAATTCCTTGCTCTACACCACACTGCAATAGCACTTAAATTGGACAGACGAAGAACCGCATTCATAGCAGACTCACAACACACAAATACAACATTAAAAACAGAGACATTAAAACCGCACTTTCTAGACACGCTATCACGGACGGACATAAATTTGATTTCCAAAACTTCTCCATCCTCTCCACTGAACCCAACCTTGAGAAGCGTCTCCTTTCTGAATCCATATATATCCATCTAGAAAACAATCCCGTCAATGACAAAATTGACAAAGAAGTCATCTCCTCAACCTATTCCAACATTTTCCATATCCTCAAAACCTCCCGTTAGGTAATCCCACCCAGTTCGTTGCCCTATTCCCACACACCGTCTGATCCTTCCCTGTACCTGCAATACCCATCGACAAGTCCTTTATCTTTACCGCCGTCCCTCTGTCCTTACTCCCAGGTCGACTTCTCCCCACCCCCTCACCCCCTTCCTCTCCTGTCTAGCCCTGGCCCAATCCTCCCCTGTACCTGCAATATCCATCGGCAAGTCCTTTATCTTTACCGCGGTCTTTACCCTCCGTCCTTACTCCCAGCTCCACTTCTCTCCACCCCCTCCCCCCATCCTCTCCTGTCTAGCCCTGCCCCATCCTTCCAGTCTTCAGAAATGTTCTCTTCTTGAAACGGGACAGTTCTCAATCTTCTCAATAGGTATGTTACTATGACACTTGTACTGTATTCTCTTGGATACCATATACATATATATTTATTTATATTGCTATTATTATACTATATATATATATACATATATATATATATATATATATATATATATATATATATATTTATATTTATATTTTCAAGCATATAGGTACTCATATTTATGTTAATGTTTCTAGCCTTTTTTTTTTTTTTTTTTTTTTTTTTTTGTCCTTACCATTGTTATACCATATATGTTTTTACAGCCCTGAAGATGGCTTGTACAGCAAGCCGAAACGTTGGCGGCAATAAATATACATTTTCGCAAATAAAATGTGTTTTATTGAATAAGAACACTGACCGAAACCCCGACGATCAACGCTACCTTCTTCCGAACGGTCGACCATATCTTCTCAAATATTTTTGTTATGATTGAAATAAATTATTTGGAATTAAGAAAAATTTTTTTTTTAATAAGAGGGACCGGAAATATAGACTTGGTAGTTATGATAAGCCTGTCTAAACTATTCCAACAGTTTAATATAACATTCCAAGAGTTATCATGATAACATTGCTGTCTATTTGTTACAATCAAAACTTTATTTTTAATTTTAATCTTGAATAGCTCGTTATCAATGTCATAAATTATCTCAGTGCACCAGATTCAATTCTTTATCGATGATATATTCCTATTTATGCATTTGACGATATGATTATCATAAATTTATAAACAGGAAGAGAATAAATATTATCCAGGTCAGTAATACGTTGACTGCAGTTCAATAACCCTACCGATAAGAAACACAATCTGGATTATTTTTTGCCGTGAGTGTTAAGGGGTGAGCGTTCAGTGCTTCGGAAGATGGTGGGTTCGAGGGCCACTAGTTGTGGTGGTTTGTTTTGTTGAAAAAAGCAAATGCTTCACCTCCATTATGGTTAGAAAGGTGCGATAACATGTAGATAACACATCCCAAAATGTCCCTGTTATTAATAAAGAAATTTTAAAATAAAATATCTTATTTTCAAAAAATTGAGAAGGAATGTACCTTATAAAGCTTCACTGTTGACAGAGTACAGTTGAACTTGGATAATTCGAACCGCTAGGTACCGATAAAAAGGTTCGAATTATCCAAAATTCGAATTACAAACGTTTTTGACAATAAAGGGGTAAAAAATTAAATTTCATATTTTCACATTTTTTAATTAAAAAAAAAATACATACATTTTATTTAGACAATAACTAATACTTAATAAATTCACGATTACGTACATAAGTAATAAATAATTTATCAAAAAAGTAAAAATAAAAGTCTATTGTTTTGAAAAAAGTTATTTTCATGGGCAAGAACCTTTTTCTTTATTTTTTAGGTAAGTTGATGAAGTGTTAGGAGGAATTCCTTGGCATTTTTAGATTTTTTCTTTATTCCTTTTTCGACTTCTTTAATTGCAGCTATTTTCTCTGAAAACGTTAAAGTTTTACAACTTCTAGGCTTCGACATCCTAAATCAACAACTCCACTGTACACTAGAAATTTAAGGCACAAACAATACAACACGCTGACTGACATAACTGAGTAAGAAATGCAGATGGGAGGAATGGTTGGAGGGAATTCTAGGATAAAACGGATGTAACTATAACCCCTGCGAGGGAGGAAGCGCGACACACCACTTTGCAGAACTCCTAGAGTCCAAGAACTAGACTATGAGACCACCGCGCTTCTTGTGCACGAACCCCTATATCCGTATCTTACTATCCTTACCGGAGGGGAGAATATTTTCACAAGATTTAAGATCGACCACTTCCCATTGGAGGCTCGTAAAAAATTCGAATTATCCAAAATTTTATTCGAATTAACCACGATGTTTTTACATCGTTTATGCCCTTAATTCTAGGGACCGAGAGATATATTCGAATTAACCACGATTTCGAATTATCGAAGTTCGAATTATCCATGTTCCACTGTATTTGAAAGATTTTCTCAAATATTTATCTACTACTCTATCAGCTGTATATTTTGGTTTAAATTGTTTTCAGCATAAGAATTAGTTAAGTATTGATAAGCATTAAACACCATCTCCCTTGCCTGACCTATCAAAGTCTTCCTTGTTCATAAACGAGACATAATCAGTTTTATTGAGTTCCGTGTTGTTCATTGAACAACAACGGGGGAACGGGAATATTTCCCTCAGAATTTCGCGCTTGCAGGATTTCAACTATTCCATCTTATACACACATATTATATCTATTTGTGTATGTGTGTGTGTGTTTTCTCTTAACAGAAAGTGACCAAAATTATGGTTCTTTCTCCCCAAATTTGACGTACTACAACATTACAAACGGTTGGGCGAGTTCATTAACAAGCAAAATTCGTCAATTAGAGTGGGGGCTTTCCTGATGCCGCCCAGCGCAGATCTACCTTTTAATGTGCTTTTAGTCGGTGTAAGTTTCTTTTTCTTGCACCGAAACGTACTATAATATATTTACAACAAATAAGCGATATGTTCTTTGACTATAACGAATGTTTTGAAATAAAACACTGGTTGTCTTTGTCTATATATAACTGTAGTTTAAAAAGCTGAGAAGACTCTGATTTCTACCTCTAAATACAGAGTAGGTACCTGTAATAAAAAAAAAAAGCTTTGTTTTTTCAGTTATTATTTTACTGTGAACTTAAATGTTTGATGTGCTTCAAAGGATATATTTCCAAAATGATTTCAATCGTAATGTTCTTTGAACGGCATAGAAAACGAGTCTATAATTGTTATAAGTCCTATACCGATTAATAGCATAAAGTATCGAATCTGTAAAGAAATCACCGTTCACTATTAAGCAGAGATATTTGGGTAAATTATTGATGGATCAGAGGGTTGGACCAGCCCGAGTGGATTAATGGATTCCGAAGCAATCCCTCCAGAGAGTATGATGCTATTATAGCGGAATGTAAGCTATGAAAACACCATTATTGCTCTTTGAAATGAATTATCCTCTCCAAGACTCTTCATTGGGGCCATTTTTACTCATATCATGAGAGTTGAATCCAATAACTTGCGGATAACTAGTATTTAGAACGTGATAACTTTGGAAACAGTGATATCTCTTCACATTGGACCAGAAGTCCAAAAAATTAGTAAATTGATATATTTAAATAAATTGGCTATTTATTCTAGGGACTTATTTTATTTCAAAAACTCAATAAGAATTGTATGCATTTTAGGATGTTTCTTCTCTGGCTATATAGAAGTAACTTACTTATGGAGTCTACCCGTTGGCCTTGGCGAACATTTGTGGACATTTTGCAACCCATTTAAAAAAAAACAAAAAAAAAAAACCGTTATTCACACAAACATATATATATATATAAATTTCACACCCCTATAAATCTGGTCATTTTAGTACTTTCCTCCGAAGAAAACAAAAGAATTTAAAAAAATCTGCATTTTTACTCACTCATTCATGATGGGAATTATAAGGTACTTTCCGACAGGCTAGAAACATGGCAGGATAATAAACCTTAGGATGATATTAAAGGGAAAAATCGAAAAGCTAGAAAAAGTTGTGTTTGACAGCATCCCTTGAGGATTTTTTGTAATTGTTGTACCTTTTATACGTTTAATTATATACGTTTTACGTATCGTTCTTTTCTTATGTTTAAAAATATGACTTTAGCTGTATCATTTGCCTTTTAGTACACTACCGGGATCATCTATGGTTCGACTTTGATAATTGTTGACATTAAAATAAATTTCCTAATAGGAAAAGGTCAAGATGATTAACCTCCACAATCAGTCTGACTGGAACACCTTTTCTTTGGGTGCATTTCTCTAAATCATTAGATTAAGAATCGTCCACCTTGATCTAGAATGTTATATTATATAGCAGGAACAGAAAATGCTGTAATAATTTTTTTTCCTCCGAAGGAAAGTAGCTATTGAGGTTGCACTCATGACGGAATTTTTGAAAAATTTCTTTAAATCTCCATCGATCCTACCTAGTAGGCACCGAATATGACCCCCGTTAAAATTTATATATATATATATATATATATATATATATATATATATATATATGTATATATATTATGCATATATATATATATATATATATATATATATATATATATATTATGCATATATATATATATATATATATATATATATATGTGTGTGTGTGTGTGTGTGTGTCTGTTAATACGATAGCGGCCAGAGTTTTTGTTTTTCTTCACGAAACGTGGTATATAGCGTTCAATTTGCAAACGATTGAACGAGTTCGTTAACCACCAAAATCGGTCCACCGGGGGGGGGGGGGGGGGTTACCCCGAACCCAAAACACTAATTTGACCCTGCCAGCCGTATTTTTTGTTATATATCAACGAAACTCGGTATTCGTTATGTTGATCTAAAGAGAGACATACGTTGTAAAAATAAACTAAATCGGTTCATTAGGAGGGGGGGTTTACTCCGGACCTAAAGTACTAATATACTCATACCGGTCGTAATTTCTGCTGTATTGTAACGAAACGCGGTATACGTCATGGGTATCTCATGAGAAAGAATTGTTGTAAAAATTAAGTAAATCGGTCGATTGGAAAGGAGTGTTTACTTTAAAGTCTGTTTCATTGGAATTAGCCAGCGAGACGAAGGTTCCCAAAGGCACCACGAGGAGCGCTATCTCCCACTAGGGGGACTGTATCCTGTTCCTGCGTCAGATCAAAAGACGGAAAATGACGTTTTTGTGTATTTATTAAGTAGTACAGTATCATAACAGTTCTCATAAGAAATGCAAATGAGCAGAACTATTCACGTTTTTATTTTATTTATATAGGTTATTTACAGCAAATTATTCAGTAATGTAGTCTACACTACAAAAATTCTGAGGAAAGTGCTTAGTTATGCAGCTCCTTCGTGACGGACTTTTTAGAATATTAATGTGTCCATATCGCTGGGATTATTGAACTCTAGTGATATTATAAATATTACTGACCTACAAAGGAGATAATTCTCCCTTCCTGTTTATGCAATTGATGATATGATTTGTTGGTAAATAGCTTTGTTACAATATCCATAACGAGCAATTTGAGATTATATTTTTATACATTTTTTTATTTGATGATATTTTGTAACTTGGACATGAAAATTCACATAAGATTACAATCTAGTTTGAATGTTAGTTGTTAATAAATCAAAATACCAAAAACTGGTGGTATTTTGATTAGCTCTGTGCCACCAGTTTTAGTCACAGATTTTTGAAATGTGTATGAATTATGGAACCAACGCGACAGGAAAAGTTGTGATTTTTGACCAATTTCGGGGCTATATCAGGAAATATTCATTCTATTGGTAAATTAAATATTATCTACACATAAAACGTTTTTAATTTTATTTATCATGTGTTGGTTTAATGAAGTTACCTGTGACCACATAAGTGCACCCCATTATTACAAGGTTCAAAACCCGAGCGCACACTAAAGATTTTTATCTTCTAGTATCTTCGTACGGGGGTAGGATTTGGGGTCTATGCGCTCACCAGCCTTTAATAATTGGATACCTACATAGGGAAAATTCAGGTGGCCGTATATTATAGCCGTAATAGTACTGATCGGATATATATTTTTTTAAATTGTTATAGGTTGCCTAAAGTAGTCATAGTCCCGATTTTTTCAGACATCCCACTGAACTTTTAAAATCTCACCTCATCCAGTACTGTATAAACACATTGTCTTACATTTCCCTAACATGTTGGTAGCGTTTTCTGCTTTCTTTCTAGCTTACAAGTTACATACCTACTCTACTTATTCTTCTCAATTCAGTTCTAAGTATATATATATATATTAAGCAATTTTAACTGGGAAATGGGCGTGTATGGAAAATAATTTTGGAGGGGGCTGGGACCATTTCCGGTGTATGGAATACTAACAATTTAGAATTTGGAAGAGTTTTAGCCAACTTAAACGCTATTACACCCAAAATAGAATATGTTTTATGAACTAAAAGATCTTATTTAATTTATTTTTAAGGGTTTATGTAATTTTTACCGATCAAATCAAAATTTCGGGGGGGGGGGGCTGCAGCCCCCCCTTATATACGCCCATGAACTGGGTCCAGCCTCTGTTTGAAGGGATAAGTCACGCGCGAATGCTCTCGTAATCTACCGCTATAGAATTCCATTTTTATAAAAAAAATAAATAATTTCGGCGTCGTTCGTCACGCTTAAATTCAACCAAAAAAAGTCCGACTCGCAGGAACTGCATCATCTTTGCGCGGTTCCGTTCTTATATCTAGACTCATTTAAAATGATTAAAATAGAAGCTGTTATTATTTTGGGTCCACATTTCTAGAAAGCATGAAGATTAGATAGTTAGCCGTCGAGGTGATAAGTAAAGATGGAATGGTTGGGATTCGGCTAAAGAAACCTCAATACGATTTTTGTTAAAAAATCTATATTTAGGACGTTTTGGCTACTCATTGGTAGCCTTGTTCAGCAATGAAAGTGCCGGGAGGCAGAGGAGGACCAAAGTTGACAGTTCCATCTTTACTTTCAAGAAAGGTCTTATTTACGATCTTACCTGCATGGGTTCCCGCCCTAGGAAGGACCCCGCTAGGCATTTGAAAAACTATATCTTGGAAATCCATATCTCTTAGATTAAATTGTTTTTCTTATTTTTCTTAACCTGATTTATTATCAAATACATTATCCAACTATAAGCAGTCAAAAAATAACAAGGAATAAAAACAGACAAAAAGAACAGTTCGAATCAGCGAAATCAATTACTTTAAAGTTTTAAGCACTTATTTCTCCGATTGACATCGTATAATCAAAACTTTCATCAGAACCTTTTTTGTAGAGCATTTAGTAAGCTTTCTAATGGTATTCTTCCGTTTACCAAGATTCTCAACCTTTTTCGAGATATTAAGGAAAGTATACAAAGTTCCCAAAACTTTTCATGTCTGTTAATAAAATATTTTATTCTAACCCTTCCTTAACTCCAAACGTAACATAACTTTCAACATATTAGTTTTAATGAAAGTAGAACATGCAGATAATGTTTCAACTGAATCCCGTGATTCTAAGTACCCAAACCAAAAACGGTATTCAAAAACTATTGTTCCAATTTTCTCGAAAACGGTTAAAGCTATCGCCTTGAAAATGGTTTCATTCGTTTTCCTAGCCCAAGAAGCCTATAAAAAGAGTACTTACAAGCTTATGAACTCAAAAACGTAAGCGTTACGATTTTTTCTGCGCGAATTTCGCCCCAAACGCCATCTTCCAGTGGGCGGATTTTGCTGGTTAACGAACTTGACCTTTCAAATTGGACGACTGATTTTTGTACCAAATTTCATCAAAATCGGACCATCAGGGAAGCCAGAAATGAGCGAACAGACAAATATATATATATATATATATATATATATATATATATACATATATATATATATATATATATACATATATATATATATATATATATATATATATATATATATATATATATATATACAAATTTGAACCACCGTTATTTTCGGTCTCTAGGGGTTCTGAAACGCGAAATTTTCTTGTCGGCACTTCCGGATTGTTTCATTGTATCAACCTTATAAGCGGGGTTCCTCCCTATGGGGGAGGGAGGAACCGCGCTAAAAGAAAAAAAATATATGCTTTAAGCCTACCCATCAAACCTATGTATTAAATAGGACCAAAACAGGTAAATAACCTCCACTTTTTTATTCCTTATATTCAACAGAACGTTCTGTTGAATATAAGGAATAAAAAGTGGAGGTGTTTTACCTGTTTTACATCCTATTTACCATGATGAACCTTCACCAGCCAACCAACCACAATTGTATGAATACTATGTAGTGTACTTTATAACATACAGTCTCCGTTTTCGTATATGGCTACTACGCATTCGCGAACGCCAGCGGAAACCTTTTTGTGACACTTTTTATAATGCTTTTTTGTACCTTTTTTTTCAGTTTAGTCATCGCTAAAGCAATATTTATGCTAAAATCAAACATATATATTTATGAATATTAATATAATTTATTATAACGTTTCGGTCATTGGTGTTTCGTTTTATTCAACGCTTTCGAGATGATGAACAACTCATTGGACGTCTGATCAAAAATATAGGAAAGCAACCACCCGTAGTGGGAATCGAACCCACGACCGTACCTTTTTTGTGAAGGATCAAAGGAAGTGAATTGTCGCCGACTAGGTCCTAGGGATCAGGATTAGTGTGAATAGGGGACCATTATAGCTTCTTAAATCCGTGCTGAGTGCTGTGCGAGGCCAGACCCGCTGCTGGAGAGGGGATGAGGAGGGGAGGGGGTTACATGTAGGAGTGGGGATACGTCGGGAGGGGAGGGGAAAGGAAGATGGAGAGGGAAGCAGTCGGTCCCGCGATGCGGGATAGTGCGGTATGTATGTTCTGTGTAGGTGAGGTGTCCGGCCCGACCTAGGGCATGTCGGTAAGGATCGGAGGGCTGTATCTGGACGGCGGTGGGCAGACTGCCAAGCCACCGCCAGTCGCCATTGTCACGCCTCATAGGTCGAACTCACTGGATTTCCTCAATTTCGAAGAGAAGCGGCAGCTCATAGCGTCCAGCCTCTCGCTCACAGATTTCCTCCAGAGGGGTGGATCTGTCACCAGCCCCTCCTCTCCGACAACTGGACCTATTTATGGTAATTTCATTCAATACAAATAAATAAATTGTTATAAAATGGACTCGATGGTCCAGCTGCATCTTAGTCTATTTTTTACCTAGATGCATTTAAGCAATCAGTGATTAGTTGGGATTCCGCTAAGATAACATTAATACGATTTTTGTAAAAATCTGTATTAAGGACGTTTCGGCTACTCTTTGGTAGCCTTCGTCAGCTAAAACTGACAAAAAAACAAGAAAATACAGAATTAGTGAACAGGAAAAAGGTTAACCAGTAAGATAAATGGTAGATCTATAAATGGTACATCACTTATAGATGCATTTATTAGGCCTTCGGTAATAATAGTAGATTTTTTTCAGAAACGTGTATAGTTCACACTTGCTAAGAAATTTACTAATGCTAACCGATATCAATATAAAAGAAACATATAAGACAGATATAATTCTAAAAGATAATAATTAATAATTGTGTCCGGTGGCCGTGAGTTTTAAGGGGTGAGCACTTGGGTTCGATTCCCACTACAGGGTGGTGGCTCTCCTTTAGAAAAAATAAAAGGCCTATACTGGCTAGATAGATAACCCGCTCTAAAATTCTTATTTAATAATAATGGACGTTAAAATGTAAATAAATAAACAATTAATCATAATAATGAAAACCGTTCGCCTGTAAACATGCTTAAGTTAAAAGTACTACAATTCATTAGTAAAAATTAATCTTAACATACAGCAAGGATTATTGATGTAAAGAATTTAAATTTCTTGATTTTATACTATTAGCCCTCCAGTATACTTATAACTGACTGAAGAATATATGCCTGAAAAAGGACAATGAAGTCCGAAACGTCGCGGTAAAAATTAAATATAAAAATTTGGAAGGTTTTACTCATCTTTTTGAATTAAAACAAATTTTTTGGAATACACTCTTCTTCCATCTTTATAACTTATATTAATAAACTACACTAGCGTATATAGAAAATTATTTCGGGGTGGGGGGGGGGGGGTAGCACCTAGGCATTTGGGGTGTAGGGAAAATTTTAAATATTTTAGTGTAAAATGGTGAGTTTTAAGGTCCTCTGGACATCTAGTAGACCAGGGTAAATTTAGAAAACATTTTTCGTTGTTATAGGGGTTTTTTTTTTCTACACGACAACAACTTCATTGACAACAATTATTAATATTGTATTTCAGGCTCATTCTTTTCTGTAATGAATCGCCCGGTTTCCCATCTCAGATTTATTTATTTAAAGTTTAACGTACTCTTATTCTTAACACTGATTTTTGGGACGGATTTTTTACAGGTTACTAGCCTTTTCTGACCAGGATAGGACTGAACCTTTTCCTTTTTTAAAAAATAAAATAAAAGCTCCATCAATCGTATAAGGAATCGAACCCACATCCTTAGGCACGAATTGCTAACGCCTTAAAACTCACGGCCACCTAACATGTAAATATGTTTTTTATAAACTGCTGACCCGACTATTATTAAAAAAAATTCCTAAATAAACCCTTAATTTTAATTTTTTTTTTTTTTAGTGGTTATTAAATTAAAACATATACCTTAACTACATAAAAAATTATTATATATTAGAATGATTGTACTTGGTCTGCTAGCGCGTTCCTGTTTTATCTTCCTCTTCGATTAATGACACTTCTGACCTATCGAAATGTGATAACGCATATCAATCATTATTCATTTTTAATTCACTTCAAAATGTTAATAATTTCCTTTTAATGCTATTATACTTCTGTATTATGTTTATTTATTGTTATTTTCTTTGTTATTTACTCGATAAGGTCTCGTCACATTACTCGAGTTTCTTAAGGAAAGTAAATAACTAATATAAGAAAAAATTAACTTCAAAAGATAAGAGAATTAAAATGAATAGAAAAATGTTTACATAACTAATGTAAATAATTTAATTTATGTGCTATTATTAAGAAATATAATTTTGATTATGTGTAGCTATATCATAAAACCAGAAAAATAATTACATTTTAATTATTCTGTACTGTGATTACATTTTTCATTTTACTAGTTTTCATACATATTTATAAATTCTCAGGAACGTTTTATATATTTTTTTAATCATTATGAAGACCATTGAAACATTAAAATTCTCATGATATACATATTCTCATAATTTTGATTTACTTTGAAATATAACGCTTTAATTTCTTTTCTTGTATTTTTAAGAAAATCTCCATAAGGTTAAACCTAATGAGGGATATTTCTTCCTGGGCATGGTCACTAAGAAATTTATAAAAGACTTGGGAACACATTTAACTATTTCATACAGCATCCTGGTTAGAGTTGTCTGCCTCTCGGATCTTCCCGCCTTTACTCGTGCGTTCGATAACGATTTACTCAATTGGGCTATTCTTTACTATAACTATCAGTTCAATGTTTGTTTTCTCTTATTAACTTGTGTGCTTTCATCCTTGTATTTTTTTAGCTACTTTGGTGAATTTACTTTTTTCTCTTTTTTTTGGAGGGGGGGGAGGGGGGTCGGTTTGTTACCCAAGAGGAGGGTACTTACGTATTAGCGTCAAAGCAGGTTAAAGAGTCGGGTCTCAGAGAACTGGATCTACACCGGGTCAGAGAGCTGGATCAAGGCGTCAAAACAGTTTTTGCCAATATGGCGACGGGATTATCAACGATTTGGGTTAACTAGAGTTATGATATAACCTTTAGCTAGCGAAAACGCGTAGCACTTATATTATATATATATATATATATATATATATATATATATATATATATATATATATATAGAGAGAGAGAGAGAGAGCACTTATAATTGCTATGCGTTTACGCTCGCTCAAGGTTATATCAAAACTCTAGTCAATCCAACTCGTTGATAATATAGATCAAGGATGGTTTTTCGCTGGATAATGGACTGATAAATAATTTCGAAACACTAGCTTTCATCCTAGCTATTCTGTTGTCGCTAACTCACACAAAAACTGAAATAGCGTAAAAAAAAAACAACAACAACAATTGTGTGGGTAAATAAAGCACAAATGAATTGCGTTAAAAAGACAAAGGGAACAAGATGGCTACTATAAACACAATAGATGATGATATCTCTGATAGTGATTGACCAATAGAAATGCGTTATCCATGATCCAGATCTCTGAACGAGACCCGCCTCTTTAACCTGCTTTGACGCTAATACGTAAGTACGACGAGGAGTTGCTTGCCTGGTTTTCGCTGAACGTCTTTCGAACTTATTTATCTCAAATTCAAAGACTAAGACGTCTTCCGAAGCAGCAGTACATTATATTTCTTCTTGCTACATGTCAACCACGACTAATGTGTAGAAGTGGTGTATATAAAAAAAATCGTTCCATTTATTGTAGGTGTATTCAGACTAATATTTAAATTCAATTCGAAGGAAAATGCGTTTATATATGAAAATATGTATTAAATCTGTATTCCTTGTTGATGAAGCCGAAATCTAGAAATTTGTTTCCTAATAACAATTTAAAGCAAGTTGTACTAGAATAAAAGTGGAAACAACAAAAGACACCAAATATAATACATATAAAATTATTTGCCACAGATTGTAATAAAGAATATATGGAAGAGTCATCGTGGTAAATCGAACAAAATGAACCGAATTGTGCTCTCTTTTACGCTTAGTATTTTTTACAACTTTATTTATCAATTCTATATCTATTTTAACTTTCCATGCATAATATATACAGCACTAATCCTCTCATCATCAAAATTTTAACTACAATATTATCAATATATTTATCTACTATTTAATAATATTATTTTTATTTGCGGTTCATTTCACCTATAATGGCAGACCTTGAGTTACTAGAAATAAACTGTGATTTTGTCCCTCATAGAGTTTACGCTTTCAATCCGAGGTAATAATATCTCGAATACTTGCACAGGCTCCTCACCCATCAGCATCCCCAGTCAGAACATCTCTTGGCAACGCTCGCAAATATAATACAAATGACATCTTGGAAACATAAATTTTTAAATTTTAACGTCCATTTATTAATGACAACGAATTTTAACCTGCCTAGGTCAAACTCCTGTTACTGGTAACCTATAGATTACGGGTTGTCTCTAGGTTGTCTGTTTCTTGACACTGGTCTGGAGCGCCCCATTGTCAAGAAACATTATTACTTTGATTACTTATCAATTGATGAATAACTTATAGAATGACAGGAATCGTGCTATAATAAACTGCACAAAATTATGTAGTAGTGTTAATTTTGATGATACATTATTTAACGCAATAAAATGGCTACTTATCTGCCGTGACGAAGCACGGGTTGTCAGCTAGTCTGTAATAAATGAAAAAGAAAATAAGTAAATTACATGCGAACAAAAGGAGTGGAGACCTCAAAGTATATTAGAATTCTCTTAATAATTTTAAATTATAGTGTAGATGGAGATAGTTAGCCGCTGTAGAGATACGAAGACAGGAATAGTTGGGATTCGGCTAGGAGAAAAACGTCAGACTTTCAAAAAGAAATCTGTATTTTGGACGTTTCGACTGCAACAATGGCAGCCTTCTTTAGCTAAAAAATATATACAACTAATAAGTAAAGAAAATGTACAAGTAGTAGGTAAAAGACAGGAAGAAATGAGCGGAGTATATATATCAATACAATAAATTTTAACCAATCTTATTTTTAAAAACAATGAAAATACGGTAGTTGGAAAGAAAACAGCATGTAGAACTTGCTAGTAAAAACAGTACAAAAAAATATTAAACAGTAAAAACAACGCACATTTCACTACATAAAAAATGTGCGTTGTTTTTACTGTTTAATATTTTTTTGTACTGTTTTTACTAACAAGTTCTACATGCTGTTTTCTTTCCAACTACCGTATTTTCATTGTTTTTAAAAATAAGATTGGTTAAAATTTATTGTATTGATATATATACTCCGCTCATTTCTTCCTGTCTTTTACCTACTACTTGTACATTTTCTTTACTTATTAGTTGTATATATTTTTTAGCTAAAGAAGGCTGCCATTGTTGCAGTCGAAACGTCCAAAATACAGATTTCTTTTTGAAAGTCTGACGTTTTTCTCCTAGCCGAATCCCAACTATACCTGTCTTCGAATTTTAAATTATTTTCTCCTTCCATTTAAAAAGTTCCCTTTGAATATAAGGTTGGAGTTGAATTGAGCCCTTTAAAGGTCTGTTGAGTGGGAGGAATGGAAATTATAGAGTAATGAATGCCTCATTTCTTGTCATTACCTTATTCATTTCATCAAAGCATATTTATAAATAACTCAGCTGTTTGATGTAAGTTGGCACAATAGGAGTGCGTTTTGTTTTATTTCATTTTTAAATTAAATTTACTATAATTCAGGCTCACGATAATAAATGAAAGACCAAAAATGTCCACTGTTCATTGTATTAACAACCGTTTTCTCGGAAGGTATCGGCTGACTTAGGCCGACGTCGTCTGAGATGAGTGCTACATTGGTCCCGACCTTGACCGATCCGATCTAGTCAAAACTCGTCAGTAGTCATCTTGACGTGAAGTGAAAATGGGCTTAACTAAAAAATGTTACCTATTAACCTGTTATTGGACGCCTTTAAACGGAAAGGAAGCAAGCGCCATTTTTAACGAAATTGAGTTTTTGGTGCTATCTTGTAGCGAATTAGAGAATTTATATAGTAATAAAAAACTGGTTAAAATATAATATTGTCATTAAAGCAAGAAAGAATACAAAAAAAGTGAAATGGTGTATCCAGTATGCTGTAATAAACAGAAAGGAATCAAGCACCATTTTTATCAATTACTATAAAAATAAAGCCCCATTACCATAAAAATGAATGAAAAATTTCAGATAATCAAGGAATTTTAGAACCACAAAAAACACTAAACTCAATTCTCACAGAACAGATGGCACTTGGTTCCTTTCCGTTGAAAGGCGTCCAATTGTTGATAACATTTGTTTTATTTTCTTTGAAAAAGAAGAAAATTAAAGCCCTCCAAAATTCCTTTGTTGCTGATTTACCCCGCTGATCCCACAGGGTTGGCTCATTCCTTACCAGCTCTATCAACAATTCCTTGTCAATTCTAGCACTCATTTTGTGAAGCGTCTTGTGTAGGAATGTACGCCTTGCGCAGGAAGCATCGGTCTGGAAACAAACATGTTTGAACGACTGGGAATCGGGAGTCATCGGATCGGATCGAGACGAGACCACTGTAGGGATCTGCGATGAGGCGTTTATGTTATTTTTCCTTCAGACGGTGGTGTATATTTATTGATTTAAAAAAAAAAAATCAGTTGTCATTTCCTACTCGGTTTTTGTCTTCGTGGCTCTCATTTCGATAGGACTAGTGGATTATTAAGTGGCTTAAAACATACACCGGACTAGACGGTAATGAATTGCCAGACGAACAAGCCACATTATAGCCGGTTTAGGCAGAGGGAAAAGTTCAATTTCGCATGCGCTAAATTCTGGGGGAAATATTCTTGAAGGTTTCGCCATTTGCAAAGTCCTGTTTCAAGGAACACTATGACTCGTCAAACACTATAACGACTAACTATGTCTCGTTTAAGACTAGGGAAGGCTCTAAGAGATCAGGCAAGGGGTACAAGATTAAACAGTTCCGGACCTATTTTATGGTTAGTTGTTAGACTAGTGTATAGTTGGCTATATGTTGTGATGAAGGGAGAGGGATAGTAGGAGGGTCCTATCGAAAGGGTGAGTAATTCTCGTTGCCTAAGGGTGTGGAATAATGATTCCCTTACCCGGGTCACGTGAAAGGGCTGTCATCTACATAGGCTCTTTCTCTCTCCGGCGGCCTCTTTTCTCTGGGTTATAGCAAATTTTAAACTGGTTATTTACAAACGACAGCTTTTGGTTAGGTTTCACAAAAAATGGAGACAAATATTAATATCCATTTAAACTTATGCGGACTATCTACAAAAGGGTCTCGCCACGGCGCGCCGTGGCCCTGGATTCTCATAAGGATGTTGTAGGTTCGAGTCCCACATGCACGAGATTTTTTCGGATGGATTTTTAGGAAGGATAGGAATGTACAAATAGTCTGGTGCTAATGGCCTAGATGTCGATGCGCCGTAAAACAAAAAAACTCTATCGACACAACCCAGGCAGAACACACCCGGCAGAAATGTCGCCCAGACACACCATTTGTCTTGAATTATCTTATTATAGTCGGAGAGCTGGTAACGCACGTTTAATTAAGTGTATTATGGACCTTTAAGTTTTGCTATAATGTACCTCTTGGGTAGATAAGAAGGTAAATAAGTGTTGGGTAGACTTATCGAACACCAGGTATTGCGCTTAGGGGAAAGGTGCAAAGAAATATTACCCAAAGAAGTGTTTTATTCAAAAGCCAACAATCTTTAATGTAAAATAAAGGCAATTTAACAATGAATAATTAATAGGGCACTCAATTTTAAGGGGGTAAAATGTAATATGTTTTTCCCCCATGCGGGAAAAGGTGGGTTCGATTCCCATCGGAGGAGGGAATTTTGTCATTTCACGGCTTGCTGAGAAAATTCCTCGCTGCCTCTTGGATGACGGCGCTAATGGCTCAGATGTCGATGCGCCGTAAAAAAATTGAAGTGCTTTATTCACGCTGCGATATCGACTTCAATAAACAGAATTAAAACAAATGTTTAAACTTTTTGTGGGGAAACATAAAAATAAATGTTGCCTATGATAGACTGCAATACACTGCGTGTAACCAACCTTAAGAGTGAGTGAGAGCACCGATCATCTGGGCAGTCGTGGTTGTTCTCTGTGCTCTCATTGGTTCTTGCTCACATGATCTTGTACAGCTGTCCCGGATTAAGTGGCAGCGTGAATAAAACACTCATTTAATATAAGAATAAAAATAACGTTATGCTTGAGGATTGCATTCCTGTCAAGAAAAGGGTATTACATTTGCAGGTGAAAAAATGTACAAAACGAACTTAGTCATTAATACTAGGTCCTTAAAATTAAAGGTCTACTTATAAGTGGAATAAGGATAACTTAAAATCAAAATAAAAAAAAAAACAAAAACAAACAAACATTTAAATCCACAGTATACCTAATGAAAGCCTGGTCAGACACAGAAATGGTTATCAAATTGTTATTTGAATTGCCAAGAATCTTTTATTTCTGGTTTCACTACAATTAGGTTACTTTTTGATTTATTTTGCTATATCCTCCTAATAAAGAGCAATATTGAACCCATCGCTAAAATTGGCTATTGCGTTCTATAGCAAAGTCTATCAATATTTATAATTTTATTAACGAGAGTAGGACTCTGATTAGGTGATCAACAGCCAATCGACTTCTCGCATGGAGCGGGGAAAGAACTATCCCCTAAGTTTTAAATATTCATAAAAAAATTTAAGCAAACAAATATAACCTTTTGAGGATATTGAATATAAATCGGGGAAAACTCCGAACATATATATTGAACAGCCGAGCATTTCATTAATGAATATTAAAATTTTTTCAGTACAACGTTATAAAAACATTCTCCATTCAACAAAAATATTGGATACCCGAGTCATTTTGATGAATTAACATTGATTTAAAAGCAAATTTGAATAGAAGCATGTGGTTCGATTGCTAAACATTGAAAACATTATTTTTATACTCAAATCACAATTTATACCATTTATGTTTAGTAATTTTTTATGGAAAGCCCGTACAATTCTCATATAATACATTAATTATTGGAGAGAAAATGCTTTGAAAACTGATCTTCTATTCCTTATAGAAGAAGTTAGATTTCGCCTAGGGCCATCTTTGCTCTCTAAAATGCCCCTTAAAACTTAAAAAGCTATAAAGTTTTTTACAGCTTATTTTTAAGTGGTCGTTTTCCCAAAGTTGCTCGTTAAAGAATTTATTTGATGGAAAGGAACAAGTCTATCGCATTTGTGAGAGGATTCATTGTTAAAATATTCAATGGTTTAAAAAAATAATGATACGGTAACGTTAATTTTGAAAACAGTAATGATTATTATACCGTATTCGGGCGTTGGTCGTTGAAATTATTTTGCTGGAGACAGTTGTGAATCGGTCATAATAGTTGAGTAAAACTGTAATTTAAAATAAAAAATGAGTTACTGTTGATTCTTCGCTTGATTTGCAAACCTTTATCAGAATTATACAACAAAAATGAACAGAAGATTAAACAATTTAACAATAAATTTATTTGTATATATATATATATATATATATATATATATATATGTAGTTATTAAAGCCCTTTCTTCCCAGACCAAGAAAAAAAATTTACTTGTTTACTAATTTATAAACAATATAAAGGAATGGAATAATTTGTAGGCAATTATTGAAGAGACGGCCGATCAGGTATTAGGAGAATATATTCCCAAAAGAAATGATGAATGGTTTTACGAGGAATGTGCTAATGCCATTTTATTAAAGAATAATAATGAATGAATGAAAAGTTTTATTCTTATTCCGGGACAGAAGTCCCATAGGAATAATTTTGAAATTACAAAATAATTTTGAATTTTACGTATAAACTTGAAAACTTATAAGTGCTATCAGTATCAATATAATAGTGTACAGCTTCAATATAAATATAATAATAGGCTGGCAATGATACAAAGAGATACAAGAGGCAACAGAGAAAAATACCTTCTTAGCAGAAGAAATGCTACAAAAATTTGCAGACAAGGAGATGCCCTCTCAGCAATCCTCTTTAACCTAGTGCTCCACAAAGCTATAGGAAGTGTAGATGCAAACGGTCATTGGCTTACCGTTCATACCAGATTCTCGGTTACGCAGACGACATCGTGGTTTTAGCAAGAAGTGAGAAAGTTTTAAGAGAGGTACTCACCAAGCTGGACCATGAAAGTAAAAGAGTTGGACTTGAGATAAATGAGTCAAAAACAAAATACATAGTTATGTCAGCGTCCGAAGTGAGAAGAAGGCCACGCAATCTAACACATAATGACTACAATTTCGAAGGAGTAAGCGTACCAAGTTGCAGATGTACAAGTCACTTATCAGACCGGTAGTGTGCTATGGTGATGAAGCATGGACGCTTAGCGCAAAGGACCTGCAGGCGCTTAGAGTCTTTGAGCGAAAAGTGATGCGACGCATTTTTGGCCCCATCTGCGAGCAAGGTGTCTGGCGCATAAGGAGTAACCGGGAACTGGATGAAATAAATAACCATGAGGATGTTGTGAGGTTCGTCAAGTGAAGGAGAATTATTTGGCTTGGCCATGTCGAAAGGTTACCCAACGATAGGATGGTGAAGAAGGTCACAAGGGAACCGTTCCCAGGAAAGAGGAAGAGAGGACGTCCAAGGAAAACCTGGCAAAAGGACTTGGAGGAAGATCTTAGACAAATTGGAGTTGCTGACTGGAGAAGAAAGATCCAGGATAGAGAATGGAGAAAGATTGTTCGGGAGGCCATCTTGGACTGTAGAGCCGCATAAGTACTAATTTATAAACATTTGATATTTATTTATTAAGAGTTTCGCAACTTTTAGCGACTTGCTCTTTAACATACATCAAGATATTACAAAATACTTTTTGCACATTGTATATATAACAAGTCAGTACATTTTATGAGTATAGCTAGTACATTAGTGAGCTAATAATTAATAACAATAACATGTTTTATATAATATATTTCACAATAACAATACGGTAATATAATAGATATTAAATAGAGTGTGAAGAGGGGAAAAAAGTTGGGGGGGGGTAGAAGAGGTAAGATTATATTGGAGATAGGGCTTTATTTTTAAATGTAGGTTAATTAACTTAATTTCATAAAAATGTAAATAATTTTATAAAGGCTATTTCGTTCATTATTTTAAATTAACTTTAGGAGGTAAATTGGAGATAGGGCTAGATTTTCGAATATAGGTTAATTATCTTTAAGTGAGTTAGTATGGTGTTAATATGTGGACTATTTTCGGCAAGTAAGTCGATAAGTCGTGAGGAATTGTTAGGTTTTCTCGTAATCTGCAGTGAGTAAGTATGTGTTTAACTGTTAATGTCTCGTTACAACATGCGCATACAGGTCTGTCTTGTCGTTCCATTAGATAGGAGTGCGTTAGTAAACTGTGTCCTAGGCGAAGTCTCGTAATAATAACTTGGTCTCGTCTTGTTAGGTTTTCTCTTGACCAGGTTCTTATTGTATTTTTTATTTCCCGCAGTTTGCTTTGAGAACTTTAATAGAATTGAGTGAACAAAACGCCTTTTTTTACTTCTCACATTGTCTTTTTACTATTTGAAGACGTTTTCATTTCAAAAACTAGATTCTGTGTTATATATATATATATATACACACACACACACACACACACATATATATATATATATATATATATGTATGTATATAAATACACAAAAACACACACGAGTATATAAGGTTTAAATGTCATCAAGTTTAATAAGCTGTTTCATTCATGTGTGTCTTTCTTTTCTTGTGTTTAATAAAATGTTTTAAAACACTTAAGCAGGGCACCTTTTGTTTTGTTTGTAAGAGCATTTCTTTAATGCTATTGGAAGTCAAAAAGCAGAGCTTGTGAGAAATTTCTGCATTATTTGTAGATTAAGGCCATTGGAGAGCCAAAATATTTCTTTTTCGTGGTTGATTCATTCGTGGAGGTATTTGAATTTGTTTAATTTTAAAATGAGTTTAATAATGTAAGATTAAAAAAAAATAAAAAAAAAAAATAAAAATAGCATGACATTTGAAAAATAAAAAAATGTTCAGTAACTCCAACAGTTATATAGATTATCCTAGTTCTTTTGAGTTGGATTTTTCCATTTTAATGCCTTAATCAATGAAAAGTGACCTCTTTTATCTAAAAACTTCACGCCCTCTCCCATAACACACATATCTATAGAATTTGTTAAAAAGAAAATATAATTTAAGGAATTCAATCCATAAGACTGTTTTATAAAATGAAGCTCATCTACATTACAATTCACACCTGTATGATTGGTGGTCCGAATATTTTATGAGGAAAATAAAATTTGATAGCTGTTTGCTGTTCCTTTTCAGGTTTTATACTCAAGTGGAACAACAATATCTCCCTTAATTGAATGACCTGGTATTCTACACCGGCATAATATTTTATTTTTTGGCAGAAAATACACTCTCAAAGTTCGACTACAAGGTTAGATAGGTATGTTCTGCATTCAAGCGTCTATTCTTGGGCATCAACAATAAAACCCAAAACAAAAACAACTCCAGGGGTCTCCCGTGGTCTAGTGGCTAGCGCGCTAGATTCATAAGCGGGAGATGGTGGGTTCGATCCCCACCGGCGCCAGAAATTTTCTCATCTCAGGGCTCGCTGAGAGAATTCCTGGCTGCACCCTGGACGTCGGCGCTAATGGCCACGATTTGTCGATGCGCCGTAAAAAAAAAAAAAAAAAAAAAAAAAAAAAAAAAAAAAAAAAAAAAAAAAAAAAAAAAAAACTCCACTGAAACCTATAATTTAAAGGAAATTTACAATTTTCTCGTTTCACACAAGACAACTGGTAGATTGGTTTTTAAATCTATAAGCTTTCTACATATTTTCGTATTTATCCATTGCGTTCAAGAGAGAATATGTGACGAACATGTCTTAAAAAAACGTGATCAACACTTCTTGCTATGGAATAAATTTAACCCTTAAAAAATAGATGTATACATATATATATATATATATATATATATATATATATATATATCACTTTTTCTTGTTGTTTTTCTGGCAGGGGGTCGATAAAGCAGTACACTCTTTGTTCACATTAACCGCTTTATTTGTTATGTTTCGCCCGACATGTTTCGTGCCTTTTCGCACCTCTTCAGGGGCTTTCCTATGTAACAATATTTCTTTTGTAAATCCAAAACTTTAAATTGTTTACACTAATATACATATCCTGTCCCTAAATAACTTACATTTCAACATATAATTTTTAAACTTAATCCTAATCCTACCTTATCAAGAAGTCCTCTCGTCATGTTGTCTAGCTTGAGTCAGGCGTAGTACTGAAAAGTCATCTGTAGTAATTTATATGGCTGTTTGTATCGAATCTTTAGCTATTTTCATGGTATCGATTATTGGTGAAATTTGTTTTGTGAGGTTTAATTTATTATACTATGGAAAATTTGGTGCACATTCTTTAAATCTGTTTTTTTATTTATGGCAGTGTTGGAATTTTTAATTATGTAAATATTTTCTTTGATTTTTCTTTTTAAAGTGTTCCTCTCTTTATTTAAAATGTGAACGTCCTTAAAGTTAAAGTTATGTTTTAAAGTTAGTGCGTGTTCTGTCAATGTTGTCCTGTTTTCGTTTGTGTCTATGCTTTTTGCGTGTTGCACGATTCTCTTTTGCAATAGCTAACGAGAGGACTTCTTGATAAGGTAGGATTAGGATTAAGTTTAAAAATTATATGTTGAAATGTAAGTTATTTAGGGACAGGATATGTATATTAGTGTAAACAATTTAAAGTTTTGGATTTACAAAAGAAATATTGTTACATAGGAAAGCCCCTGAAGAGGTGCGAAAAGGCACGAAACATGTCGGGCGAAACATAACAAATAAAGCAGTTAATGTGAACAAAGAGTGTACTGCTTTATCGACCCCCTGCCAGAAAAACAAACAAGAAAAAGTGGAATATATATATCGGGTCATCTTTCACAAGAATTAATATATATATATCGCATGTAGTGTGGTTCGTTTAATGTAAGCAGTTCTCTGCTGTCTGTCAGTGTGTGTTTTACTGTCAGCGTCACATTACAGATTCTGCAGAGTGGTTCGTCTGGTCGTGTCATTAGATGCGAATGAGTCAGCTGTGAATGACCTATTCTGGGCCTGGTGACTACAACTTCTTCTCTTCTTTTGTATCGATTTATTTATTCTAGGATCGATTGAAATTTGACGTTTTTTTTTTTTTAATTCTTTCTTGAGAGCAACATGAATAGCAGGATTCCTTCCAAAAAATGCTAAAAGAAAACGAAAATATTAAAATATGTTCCTCTACTTTTCCAGATATCCTGCGGTTTTCCATGTAACATCTTCGGCTAAAGTAAAAGGTTGATTTAAGACTTTACCCTGGGAATTTACGATAACGACCCTGGCCTACTTCCTTCTTGTTTGGGTACGGCTCTATTCTTGGATCCCTGTCAAAATGTTTTAGGTCAGATAGCATTCAGGAGTTACTGCTTCCCTCTATTTGCTAGTCTCCTTTCTCTTGGAATTTACAATCATTATTCAAAGGAGACATGACATTTCTATTGGGTCATTAGGTTTATTTTAGAAGACAAAGGTCTGCAAAAAAAAAGAAAACGTTTAGTTGAGCAGGAGCATGGAATATTTTGGCAGACTTTTATGCTCTATAGTGTGCTAAATTCAAAAATTACCGTATTTTTCTACATCAGATTCAGTTGAATTGAATAATATGAAGATTGGGCACATTATAAACTCAAAAATGTACAGAAAGCACCATTATTTTTATTAGGTAAAAAACAAAAAAAAAAAAAAGTATTTTATTTTAGCGAATTATAGAAAAATACGGAAGGTCAATAATAATACACCATACACTTTCACACTATTTATGTAAATTACCAACATGTTTCGCGCCGTTTTGGAGCATTTTCAGGGGAATATGCTTCAAAACACAGCTTCAGCTTTAACTTAAGGGGGAGAACTTTCTACTAGTAGGGCCACCCGAAACTAATTTCATTTTCGGCTCTTTCATTTGTTGTCTAGACGCTTCCCTATTATTGGAAGTTTCTCCTCCTCAAGTTGAGGCTGAAGTTGTGATTTGAAGTATACTCCCCCGAAGGGGCGCCAAAGTGGTGCAAAACATGTAGGGAACTTAAATAAATATCGTGAAAGTGTTCGGTTTAGTATTATTCCGCCTTTTGCGATAATTCGCTAAATTTGAGCAAATGGTCAGTCAATAATTAAAAAAGGTGCTAATGGCCCAGATGTAAAAAAAAAAAAAATAAATAAATAAAAAGAATAATTAAAAAAGTCTTTGTTTTCAATTGAACATGAAATGCTTAAAGATGTATTCTGTTGATGATTTTGTACATCCGTTCACCTCTCCTTCTTCAACCCTATTGCATCCCCTTTTAGCACTTTCCTCCGAAGGAAAGTAGCTATTGAGGTTGGACTCATGACGGAATTTTTGAAAAATTTCTTCAAATCTTTATCGATCCTACCAAGTAGACACCGAAAATGACCCCTGTTAAAATTTATATATATCTATATCTATATATATATATATATATATATATATATATATATATATATATATATATATGTCTGTTAACACGATAGCGGCCAGAGTTTTTGTTTTTTCGTCACGAAACTTGGTACATAGCATTCAATTAGCAAACGATTGAACGAGTTCGTTAACCACCAAAGTCGGTCCACCGGAGGGGGGGTTTACCCCGAACCCAAAACACTAATTTGACTATCTCATCCGTAATATTTGTTATATTTCAACGAAACTTGGTATTCGTAGTGGTAATATAGAGAGAAAAGTGAGATATAAAAATGAACTAAATCGGTTCATTAGAAGGGGGGGTTTACTCCGGACCCACAATACCAATTCGCCACTACCAGCCGTGATTTTTGGTATATTTCGACGAAACTCGGTATTCGTAGTGGTAATATACAGGTAAATATGTGTTGTAAAAATAAACTAAAGCGGTTCATTAGGAGGGGGGGGGGGGGTTACTCCGGACCCACAATACCAATTCGCCACTACCAGCCGTGATTTTTGGTATATTTCGACGAAACTCGGTATTCAAAGTGGTAATCTACAGTTAAATATGTGTTGTAAAAATAAACTAAATCGGTTCATTAGAAGGGGGGGGGGTTTACTACGGACCCAAATTCCTAATATACTCATACCGGTCGTAATTTCTGCTGTATACGTCGTGGGTAACTCATGAGAAAGAAGTGTTGTAAAAATGAGCTCAATCGGTCAATCGTAAAGCGGGGGTTTAATTTGTAATATATTTCAATAGAAAAGCCCGCCAAACGTAGGTTCACAAAGCCGCCGCAAGGAGCGCTTTCTACCACTAGAGTGACTGTATCCTGTTCCTGCGTTAGATCAAAATACGATAATATGAGGTTTTTTGTATTTATTACGTAGTGTAGTAGGTACCATGTGTAAACATAACTCTGGAAGCAGATTAATAATTGATCAGTTACTCATTACAAATTTAAAAGAGAACTATTCATGTTTTTATTTTATTTATGTAGGATATTTTAAGCAAATTGTTCTGGAAAGCAGTCTACACTACCCGAATTCTGAGGAAAGTGCTTAGTTATGCAGCTCCTGCGTGACGGACTTTTTCACCTACAGCCCCTCTATCATTTCGTATAGTTCCTGGGAAGGATATCATTAAATATGGAACTGAATTTGAGGTTTAACACTGAATAACAACACAAGCGATAAATATTAAAAAAAAAGTTTTGATAAAAAATAGACGTTATCTAATTCCGTCCTTTAAACTAACTGATATTTACAATTTTTTGATACTTTTATACTTTATCTGTTGGCAAGTAATTCTTTCATTGTGCTTTCTTAACAGATTGACTGCCAGCTAAAAGATAATTGGAGGGTTCAGGACACAACTAGACCAAGTCCATTTTTAAAATTTTATGTTGTAAAGGAATTGAAGAGTATTACTAAAATGGCTCTTTTCATTGCTACAGGAGACTAAGTCCTAACTTCATTATTTTGCCACTTGTAGCAGTTCTTGCTACACATCTGGAAGTCATTCTTATTTGTTTTCAGAGCACAAGTAAGCCAAGTCCAAGTTGTAACTATTTTATGATCAAGGCTAAACATAAATAATATCAGGGTTTAAGTTCAAATCTCTTTAAGATTTATACTGGTCAAAAATTTTTATACAATTTTTCCGCAATTAAAACGAATAATAATCATTTTATGAAAACTGTATAACATGGACTTAGTATCGTTGTGCTCTGAACCCTCCAATTGTAGTTTTTGTTCGTTTGAAGGTTTTTTTTCTCTCAGTTTAATCAATTTTTAATTCGCCGTTTTTGTTTTAAATTGATTTTAACTGTAAAATGAGTAGAAACGTATTGGCAACAGTATTTCCTTAAAGTGGGTTATAGAATTTAAGAAGGCGGCGGGAGTAATTTCCGCTTGGGATACTGTCAATTTCTGTTAAGAGGCCTTAAATCTTCCTTCTCTTTGATGTTTTATTTTATATATTCCACGAATGATTAAACCCTACCAATAACTGCTTCTATTACTTTACTAATGACGCTAGGGATATGAACGGAAACGCTATGGGAATAATGAGTCGGACGTTTTTTTTAATAACAGTTCTACATATTCACACAATCATAGATGCATCTTCAGCGGCTGAAAAACTCACTAAAATAAATATACAAAGAAGAACCTTACAATAGCCAAGTCAAACCTGCCATAACATATTATTTGGACCCAATCGATATTAAACAGCTGACTGTCATATGGAATTGACCATATGATTTTATATATGATTGCATTTGTTGAGGTTAAATAAAAACAGTTGCTATCTTGGTGTTCTCAAATATAGATGTCTTATTTTTAAACTAAGTATAAAACATGGCGCAGTCGGATTGTTCACAAGGATTTGTGAAATTGCCACCTAATTTACGTCTTGAAGGTGAAGATGTTGCAGGCGAATGGAAGTTGTGGAAACAGTCCTTTAATGACTTCCTGTTAACAACAGGTCAAGATGAATCAGCGGATAAGGTAAAATTATCACTTTTACGCAACATGATGGGTACAGAAGCAGCCCGGATTGTCGCTACTTTACCTTTATCTCAGGAAGATAGCTTGGTTTATAGTGAGGTTATTCAAGCTATTGATAGGTATGCTAATCCTCGTGCCAATGTAGTCTTTGATAGATTTTTATTTCATGCTCGCTTACAAGCTGATAATGAGGCTTTTGATCACTTTCTGACGGATTGTCGTCAACTATTAAAACAATGTAATTTTTCTGATATTACTGAAGATACTTTAGAAAATCAATTGCTTAGGGATAAGATTGTACACGGGGTACGAGACAGAGGTCTCCAAGAATCTTTATTAAGGCAAGATGGGTTAACTTTAGTTAATGCTATTAAATTTTGTAGAGCAAGTGAACAAAGTAAAAAGCAGGTAGAAAAGCTAGCTTCTTCAATGCAAGATGTGTCACTTGTTCGACCTGAATTTACTGAAGAAGGTCCTGGTAATGAAATAGTGGCAAAGTCGATGTTTCACTGCCGTAAATGTAATCGTACACATGGTCCTCGCCAATGCCCTGCGTTTGGGAAGACTTGAAACAGCTGCGGTCTTAAACATCATTTTGCTTCATGTTGTCCTTCAAAAAAAGTAAAATCTGTGAATAAAGATGTGGATCAATCAAGTAATAATTTAAATGACTTACCGCTAATTGAAGCCATACATAGTGAAGTCGATTTTGTTGTTAGATTAAACTGTTTGAGTTAAATTATCTGTATTTCTTGGGCTTACTGGACGCCGAATTAAGTGTTGACATGATTTATTTTAAGGTGTACTCCAAGCTACATAACAGTGTTGCCACACGCGAGGCTTTGGCATGATAACAGTCATTTTGAAACAATTATATCTATTATTATTGCCACTACTTTGGAGGGGGGAGAAGACCCTATAATTCAAACCTATTTCAGACTTATTAGCTTTCAATTAGTTACAACGTTCGAAACAGTTAAGTTCCGACTTGGATGAGTTGTTTTACCGTTCTGAACTTGCAACGGTGAACTATCATCAGTTCACAAGAGATAGCTCAAAAGAAGCCAGGAACTGGGTCATCATAGCGTGTTTCCATGTAAAGGATACACCTGATTTGGAGACCATAGAATATAATCTCTTAATATTTAGCACAGAAACTGGACCAACGCTCTAAGCACTACTAGGGATTTAATAGTGTGACGCAGTATGGTCGAGACGTGGCCATGCCTGCAGAAGGTTCTCTAAGGTTGGAGCTGTAATTTATTACTTTAAGTGATCCTGAAGAGGCGTCAAGATGACGTGAAACATTTGGAGCAAAATAAAATATTGTTGAAGAATTGTCTATAGAAAATGGGTTTTTACGTTTCGCCACAAAAAAAAAAAAAAAAAAAAAAAAAAAAAAAAAAAAAAAAAAAAATACATAGGGACATAATGTATTTTATATATTCTTGGAATCCTGAGATTCTTTCTGACGTAATAAATAATGTTCTATTAACCTCCATTTAAACATTTTTTTACATTCATTATTGATAAATACCCATTCACCTCTCGTTGTATTACCTTGAGCAACCTTTCATTTCTTCAGTTTTGATCACGATCGGAGTAGTTTTGTAATAAAGTGAAGCAACCAATAATAACTGCGTTAACGTTAATTGAATTAAACTGTGAGGCGAGCTATAAGGTTAAATGCTCCAATATAAAGAGCACATTCTGATTGAATCGTGGAAACTATTACAGAATTATTGATCATAAGGTGAAGAGGGTGCCCCACCAGTAAAAAGAATTAAGTTCCTCCAAATATTATAATTTAAATATGACAAAGGAGGCCCGGTGGCCGTGAGCGTTAGGGCGTGAGCACTCCATGCCAAAGGGTCGTGGGTTCGATTCCCACTAGGGGTGGTGGCTTTTCTTTAGGAAAAAGCAAAGGCATCAGCCCTATCCTGGCTAGAAAAGGCTGGTAAAGATAAGCCGTCCTAAAATTTGTAGTTAATGATAGGATAGGATGAAAATTTATTTGGGCGAGAAACTGCGAGGTTTTTACTCCCTAGAATTTATTTATGTCTGTTTTACATATGACGACAAGGAGAGCCTATATTATTGGTTTATTCTTTTCTATTACTATTTATATTTCCACTTTGTATTATTTGTTATTTATTTATTAGAGTTTACAGCAGTTTATATCGTAGTTAATGATAAAAGGACGTTAAAATTAATAATAATAAATATGACAAAAAAAAAATATAAATAATCGTTCATTGGTTTTATCGATTATAAATATTAATTTTAAAAAAATGTTTAGAGTGAAGTGTTTGATGAAAGATCTGCTCCATTTCATGCAACGGATTAATTTACTTCAATTATAAAATATATTGATTATTTTTACAGTGAGCCCCTTTATGATGTGAAAAGTATGATATACAGTTCTCTAAACAATCTCTAAACAATTATCATTAAATTCGAGTAACTAACGCCCTCAATAATGAAAGTAATGTAGGCAATGTTTAAAAATCGATTCTCGCAAAATTAATTTCCGTTCGTGTAATAGAAAACATCGGTTTCCTCCTCGTCGTACACTTTTGCGCAGGGATCGAAACAGTTATATTTTTTTTATCGAAAAACTTAAAGTTGAATCGTTAAAAAAAACAACTTTTATTTATAAGGTTTAAGAGTAAAAGTTATTTAGGAACTTCTAAAATTAGGTACATGATTATAAAATTTAAAGTAATATGTACTTTTATTTTTTTCAATGTGAAATAAACGATTTACGTATGTTAATCAAGAATTTTAGAGTTTTGTTGGTTTACAATACCTGGAATACTTGAAACAATTTTTGTTTTATTTTCGTTGATACAAAACGAAAAAAAATAAACATTAGTCGCTTTTATTTATTCCTTTAAACGTTTTCCTATTATGTCTTTTAATAACAATTACTTACCCCGTGGTCCCGTGGACAATTACTTTAAAACTTTTATTTTTTAAATTGAAAAAAAAAAGTTTTAAAAACATTTGTTTTTAAAAAACGTTTTAACTCAAAAAATTAGTTTATAACTTTTAATTTTTAAAAATGAAAATAAAATTAAAAGTTTACTTTTTTAAAATAAAAGTTATCAGTTATTATTGATCCCTGCTTTTGCATCAGCCTTGACCATATGAGCCATTTTTTTTTTTTTTTTTTTTTTTTTTTTTTAACGGCGCATCATGCGCCGTTTAAAAAGTAAGTGTTCGGCACTCAATATAGTTTTGTTAGTACATTTTAAGGCTATTTTATCATTTCATTTTTTATTTGGCTATCTATAGGCATTAGCGCCGGGATATCTACAGGTTGTCACCCGTTTATACTACCAACAGCCATTCAGGTACTGACCACGCCCGACGTTGCTTAACTTCATTGATCTAAGGGAACCGGTGCATTCAACGTGGCTATAGCCGTTTTAATACTCCTTTAAACCCCGTATTCGTATGAGATGAAGTATTGTTGATTTATCTACGACCTGATCTTTAGAATGGATACCATAGCCATCTAATTACATTCTGTTGACGCCTCAGTAACGCCTCCTGCCTATCAATGGATGTATTAGCTTGGACTAGGAGCTAGCTATGATATGTAGGAACGCCGCCTCTGGATATAAGGAGTGGAGTCGAAGAAGGAACATTTTTCAATAATTCATCAGCAGGGCGGATTCCTCGCTGATGAATCTACTAATGACGTCAGCTGATTGCCTTATCACGCGGATACGGATCTGGAGCTATTCTCTCACGTGAATCTCTCACTTGAGGAGTTATCGTAGATTTTTAGCGCGTTTCTTTATTCTATCCATTGGGAGTATATATATATATATATATATATATATATATATATATATATATATATATATATAAAATCAGTCCCGTAACAGGCCACGAGGGCCCTGAGGGGCAGATACTATAGAGGTATCTGATTCATGACCATACGGCACACTAGGGAGATAGTGTGGTCAGTACTATGCTCCGGCCGCCTGATTTTCCCCTTGGCTGCTTCGACTGCTAGAGTCATTAGCACCAACCAAGGTACCCATTATTAAATTAATTAAAGGCTGGGTTAGCCTAGGGACGGTCAGGGAGGCCGAATTCAACCCATGAACGAAGACACGAGAAGAAAAAATCTTTAGTGCTTGCTCGGGATTTGAACTCAGGCCTCCAGCTTATTAGTCCAGTGCTCTACCACTGAGCTAACCTCGCCCCCATATATATATATATATATATATATATATATATATATATATACACACACACACAAACAGGGTGGCCCAGATAAGCGGACCACAAGAGAACTATTTTATAGTTCCACCATTTTATAGTTCTCGTCGAGATTTATAAAATGGTGCCCCCGGAAATGAGTAAATAACACTTCTAAGGGCTCAAATAGACCTTTGAAGGGAAGGGTTTCCTCTTTACCCAAATTATGCATTATATTTTTAAAATGTACTAACAAAACAAGGAAGAACCGTGCAAACGGGGTTTCGAAGCGTCAAGTAGTTCTCTGAAAGAACACGTTTTCATTTGCAGGTATTCCGCATCTGAAATTCCAAAAAAAGGAACTTGAATTTATTTAAATAGTTTTTTTTTGTTAAGGAAGGGCTAATTCAGCTTAGGATTAAAAATTGTATTTATTGCAAAACAAAATAAAAAATCATTCATTATTTGTGATCTGTAATTTTGGCAACTCTTATGCCTAAAGCTCCAATGTTTATGTATTTTCTTTTTTAGTTTAAACTAATGTGAATCGTTTTGTTGAGTGCTGAACACATTCTCCTATGCTGAATTGCCCCTTCCGTAACAAAAATACTATTTAAATAGATTCAAGTGCCTTTTTTTGGAATTTCAGATGAGGAATACATGCAAATGAAAAAGTTTTTACAGAGAACTACTGGACGCATCGAAACCCCTTTTGCACGGTTCTTCCTTGTTTTGTTAGTACATTTTAAAAATATAATTAAAAATATCGGTAAAGAGGAAACCCTTTCCTTCATAGGTCTATTTGAGCCCTTAGAAGGGCTATTTTATCATTTCCGAGAGCACCATTTTAAAGATCTTGATGAGAACTACAACTTTTCCCCTGTAAAGAATTTTGATATCACAAACCGTTTAGTAGTTATTTCTCTTGTGGCCCGCTTATCTGGACCACCCTATGTATACATATATATGTATTCACACTCATACCTATAACCGTCTTCGAGAAAAGTTGATGAACCTATTTTCCCCAACTGATTTTTGGTCTAGTTGTTCAGAATCGATGGGTTCGGATAGAGAAATTTCCGTAGTTTGGCATTCATTCATTCCTGATATTTAAATTTTGGTTACGTGTTGAGGTAAGGAATATTTGAAAATATATTAAACAAACTGTCTTGTTAGGGACCTGTTTTGAAATACCATATTTTCGCTAGACAAAAGTGTTTATAAATGGCATGCTTTGAGAAGAAAACAAGAAGCACGTGTTTTTACATTCGTTAGTTTGTATATTTTAAAATTCCTCCCTGTTATTTCACCAAGTTTTCTCTTCATTTATTTCCCACGGGTTACGGTTCTAAGAAGAAGAAAAATATATTAGATGTTTTCTCTATAAGGTCTGTATTTGTAAATTTTATAGGAATGAAAGCAAATAGTTTTTTGTTCAAATATTAATGTTTCAGGTCTAAGTAGACAAATTGGTTCATTTGAAGTATGGTCCGATTCCGAAGGGAAAAGGAGTTATGTCCAATTTTCTGAATTGAATATGAAAATATTGCTCAATAACTGTTCAAGATAATTACATTCTAACTATGCCATCATAAAATAGACAAAACTTCCATTAAGAAAACAGTGATTTAATTCACTTAACCCAGTGATAGAAAATATTTTCTGGACGTCCATTAACGCACACCTATTTTTCTTGATGAATCAGAGGTTTCTCACGAATTTCTTCCTCAGTCCCCTAACGGACTATAGATTCACTACTTACAGGACAACATCTACATGTAGAAAGCATTAAATCTCAGCAAATGAAGTGGAAGTTTATTAAATCTTGGATACCAACGTTTCGATGAACATAGTTGTAAAATCTCATTATTTAGCAGCAAACATTTAATTTACATATGGCGTTTTCAGAATATCATCAGTAAGGCATTATTAAGACCATAAATTTCAATCCTCTCACTAGACTGGAGATTCTGATGATTTTATCGTCAAAACATAAGGGAATTCACAAGGAATGTGAACCTGCTAGGTATCTATCGCCGCTCCTTGAGGCATCACATGAAATGCTTAAACGCTAATGATTACACAGCCACACACAAAAAAAAAGTCCGGACCCAGAGACCAGACCATGTTTACTATATGTTTCTGGGGTCCCTGAATCCGAATCCGGGGCCAGAGACCAGACCAGACCATATTTACTATATGTTTCTGGGGTCCCTGAATCCGAATCCGGGGCCAGAGACCAGACCATGTTTACTATATGTTTCTGGGGTCCCTGAATCCGAATCCGGGGCCAGAGACCAGACCATGTTTACTATATGTTTCTGGGGTCCCTGAATCCGAATCCGGGGCCAGAGACCAGACCATATTTACTATATGTTTCTGGGGTCCCTGAATCCGAATCCGGGGCCAGAGACCAGACCATATTTACTATATGTTTCTGGGGTCCCTGAATCCGAATCCGGGGCCAGAGACCAGACCATGTTTACTATATGTTTCTGGGGTCCCTGAATCCGAATCCGGGGTCCTGCACTTTTTGTTTATGCCCGACCCCTCAAAACTCATAATTTAGGTTATTGAACACTATAACATTTTTATTCAAGTTGTTAACCAAAATAAACGACTATTTCCTGGGTACTAACTTTTAGTGCTTAAATGTACTAATTTTTTGAGACCTTGACGAACTCGTTTGGTTCATTGTGAGCGAAGTTACAGCCTTTTAAATATAAAAATTTTCTAAAAAATTCGCGTTTTTGCTTATATTTTTGTATTTAATATGTTTTCTAAGGCATACAATCTTTGAGTTTTTACACAAAAATTGACTTAAGACCTTCCCAGGTAATTCCTGAACTGATGCAATCCTTAACATCCCAAAATATAACCCTTAAAAAATCTCCACATATTTTTTACAAACAATGTATCAATTGAAGTAAATTAAATAAACGACCTAAAATAAATTAATTAGCTTCCATTTTGCCTACATGTTAATTAAACTGTCCTCTATGCATTGGAATAAGATAGGACCCTCCAAGCGGTATTCGTTTTCGGAATATTGAGCCTCAAAGATCCATTTTTTAACACGGGAGACAGAGGCAGGGCGTATCCAGGTATACCTAATAGAAAAGCGAGTTTGGTTACCATTTTTCTTGAAAACTAGTATATGGTACATAATAGCGAATTTAATCTTGCTGACAGAAGTTTTAATAGGACAAGCGGTACTTGTTTTCGGGATATAAACACTCTAAAAAGTCTAAATGCTGGGGAAATGATAAATAATTATCTATGAGTCTTCCGAAAATACGCTAGTATACCCAATAATGCCTTCAGTTCTATCATGATAGTGTCGTTATTGAAAGAGTGGTTCGTTAACTATTTGGCTCTTTGACGACCTACTTTTAGGAAGAGGTGGTTATCTTACTTCCGGAAGCACGACGCGATCTTCTTCTTCCGGCTACTTGTAGGCAATAGACTAGTACCTGGGAATATCTCGAAGGTTAGCCGTCTACAGTGATTGCTCATCGCAGAACAATTACAAATCCGAACAGTATTCGTCGAAACGTCGAAAGGTTGTTACCTAGGGTTAAGAGATGAGTTGAATGATTGACTCCCTTTTCTCAAAAAATATAAAATGTAGTTTTGTTACTTTCAAATGCCTTTTGTGAATAGTACTAAATTAGCCTATAGGATGAATATATAGAGCTTGGTGTATATATATGGTTGAGGGATATACTGCCTAGTATTGGAGGCGGAGCATGAGATGGGGTAAACCGCCCCCGGGGGTGGGGCAGCTCTACAACCTGCTACACGGGCCCCTAATTCTCCAGCCTCTCTTCCCTATTCATGGCTCTCCCTTTATACCACCTTTATCGATAATTAGATTTTTTAATTAACTGCAATTCAACCGTGATTTTAATTTAAAAATGAAAATCTTCTGAGGAAAATGATAGTACTTTTTATTCTTAGTTCCCATTATTTTGTGGGACAAAAAGGTTATAATAGATTAATAATTATGATCAATCGTCAGATGTGTAGCGATTATTCATAAAATCCTCTAGGACTGGATTAGATCCATCTTGAGGGTCCCCTCCTGAAAAATTTCTATTTTTTAACTGCCAAATATCTTTAAAGAATCATATGATATTTGGGGTTGGCAAATCAGGGACAGCCGAAGGATCTGATATTTCCACTCGTCCAAAGTTTCATCATGTGGCTAAGAATAAATATAAGTTTTTAATTCTCAACTCCGCATATCCTCCAAAGGTTGTTCTTAGGCTCAAGATGCGTAGATGTTTACTAATCGTAGACATGTGTACCTTCCAACCATTGCCATCCTCTGGAGGCAGACTATTTTTCCCGTTTTTCGTCCTTAGTTAAGAAAATGTCTGGATTTCGGTAGATTTCCAGATGTTGCAACTGTGCGGAGTCGACTAGGCTCTTTTAAGCCATGGCCAGCGATATTTCACATGTAGGTATAGGAAAACATAGAGGTCTTCGTACCGACCATCTGCTGAAATTTAGATTGTCTTCGGAGATCGTGTCTAGCCGGGACAACAGTCCTCAATTTTCGAGATCCACAATAGCAACCAGGTCTGAGTATATGGTTATGCTAGCTTCGGAAGTGCCTCATTGATGCAGTATCTTCCAATATATTCTGTTTGTAGTTCCTTCCACCTGCAAATAGCTTACATGTGAGGCAAGCTCATCACCTTTCTGCCTGCCACCCTCAGCCCTGCTCCGACCGCTTCTGCGTTTTATGGAGGCGTCGGTGAAGCAGTGTATCATCTCCTTCTTGTGGAGTTCCTCATGCCAAGAATGTGCTATAGTCCAGAACCAGAAGGGGCGTGGCTGGAGGGGAGCTAGGCCTTCTCACAAATGGGCTGGGTGCAGCGCGTTTGCACTCCCTGGTTCATTTGTTTGCGGGCGGACTATACATCTCTACGTTCCATGATCACCCCAAGCATCCTGAAACAAGCAGCTTGTAGTGAGCTGCCATCTGCAGCATGATGGGAACATCGGTTCCCCGATAAACCTTCCTGTAGGTTTTGCAGGAAATTTCATTTATTACATTCAGACTAAATCATGCAATCAGCCCGTTGACGTTTAGTAGTTAATAAGAGTTGCTTGGTCTAATTTATTGTGAATTTTAAATTAACATTTAAATTCTCATTTTGGCTTTTGCAGGAAATTTCATTTAATAGAGTCTGATGTTTTATCTGGCCTGATTTACTGTGAATTTTAAATTCGTACTAATATTGAAAAAAGTTGAATCACTAAAATGATGTGAAACTAAAATATAATCGTATTTCCGCAGGAGCTAAAAGTACAGACAAATTATAAATACATTTACTTTTACTGCAATTCTCTATTAGACAAAATTGGCACGTTTCGCTTCCAATTGAGTCCATTTCAAGACCATTGGACAAAGAATGTACAGATGAACGCCCTATGAGTACCCCCGACAAGAAGGATAATGTCCAGACTCCCCTAAAAAAAAAAGAAAGAGTCTAGACATGTACCTGCTTCCAGAAGGTAAGGTAAATTCTTTGTCATAAGGTCATAAAGAGGCGTCTTTTGGAAGTGTAACTTGCCGAACCTGTCCAATAAAGAATCTTGAGGGGACGTGTGTTTGCTAATTGTTTTAAACAACTACCATCTTGAAACAACATGTGGACATGTGGACGTCCGGTGTGTCTAAGTTTTATGAAACCACATAATGTGATCCACACAAAGTCTTACGCACATGGACCCCATGTGCAAGCTGAAAGAAGACGAAGAAACCTTCCATTTCCTTGCAGTATGTCCAGCGCTGAAGAATTTTAGGCTCAGGTTTTATGGCAAAATATCTTTCAGCAAGGAGCAGTTGGTGCTGGAGATAAATGGGAGAAATTGGGAAGTCCTAGGCAAATATCTCAAAGCCATTTGTAGATACAGACAATTTTTAATAGAACAATTTAATTATTGATATAATTTATGTTTTTATTCATATTATTGAATATATTTTGCCTATTCGATAAGTTTGTTTTTTTTTACATTATTTTAACTCTATGGTTTCTTCTCTATTTATGTTGATTAATTATAGAGAAGTGATCCTTTTGTTGTTTTTGTTGGCTTCAAATAAAATAATTTGTCACTGTGTGTACGCAATTATCACTCCAGCTGATAGGCCTTGCCCACGTTTTTTTTGTAAATTTTAGTTTATTTTTATTAGAGCAATTTATGTAAATCTTAGAAAATACATATTTACTTTATCATTCATTCATGTCTTACGGTGGGTTATCTTTATTTTACCGCCCCTTTATTACGCCTACGATTTATTGTTTTTTCAAGCGGTGTACTGCTGACGTTGCTTAACTTCGGTGATGAAATGGTATTGATATTTTTCAGTTAGTTTAAACAAAAATTAAGAGTTTTTGTCTAGTCGCACAGAATAACACATTTTACAAGAAAAACAACAATTTTCTCCTTGCCACTCAACATGGTAATTTTATTATGTATATTGTAAGTACTCGGGTGCCTTTGGAAGGGATTTGCATATACTCAAGAGCTGTCAAGAGAAACCCTCTTCTACAGGGAGGTTCAAATGCAAACAGGATCGTGTTCCTCCGAAAAAGGGGAATTTTCAAGAAGGGGCTACCTCAATCGATTCGCATGTTTAAAGCGCACGCTCGCACTCATATATGCATGTACGCTTGAGTATAACACTCTGCCTGGAGGAGCATTGGTAGGGCTTCCATTTTTCAGTCGAAGATTCTAAATTTTATTCTTGATCCTGAGCAACGATGTTCTTTTAGTATGATGGTTGTACTCATGAGGGAATATGTTTTCCTTTCAATTAATCAGCATAGAAGATCAGGACAAGCTATCTCAAGATTAGGACTGCGCAGTTCAAATTTTGAGATATTCCCCACTGTGTATGAGACAGCCTTGAGGCCAGAGTTGAACTGTACAGTCCATCGAAGTAGAATGAAAAATCCAATAGATTAACTCTACAGTCCAATGAGGCCGGGACTGCGTAGACCAGGCCTGAGGTGAGTTGGACGAAAGGATATTTGCTTCACATTCGTGGGCTTATACTAGGGGGGGGCTGCAGCCACGCCCATCGAAATCGGTAAAAATGTATCATAAAAACCTTAAAAATAAATTAAATAAGACCACTTAGTTTAGAAAAAATAATTTCTTTTGGTTGTAAGTGCGTTTTAATTGGCTAACTATTCCAAGCTCTAGATCGTTAGTATTCCATACCCCCCAAATGCTCCCCCCCCCACCAAAATTCTCCCAGCCCCTCGCGAAACTATTTTCCATATACGCCCATGTATACATTCAGTGGGTCTACTATATCTGTGCAGTCCCTGTCTTGAGGTTTATTAACTTATCGCGTGTGTGCTAGACCGGCTCAGTCCAAACTGTGTAGTCCAAGCCTTAAGATTTGAACTGAACGTGTATAGCTATCTTTACGGATGCAATCATGACAGAATGTTTTAAATCATTGCAGTTGAGATTGATTGGCTGGCGAAAGCTCATCTTAGTGACTAAGGATGAAGAAAGTGGAGGCGTTTGACAATTTCTTCATCCTATGACACTATGAAAACATTCTTCACATCTAGATCTATTAAAAAATTAAGCTCTACCTATGTATAGCACACAGTTACCACATTTATCCTCGTCTATGTATAGCACACAGTTACCACATGTATCCTCGTCTATGTATAGCACACAGTTACCACATTTATCCTCGTCTATGTATAGCACACAGTTACCACATTTATCCTCGTCTATGTATAGCACACAGTTACCACATGTATCCTCGTCTATGTATAGCACACAGTTACCACATTTATCCTCGTCTATGTATAGCACACAGTTACCACATGTATCCTCGTCTATGTATAGCACACAGTTACCACTTGTATCCTCGTCTATGTATAGCACACAGTTACCACTTGTATCCTCGTCTATGTATAGCACACAGTTACCACATGTATCCTCGTCTATGTATAGCACACAGTTACCACATGTATCCTCGTCTATGTACAATGTTTTCCTTTTAATTAATCCGTATAGAAAGTAGTATTAACTCTGTACTTCTTGTTTTGCAGTCCTTGAATTTCAAGCCCAAATTTGGGCAAAAATAAAACACATTTTCTTATAAAAAATGTTGCTTTATTAAGATAACCGAACCGGACCCTGACTAAATCTACCTTTTTAATTAATTACTAGGATTTTATTTTTATTATATATTTTATTGTTGTCGATTAACACAATCCCTATCGATGTGAGGTAAACTATCCACCTTATTCAAGAATGGGCTTAAATTAAGAATGTTCTGCGGTGCGGAATTTTTTTTTGTTAGATGTTGAATGCTCCACGCCTCACGGCACACCCTACCCGCAACCCCTGGGGATCAAAAGGTCCAAACGAATATAATACATTTCCTGCTCCCAGTCTACTACAACAGAGGTCATACTGGTTTAGGATGTTGTATCTCGGGGTGCTCAAAGCTATTAAATGAGTATATAATGTACTAATCGTCTTTTCACTTTCAGCACTATCCGATTAATTTTGCTATTCAGGTTTTTTTTTTCAACGAAACTCGCTTAATAACACCCTAAACTATAGAGGAAGAGTGCAAAAGATTTCAGTTTGTCAATTTTTGTATCATTGATTAAAAATAATAAAAAAATGATGGTAGAATTTATATATTATTAATGTTTCGTTATCTTATCTGTAATAATTACGCTAAAAGCTAAAAAGTAATAAATTCCTTTACTTTAACCTAAACAACAGCAGCAGTTAAAGGAAAACACAATAAGTCTAACATGACCCATGAATAAATTTCGTTTTTCATGTTTACTATTATTATTCACTAGGTACTATTTTTGTATTAAAAAAAACTACTTTGTACTTAGCAGATAAAACGTAGTATTTCACTCCAAAAGAAATCAACAAAATGATATTTGTTGTATTAATACCCATAATTGAAATTTGGGTTATAACTGAAGAGCGTTAATATTTGTATAAAATATCCCGAAGCAATTTAAAAACAAAGTGTTGCCAATCTACTATATATTTGTCAAATACCACTCACTCATTCCCAGCCAGCAGCCTGCGTTGCTAGGACGATAAAGAACAGCTGTTTCCTTACATTATCTATCTCATAGTTTTTTTTCTAATTGAGGTTAATTTCAACTATGATGGCAGACCTTGAATTACTAGAAATTAACTGTCCCTCATAGAGTTTTAATTGCGTTTCTTTTCTGCCTGTCCCCGTCAGATAGGCTTGCCATATTTTTGGAGAGTCAAACCGGGACACATTAATATGGGATGGGCATGCCGGGGGGGGGGGGGATAAAAAGAGTACAAATTATAAGCAAAATGGTTGGTGAGTTTTAAGCCTAGCAACTAACGGGAAGGGGGAATCCTAAACTGTTAGTCTACCCAAACCTTAAAAATAAGAACGGAACTTTTTTTGCTACTTGATTTTCTTAAAACAATCTCTCAGCCAAATAGTAGTGTCTGGCAGCTGGCAGCGCTGTGCAGGTAGTTCCAGCGTTTTACAGTTAGATTACTTCTCATTTCTTTGACACTGTGAGCAGTAGTAAAAATGTTAATTGTAGAAAAGTAACCGATTTAAAAAAGATTCTTATAAACATGAATTCATTACTTTTTACATCTTACAACCTTTTTCGGGACATCGATAAAACTGGGCGGGACACCGAAACAATTGCAATATACCGGGACAGTCCCGGTCAAACCGTGATGTATGGCATACCCTTAGGTTTTCCAGGCGAGGTAATAATATCCGGAACCCTTGCACAGCCTCCTCGCCTATAACCTTGGTAATACTCGTAAATATATTGGGTGTTACCATATGACTTCTTGGAAACATAAACTTTTAAATTTTAACGCCCATTGAATAAAATATAGTATGACGGGAACCGTGCTGTAATAAACTGCACAGAATTGTATAGTAACGTAATTTTAATGAAACATTATTTAACGCAATAAAATAACTACTTATCTGCCGTGACGAAGCACGGGTATTCAGCTAGTGATTGTATAATTCTGTTTTCCTTAATGGTCAAACAAAAAAATCAACTAAGCGATGCTCGAGAGATTGAATAACACTATAATTTGGTGTCGAGTTGGCTAGTTTGTTTTAATTTATGTTCCATCACTCAAAAGTTGGGACTTGTTTAACTCGACATCTGTAATTTTTTTGGGTACTTTTTTTCGATGCTCGGCCGCACCTTGAAACATTTTATCTCCCGATATCGTCGTTCGAGGGTTGAAATCGGTATATCAGACAGTCTCCAAGCCCACCCAGTCATCAATGTGAAATATTTAATGGTCGTAGCTTAGTGCTGACCATTATGTCCCTTATGAGACGTAAGGTCAAGAAATCACGGTTTACGGTTATCGTTGATTTGGGTCCAATCTATTACTCAGGCCCCAATTTTCTATTTTCTTAAAGGAAATATTTCCGAGATATCTTGAAAATGAAATTATTTTTGATTAATGTTAAGGATTCCGGTCAGAGATAAGAAGGTTTAGTGTATCACTAAAGTGTGTGTTATATCTCCAACGATAAGAAGTGATAATGGTTCGATCTGTGAGGTTTCAGTTGAAACTGAAGATAAATAATTCTATAGCGACTGTTGAAACTTTAAACGTTGGCTGTTTGCAAACATGATTACAATGAAGGAAATGTTTTTATATTGCATCCACGTTTTGAAGACATGGTCAATATCGCTACCTCTTAAATGCTCTTATCGTCGATTTATAATTCAACGACTATATCATATAGACAACTGATATCTAAGACAATGAAATGCTCAGACAGCTCAGTGAACAGATAAAAACAAAATATCAAAATAAAATTCAATAACCATAAAATAAAACAACACTATTAATGAAAAAAAAAATAAAAAAATACTAACCTGATAGAGAATAAATATTCACAATCATCAGAGGAAGAAGATACGCTCGGATTTACCAATCTGTCTTTTTTTAATTACAAATTTTAGGAATATTTTTTAAAGACCGAAAAATGTCCTACTAGGAGTGATTAGTAGACTGTGTAATAGCAACCCATTGAAAATGGGCAGCGTATCTTCAATAATAATGATTTATCTCACAAAAAGGCCAGCTGAATAATTTTGCTTAGAAATAATATTTTTTAAGTTCATTCAAAATGTAATAGAAATGTCTTACATACGTTAGGTTTTTTAATTATAAAAAAAGTGTCTGAAGCTTTCAAAAACATCATACAGATTGAAAATCGGTCGATTTGTTCGTCTTCTGTAATTTTATTAACATTGTTTTTTCTTATAACCAAATGAATACCCCTGCAAATTTTCTAGAAAATTGAAATTGGTAAACGGCATTGGAATGTGCACAAAGAAGACGCTTAAATTGACGCTTTTGGTTTTCAAATCTGTTCAGCAGATCCTGAAGTCCAATAACCTAGGCGATATAACAAAGACTAGATTCAAGAAGCATCCGACATTTTCTAAGCATATGTCGCAAATGCAATTGTTAATTAACTTTCAAACATTTCTGAAGCCGTCCAAATTGACTTATTTTCAAACTCTAAAATGTCATAAAAGCTCGAAACTGAAAGTAAAATCGTCAACATCATTAAGTAGCACAAAACCCCTGCAGGACCGGTTCCGCTTGTTACCAAACTCAACCTATCGTTTACACAATGCTGTAAACATTTAAGCGGGTAGAAATGTTGGTACCTAGTATACCTACTAGATATTGCCGAGTCAAAAAAGGTTTGAAGAGATTCTTCAATGAGTCCAAGCTCTATAGCTACATTCCTTTGAATGACCTTAAAAGCACCTTTAGCGTGAAATCTTTAACCCTTTTCGTGAAAGAAAAAAAATCTAGAATGTTTGTTTCGGCTATTCCAAAATGACGTAAAAATATTTTTAACCATTTGAACTCCAGTCGAGCTAAGATATAAAATTTTTGGATACGTTGGGGTTAGAGGAATTATTACTATAATCAATATTTCATCATTAGACACGAGTACTTTTGGACTTTACATGTATTTTGTTAAATAAGGAGTTTTATTTTAAAAAAATCATAGAAGCTTCTGAGCTGGTATTAGTGTAGTTTTAAAGGGAAACTCATCTTGTTTGTTTTTACCACAAACTAAAGTTCTTGTATGTGGCTTCCGTTGATTATCCTGCACACGCTAACAGTCGCATTTTAGGATAGCAGCCCGCGAGATGTCCGCCGGGTCGATTTCGTCGGCCGTTTGACAAAACTCTCACTTGCTTGTCGTCAGATGGGACGACCTGACGATTTATTGTCTTACCGATCACACTGTTTGTACAAAACGGTTTTGCCACTCATAAATTGTTGACCTATCAGGAGGATATTCAGCGTTCTTGGTTGGAAATCAGGCTATACATTTGGTTACGTTTCTCCAAGCTAAAACACTCAGCTAGCACACTTGGGTCTAGTAAAGGCAGCTATCTATAATGCAACTATCGCTAACGCTCCTGACGGTTTGACCCGCTACTTGAGTCATGGAAACTAACAGTAGAAAAAACATGATCTGTTTACCTTTCAAACAACACTAAAAGCAACTCTGTTGCTTCTCTGAATAAATTTATTTGAATCTTAAAAGTTCAAAAGCAGATTCTTTTTGCGAACCCTTTATATTACAGAGGGTTGGTAAACCATGTGGGGTGGAAGCATTATAAATTTTAGACATTAGAGATTTAGGTGAATTGTTTGATATGACCTCATCGGTCGGACGAAATGTTGCTTTGTGCTGGATTTGTTGTTTGCGACTTGTAGAATTTGTTCAATTGAAGGATTTAGATTTTTCCAACCTTCCCAAATCCGCTGGGGATCATTCAGCACTTAGATTCTTGAAAGTGGACGCTTTGAGATTCATGGAGGTAGAAGTATATTGTTGTGGAATGCAGGTAGTAAGGGCGCCGATGGGCAGGTATGGTCAGGTGCACCTTGTGTTGAATGAGCACCATTCTACGGTGTGTCTTTCAGTGCCGCTCTATTATTTAGGTCAGGCGTCCTTTTGGTTGCCCAATGAGAAGGCCCAATGAACCTTTGCTTTTTCCGAATATCAACTGCGCTAAAGTCATTCTTGTCTATGTTTCCAGATTTTTTTTTTAATTGGCGAAGTAATGAAGAATTTACGGAACATTATTTTTGATATTTCCAGAATTTCTCAAGGGCAATGTTTTAAGAAGATTGCATCATGTTAAAAAATTGTTGCATCAACGATATTTGTTATTATACGTTAATAGTTGACAGATTTTGAATTATACATAAATCAGTTAACCCATTCATACCTTTTCTACAAAAGCTTTTATACTCAATATCATTCAAGATTTCTTTATCAACAATCTAATTTCGGAGTACTCCAAATTCTTAATTATAGCAGCAATGTACAGAGCGGCTTTTAAAACTACTTTGTTGAAGTTCTGGGTGAACGTAAGACGCCTTTATCATTAGTTCCTGGTCTTTGAGAGGAAATCGTTGACAGTAAGATGGCGAAGGATATTATCGGTATTCCGTCTTGAGGTTAATTTATGAAAGGAATCTTATATTTGCCAGAGTTTTAGCTTGAGATCCAAGCCTTCAACAACATGATAACAACGGTGATTCATACATTTATCATTAGTTTCTGGTGTTTTATTAAGAGTTTCGTTGGAATATGCCAATCATGACGACTGATTACGCCAAATTAATAATTGGCGTTTGCACTAAAACACTAAAGCTTGTTCTTAATTTCGTTATTCACTTCTGTGTTTAATTTTGTTGGACGTATTGCGTGTTTGGTTACGATAAAACAAAATTACTACCATTAGGTACCTTATAAATAATTTGGGCCTGGAATTAAAACTTGCTCCAACTTATTTTGACGACATAGTTCCTCAACAAGTATATCGGTTGCCTGCCTCTACTACAATGCAGGTACAGGTGTGGTATGATTGGAGTACTAGGGTCCCGGAGTGTCCTTGCCTGGGCCGACATTCGGGGAGGGAAGGGAATCTTATAAACCGGTTCTCCCCACCTCGACCGCTAGCTTACAGCACAGCGGATGACCCAGAGGTGGACTTTTTGCCGGCTCTTCTTCCCGCTTTTTTGCTGTTAATACGCCAAGCGAAAGTTATAAGGAACTGGATTCACTTTACCAATGCTTTGTATCTTCACCACTTTAGGATCAATGCAACATGTTATTGGGCTGTTGTAAAAATAATGCAGGTTTTGAATATTCACTATTTCTTTAGACAAGTGCTTGCCAAGTAAACATAGATAACAAAGGCACACACAAAAATAAAAAAAAAGTGGTATTTTCCAAAGACGCCATACATATATTCTTATGTATTTTCACTCGCTAAATCCGTATCCGTTTCACTCCATCACGTCTGGTTTAAAAGCATTTTAAGGTCAAATTTCGAATGGAGTCGTTAAACAAGAAATAACTAGAGCTTCCATGTTTTGAGGTTCGCTGAATTCGAATCCGAGGCCTGTTTCAGCACATCGTCGCAAAATCAAGTTAATTTCAAGGACAAATATGTTTATTTTGCTTGAAATAAATCTGCAGTCAAAATTCTTTTTTTGCAAAATAAACATATTTGTCCTTGAAATTACCTTAATTTTGCGCCGATGTGCTGAAACAGGCCTCGGATTTCGAATTCAGCGACCCTCAAACCCACGGAAGCTCTATTCTTCGTAAACGATTCCATAAGAAATTCGACCTACAAATGCACTTAAACCTGAAATGATGTGGTGAAACAGACTCTGGATTCGGACTCAACGTGTCGAAATACTTGAGAATGTATGTATGGTGTCTTTGGAAAAGACCACTTTTTTTGTGAGCCTGTGCAATCTAAAGTCTAGTTAATGGATTATAAACAATGGTTATTGGCGTGGTTTTCCCTCAAAGATTAGTTAAATATGTGTTACATTCTCTATGAGTAAGGATCTCTGAAATTTAACATGTCAAAACAAGATTTTCATTATAGTCGAAGTGCGGCTTAAGCCGGACGTAGCATCAATTTTGTTTGGGGTGCATTTTTTTTAGCATAAATATGCTTTAGCGGTGACTTAACTGGTAAAGAACGTTACAAAAAAGTGTCCGCTGGCGTTCGCGCTGCGCAGTGGCGTTAACCCGTGCGCAGTGGTGTTCACCCATGGGCAGTAGCGTTCGCCCATGCGCAGTGGCGTTCGCGCATGCGCAGTGGCCATGTATGAAAAATATGACTGTGTTATAGAGAACATTACATAGGTTTATCGTGTGGACCTAGCGTTACAAAAAAGCGTCAAAAGGTATCATCTGGAGTTCGCGCATGCGCGGTGGCCATGTACGAAGAAAAAGACTATATGTTATACAGTGCATTATATAGGTTTTCGGGTGGATCTAAAGCATATTTATGTTCGTGTATTTGAGCAGAAGGCTCTAAACGAAATAATTTTATTTCTAGCTATGTATTATGTTTTTTTTTTTTTTTTCTTTTTTTTTTTTTTTTTTTTTTTTGTAAATTTTGTTGTCAAAGACAAGGAATGTCGCGTAAGCACTTCTGTTGTTGATCATAACTAACTGAGGCCTTTGTAGAAGAAACTCTTCGCAAAACTAGTCATTACGAGAGAACTTGGTGTTGACCACTGAACAGGTGTTCGCTATCGGGGAACAAATTTGCTTTATAAAAACTTGCATTATTTTTTACATTTAATTTCATTACACTTAAGGCTAAGTCTTTGATGTCAAACTAGTCAGGACATTACGAGAGAACTTGGTGTTGACCACTGAACAGTTGTTCGCTATCGGGGAACAAATTGGCTTTATAAAAACTTGCATTATTATTTACATTTAATTTCATTACACTCAAGGACAAGTCTTTGATGTCAAACTAGTCAGGACATTACGAGAGAACTTGGTGTTGACCACTGAACAGTTGTTCGCTATCGGGGAACAAATTGGCTTTATAAAAACTTGCATTATTTTTTACATTTAATTTCATTGCACTCAAGGACAAGTCTTTGATGTCAAACTAGTCAGGACATTACGAGAGAACTTGGTGTTGACCACTGAACAGTTGTTCGCTATCGGGGAACAAATTGGCTTTATAAAAACTTGCATTATTTTTTACATTTAATTTCATTACACTCAAGGACAAGTCTTTGATGTCAAACTAGTCAGGACATTACGAGAGAACTTGGTGTTGACCACTGAACAGTTGTTCGCTATTGGGGAACAAATTGGCTTTATAAAAACTTGCATTATTTTTTACATTTAATTTCATTACACTCAAGGACAAGTCTTTGATGTCAAACTAGTCAGGACATTACGAGAGAACTTGGTGTTGACCACTGAACAGTTGTTCGCTATCGGGGAACAAATTGGCTTTATAAAAACTTGCATTATTTTTTACATTTAATTTCATTGCACTCAAGGACAAGTCTTTGATGTCAAACTAGTCAGGACATTACGAGAGAACTTGGTGTTGACCACTGAACAGTTGTTCGCTATCGGGGAACAAATTGGCTTTATAAAAACTTGCATTATTTTTTACATTTAATTTCATTACACTCAAGGACAAGTCTTTGATGTCAAACTAGTCAGGACATTACGAGAGAACTTGGTGTTGACCACTGAACAGTTGTTCGCTATTGGGGAACAAATTGGCTTTATAAAAACTTGCATTATTTTTTACATTTAATTTCATTACACTCAAGGACAAGTCTTTGATGTCAAACTAGTCAGGACATTACGAGAGAACTTGGTGTTGACCACTGAACAGTTGTTCGCTATTGGGGAACAAATTGGCTTTATAAAAACTTGCATTATTTTTTACATTTAATTTCATTACACTTAAGGACAAGTCTTTGATGTCAAACTAGTCAGGACATTACGAGAGAACTTGGTGTTGACCACTGAACAGTTGTTCGCTATCGGGGAACAAATTGGCTTTATAAAAACTTGCATTATTATTTACATTTAATTTCATTACACTCAAGGACAAGTCTTTGATGTCAAACTAGTCAGGACATTACGAGAGAACTTGGTGTTGACCACTGAACAGTTGTTCGCTATCGGGGAACAAATTGGCTTTATAAAAACTTGCATTATTTTTTACATTTAATTTCATTACACTCAAGGACAAGTCTTTGATGTCAAACTAGTCAGGACATTACGAGAGAACTTGGTGTTGACCACTGAACAGTTGTTCGCTATTGGGGAACAAATTGGCTTTATAAAAACTTGCATTATTTTTTACATTTAATTTCATTACACTCAAGGACAAGTCTTTGATGTCAAACTAGTCAGGACATTACGAGAGAACTTGGTGTTGACCACTGAACAGTTGGTTGCTATCGGGGAACAAATTGGCTTTATAAAAACTTGCATTGTTTTTTACATTTAATTTCATTACACTCAAGGACAAGTCTTTGATGTCAAACTAGTCAGGACATTACGAGAGAACTTGGTGTTGACCACTGAACAGTTGTTCGCTATCGGGGAACAAATTGGCTTTATAAAAACTTGCATTATTTTTTACATTTAATTTCATTACACCCAAGGACAAGTCTTTGATGTCAAACTAGTCAGGACATTACGAGAGAACTTCGTGTTGACCACTGAACAGTTGGTCGCTATCGGGGAACAAATTGGCTTTATAAAAACTTGCATTGTTTTTTACATTTAATTTCATTACACCCAAGGACAAGTCTTTGATGTCAAACTAGTCAGGACATTACGAGAGAACTTGGTGTTGACCACTGAACAGTTGTTCGCTATCGGGGAACAAATTGGCTTTATAAAAACTTGCATTATTTTTTACATTTGATTTCATTATACTCAAGGACAAGTCTTTGATGTCAAACTAGTCAGGACATTACGAGAGAACTTGGTGTTTACCACTGAACAGGTGTTCGCTATCGGGGAACAAATTGGCTTTATAAAAACTTGCATTATTTTTTACATTTAATTTCATTACACTCAAGGCTAAGTCTTTGATGTCAAACTAGTCAGGACATTACGAGAGAACTTGGTGTTGACCACTGAACAGTTGTTCGCTATCGGGGAACAAATTGGCTTTATAAAAACTTGCATTATTTTTTACATTTAATTTCATTACACTTAAGGACAAGTCTTTGATGTCAAACTAGTCAGGACATTACGAGAGAACTTGGTGTTGACCACTGAACAGTTGTTCGCTATCGGGGAACAAATTGGCTTTATAAAAACTTGCATTATTTTTTACATTTAATTTCATTACACTTAAGGACAAGTCTTTGATGTCAAACTAGTCAGGACATTACGAGAGAACTTGGTGTTGACCACTGAACAGTTGTTCGCTATCGGGGAACAAATTGGCTTTATAAAAACTTGCATTATTATTTACATTTAATTTCATTACACTCAAGGACAAGTCTTTGATGTCAAAAGAAAACATTTAACACAATCATCGCTATTGAACGCATATTCGAGGAATGTCTTGCCTACAAAACTTTTTTTGTTTTTTGGACTTTTTTGGATTTTTTTGGACTGAAGTTTTTTATTTCAGTTCGTTCTTATCCATTCGGGTATGGTTACACTGAAGAATGTCATTGGTTCTCTTCATATTTTCTTACAGCTGTTGTTATGTATCAGAGATTGATTCCTTTTCATCTCTATCGGCCATTGTCGACGTGACTCACCTTTGCAATAGAGGTTTTAACATACTGAAAGCGGAGCCGTGCCAAGAGAGAGACACGAAACAGCTGTTATGTCACCTTTTTGCTCTTTGCATAACAAATACATCTTCAATTGAAATTCTATTGTTCTGTTGTTTTTATTTCTTTGTCTTCACTTCACTTGCCTTTGAAATATGTCATTGAAGGTTTATTTTCGATACTCCTCTTACGTTTAAATGATTTTTTTTTTTAAATGTTCTTGTTCATCCTGCGATCTTCAACATAATATTAGAAATAGTTTCATTATGAGTTATGTCCTAGGTTGTAATAATCATTTTAAAAATTCCGTTAAAAAAAAACTATAACATTTTCAAATAGATTTAGTGTTTCGTAATATGATAAACAAAAAATGTTGTTGATAAATCTTAATGTAATGCAAAAATCATTTTAACATTTTTTATGGAAATATTTATTGGAAAAATATTTCAAAAAATTAATAAAATATTACTATAAAGAGTATAAATAAATATATATATGTAAACAATTAAAATACAAAAATAAATAAATAAACAAAATAAAATAAGATAACAATAACTTGATAAAATATGAAATTATTTCAAAAATCAAGTGATTACAAAAAAAAATCACATTAAAATATATGAATACAAATTTATTCACATTATAATTTGTGAATACAAATTTGTTCGTATTAACAATAAGATGATATTACAAAAAATATTGAAAGTTTTTTTTTTGTTTTTTTTTTTAAAGCGCAGGTCCATAGAAAAAAATAAAAGAAAAAGAATCTTGGCGCCTTCAAAAAAAAAAAAAAAAAAATATCATCGCTTTTGTAAAAAACTTTCAATATTTTTTGTAATATCATCTTATCGTTAATACGAATAAATTCATAATTTATTTGCGGAATTTTCGTGAATAAATTGGTATTCACAAATTATAATGTGAATAAATTTGTATTCATATATTTTAATGTGTTTTTTTTTTGTAATCACTTGATTTTTTTGTGAATATTCACATTTTTTGTGAATATTTACAATTTTTTCTGTGAATTTATTTGTATTCGCTCTGGTCCTCACCCTCCATTGTCTTCATTTTCTTGGTAAATCCTGTCTTAGTATATTTTATTTATCTTGTTGCTTCTATATTTTTTCCGACAATTCTGTTGATATTTTAACCACTCCGATGTTCTACTGGACCACTCCGATGTTTCCCCTCCTAATAATCATGAATCCGTTGTGTGGGCATGAAGCCTATAAAACCCACCGTTTATGCCTGGGCGTATAATTGCTCAACAGCTAAATATAATTTGACGTTACGTGTGTTTATAATGTTATATAATATTTAAAATTGAAATTTTGGGGATTGGGGAATTAAATAAATGGTTTAATCATGGTTTCTATTTTTTGAAAAGCCTTTCTCACTTTTTTAAACTTTTCTTAGCCTTATAGTTGTCAGAACTGTTTTTCCTTTTATCTAGCTATTATGAAGAAGAAGCTTCATAAAGGCGATTCATTTGGTTTATTTTCGTCTCATTCCTTCTGCCAAATGAGGACGCATTTTTTCTTTTCTTTTTTTTGCGCTATTTAAGCTTTTAAGAAGAAATTGAGACAACAACTTCGAAAAGTGAATTTCAATTTACGGAAGATTTATGATAAATACATTAATGGCCTCCCCGTTAGACGGGGAATCTTGGGGCCTAAATTAAGTTGTTATAGATGAAAGTGTGCTTTAGGAGTGCTGAAATTCAATCTCTCCCCTCCTTTTGTCTGTCTGATTGACTGTATTGTAGAAGACAGGCTGTCTCCCCTTGAAATGAGCCTCTTGTTTATGATGGAACATTGCTCTTCCGCTGTTTCCCTCCGGAGTCTGGACTCTTTCGTCGAGTCCTCTTCCTGTTTCATTTATCATTCACGGTTTATCAACTCCGCCCTTTCTCTTCGGGCTTCTACACGCTGCGCTGATAGGGCCTTAAAGAGGAGACTTTCTGTCGGAGTGGCCTTCAAGTTATAATGTGTACGTTGAGGTCGCTTATTATTGTAGAGGTTGGTGAACGATGACATTTGACTGCGGGCGATCCATAAGCTTTTCCGTGTGATGAAATATTTCTTTCTGCTAAGGTTTCGTTCATAATGCATTATATCATTTATATATATATATATATATATATATATATATATATATATATATATATATATATATGTAAGTAAGTGTGTGTATATAGTTAAATACTTGGCATTAACCCTTCCTCATGCACGAAATCTCTAAGATTCGCTGTTTGTAGGGAAATAAAGGGGAAGGCTCTTGCCTTCCTGGCAGTTGGTGTTATGGTTGTGTTCCGAGTTGTGTTCTCCAAAGATTTCTCTCCCAAGTTTGTTATTGTCTCTGCTTCTGAGACAATCTCGTTATTGATCCGTCATCGAGTTTAATGTATCAGATGCCACGCCCGATTACGGAACAACAACAATGTTGTATTTAATCAGAGATGGGCATAATTTTATTTATGAATAAAAATACGATTTTATTCGTATTTCATATATTTGTGAATACGAATATAAATAAATTCGTACTTCATATATTTGTGAATACGAATATAAATAAATTCGTATTCATAAGTGTGAATACGAATTTATTTTTATTCACATATATTAAATATAAAAATACAAATAAAATTTTATTCGCAAATATTTCTGCGAATAAAAATAAATTCACAGAGAAAATTGTAAATAATCACACAAAATGTGAATATTTACAAAAAATCAAGTGATTACAAAAAAAATCACATTAAAATATACGAATAAAAATTTATTCGCAAATAAATTATGAATTTATTCGTATTAAGATGACATTACGAAAGTTATTGAAGCTATTTTTTTTTTTTTTTTTTTTTTTTTTTTAAGGCGTTTAACGTCTATGTTATTAGCGCCTAGATTTTTTGTTTACAATATATGAAGTACGAATTTTTTTATATTCGTATTCACAAATATAAGAAGTACGAATTTATTTATATTCGTATTTACAAATGTATGAAGTACGAATAAATTCGTAGTTTTATTTATAAATAAAATTATGCCCATCTCTGTATTTAATTTATGAATACGAAGAAATTAGCTTTCATTCATAAACCGCTAAGAGAATGTATTTCAAAGATTCACAAATTAATCGTAGTGATCTTATTTTACTTTTTTTTTTTGCAGAAACTTGAGGGATGATAATGTCTATTGCCTAATAGATACACCTGCCCGTCCTCGTAACGTTTAATCGGTTTACTCATCGAAGAATAAATATTTATTTCTATTAATTATAAAATAAGTAATATATACCGTCTGGCGGTTAATATGGTGGAGTACGATCTCAGAGATCGTACAAGTTCCTGAACGCAGAACAATCTTGACCCGTCTCGCGAAGGTTTAATGCTCTCAAAAAAACAAGGACACAATAAATAAAGTCCGTAACACAGGAGACTTTTAAAGTACACACATTCCTCATCTAGTTTGTTAAATTTTAGTAATAAGGGGGCTCTTCGACCCTTCCTCCTGGGTACTTGTTTTTACGGTTTGCCGTGCAAAAAAAGATTTAGTTTGCAGTAAAAAAAAATACTTATGACCATATGGACGCCTTTAAACGGAAAGGAACCAAGTGCCATTTGTTCATTCTTTAGAGAATTGGGTTTAAAGTTTTTTGTGGGTCTAAAATTCCTTTATTACCTGAAATGTTTCATTCATTTTCTCTCATTAAAATAAACTGATGTTATGGTAATGGGGTTTTATTTGTATAGTTATTGATAAAAATGGTGCTTGATTTCTTTCTGTTTATTATAGCATACTGGATTCACCATTTCACTTTTTTTGGGGGGTATTTTTTCTTGCTTTAATGACAACATTATATTTTAAACAGTTTTTTATTACTATATAAATTCTCTAATTCTCTAGATAGCACCAAAAACTCAATTTCGTTAAAAATGGCGCTTGGTTCCTTTCTGTTTAAAGGCGTCCATATTATTATTAGTGAATTTATTTCTGACTAATAGATCTTTTTTCTGAATTAAATGATTACTTAATTCATTTATTTATGAGCACTCGCAACGAAGGCGACTCGCTCAAAACATTTATACAGATACATTTCCAGTTGTAATTAAACAAATACATTGTGAACTCTTGAGAATGGTAGACAAAATACATTGGAATATGCCAGTTCATAGAGTAACAAATTAGGCCTGTTTACAATGTCTGCGTGAAAAAAGGAGTGAAATACTGTGAATAAGGAATATACAAACGGCTTCATTGTATAAGGTACTTTTGGAACTCTGGAATGAAGAAGATTCCATAGAATGATTATGGAATGCACTTCTATTTTTCCGTGCAGTATGGTGGATTATGCACCGTCCACCTTCCCCTAGGTAATTAGATCTAACACTCAGCCTAGCTATAGCTTGGAGAGAGTATGATAGAGAAAGCAGGAAGAACCTAGCTCGGTGGCTAGCTAGTATTTCCTCAAGGTCTGATGATCCTAGTAGGGAGAGGATGGCTATTCATCAAGCTATCATCTTCATGCTCAACAAATAACCATCAGAACCTCCTATTATCTTTATCACTATCTCATTCTTTCCCCTCTTAACTTGTTTCCTCTTTTTTTTTAAATATATTTCGGGGGTATTTTTCGTTTAATACCTGTAACTGTAATTAAATTTTCATCTTTACTGATTGCTGTTGGACTAATGTACGGCGAACTATTGAATCTAAGTTCACTCAGTGAAAGGGAGAGTAACCACTGTCAAAAGGTCGAATCTGCCGACTATTTGACTGCCCAAAAGCAAAGTAATGAATAAAAGTTTTTTCACTCTGGAAAGTGGTGATTTTCAAATTCGATACTTTGCATTTGAATCGACCTTATACAGGGTGTCCCGATTTTAAATGGCAAAACTTCAAGAGCGCGTAGGAGACCGAAAAACTAAGACCAATAGTCCTTTAGAGATTTGCTCGTTTTTGCTTTGTTTTGGAGAAAATCGCAAGTTTTCTTTTTTGTACATACTCCTTTAATATCCAATGGGGAAAAAATTGTCATTACGAATTATTTCAAGGTAAAAATTACTATGATTCAATCTCTTGATGCTGATATAGTTTTCGTGAACAACTTGCTTTAGAAGCGGTGTGAGTGTTTGCGCCGCCGATTCACTAATAGAAATGTGCTTAATCGACGAGTCTTTTTGTTAACTTTTAATAGACTTCGAGGACTGAGTTTAGTAATTAAATGTTTCCCTCTTGCAGAAACGTAAGCATTACATGTAGCTATGATTCGGCCTCTTCATTGCTCTCTTGTGTTGATTGACACGGAATAAACTTCCGTCCAATCAACCTTGACGCAGGAATAAACTTCCTGCTTCAAGGTTGCCCATACGAAGAAACTTTGAAGTAATAAATTCTGCAATATATAAAGACGGGTGGCGATTATCACCTTTCAAAGTTCGTCATATGCTGCGATATTCCAAATGCAGGCGTTGGACTCGAGTTTTTCTTCACCAACTATCTGCTCTTAATGCTGCCTGGAATTGGTCGCATTCATTATGAAGTAAGAATGACCCAGTCTCTCGTAGTCTATTAAAAGTTAACGAATAGACTCGTCGATTAAGCACACTTCTATTTGCGAATCGGCGCATACTCTCACAGCATAACCGTTACAGAAACCGTACACGAAAACTATAACAGCTTCAAGAGATTGAATTTTAATAATTGGTTTCTTGAAACAATTCACAATGACAATTTTTTTTCCATTGGATATTAAATAAGTATGTACAAAAATGAAAACTTGTCTCGTTTCTTAAATTGCGATTTTCTCCAAAACAAAGAAATAACGAGCAAATCTCTAAAGGATTTTTGGTCTTAGTTTTTAGGTCTCCTACACGCTCCTCAAGTTTTGCCATTTCAAATCGGGACACCCTGTATAACAGTATACCTACGTTTCTACCAATTTCAACGCAATGTATCAATGTGACTCCATTTTACGGCAGTGATTCTCGAACTTGTCTTATTGATATAAACTTTTTGAACAGTTATTGGGGTTTGAAAAAGATACTTGTGAACATTGAAAGTGCATTCGCCTTAAAGGAAATGTATTGCTTATTTCCAATATGCAATGGAACTTGAAAAATAAGGCGTACAAGCAGAGAAACGTGGGGTATTTCTACAAAAATAAAGGATTATTTGAAATCATCTGTAGAAAGTCATAGGCCTGGAATAGAAGCAGATAGAAACGTGAGGTTAGCAGCATTTAACTATATTTTTGGTCTAGTTTCACTCCCTTGAGTATCATCATCTATTATAGATACACCTCGTAAACGAAAGATTTTTGTATTGAATTTTAGCAAAATCGGATCATTTCTGTAAATGGTAGACTGCGGACGGACAAATATATATATATATATATATATATATATATATATATATATATATATATATATATGTATGTATGAATGAATGAATAAGAGCATTTATTTAGCCACAAAAATTTACATGCAAAAACAAACAAGCTTAATGCCTAAGACAATGGGTATAACCCGTCTGCCAGGTTGTAGCTAGTACTTCTAGGATCTTGCTAAGCTAAGTAACAGCACAACAGCATTACCGATTCTAATCAAAGCAAGCTCTTAATATAAAAAAAATACCAAGCATTAAATAAAATAACAAGCAGTGTAAACAATATACCAAGCATTTAATAAAATAACAAGCAGTGCTGTCAAATCAAAGAAAAGAACATGCTAAAATCAAACAAATTCTAAAGTATTTAAAATTAAATATATAGTACAATACAAAAAAACTTTAATATATATATTACATTAACCTACATATGCCATTGTTCAGAAAATATATAATAAAATAACTGGATAAATAACAACATGCAATTAAAACTATATCACGCTTTCAATCAACAAGAATAACAAAAACAAATTACTAAAGCTATATATTTTAACAGGACATAATCATGCTTTTATTTTATAACTCTTATGAGAAAAATATAAGTTTCATAATATGAATTTACAAATTAAAAGTTCAAAATAGCTATATGTATGTATAGACACACACACATACATATGAAGGCCTTTCCTAGAATATCTTTCGACATAAGGAGAGTGGAGGTTCCGTTTTTTGCTTATTATTATTCCCTGCGGTTTGGTTTGTATTTGGCAATATTATTGGCGTGTAAATTGCTCGGAAAAAGGATGCGATGCTATGAAATTGATAGAATATGGAATCCGACCAAGAGTATGTACGTGACGGGTAGCCCTATCTTCAGAGCTCAGCTAGCTCTATATATCTTGGAATTTATCCATTCTATCTCCAACTATTTATGTAGTTTTATCTTCACCTGCTTTCTGAGGCTTTATCAGGCACGTTTAGAGCAATTGTCGGAAAATAGTTTAGATAAATTTAGTCCTACTTATTTTATTTAATAATGTATAAAAAATAAATAATTATTGTTAACTTTATTAGAGCGTTTCCTCCCGCCAGCCAATCCCGGCAAGTGCCGACTTTAGTCGGCCCACAAACAATAGAACAAGAACGGGCGTGGCTGGAAGGGAGCTAGGCATTCCCACACATGGGCTGGCTGCAGCGCATGCATATATATTTACACACACATACAAGGATAGCTTTCTGGTACAGCACTCGACTAATATACTGCTGAGTTTAAAACTCAGGCGCTTTGAGTTTAAAACGGTCGTTGTCCCATACCGGCTGGACCCGCACTATCTCCCTAGTGTGCTGTAAGCTAAAGAATCAGATACCTCTACAATATCTGCCCCTCTTACCCCTTTAGGGGCTCATATTATATATATATATATATATATATATATATATATATATATATATATATATATATTACTCCACGTATTTATACGTATTTCTGATCAATTGATTACGTATATTTCTTTTTTGTACGTAAATATGGCGTAGGTGTTAATATGGATGGCGAACGGACCACACATGGGGATTTAATGGCCCCTATGGGGTGGCATGAAGGCCAAGAAACGCGTAGTGCAGGCAGATACTTTCCATCTATATTTAAAAAAAGTAATATATATATATATATATATATATATATATATATATATATATATATATATATATATATATATATATATATATATATATACCTGTAGGGTTTGAAAGGTGGACCCTCCTGCCAGATCACTATTATTTTCTTGAATTTCTCGCAAAAACGTCTTTGTCTTTATGGACTTCTAAGTACACTTTTGATTGTAATTATTATGGTAATTTGATGCGGGGGACGAAATAAAATATTTTTCAAGGCCTTATGTAAAAACGTTTTTGACAAAATTGGATACAACTAAAATATTTTTAATGAGATTTTTGTTTATTCTGACATATTTCGAAAATCGTAGCTTAATAAATTTCCTTTAAGAACGGTTCTTAAGCAATTTTTGAATAATTTTCGCTTGCCTGCTGCCAGTTTCTTGTGAGAAAAGTTTTTAAACTTTTCATGAAACAGCAAAACAAATTATTAACTTTTTCTATTTCAAGATTTCCAAATTATTGTAAGAATATAAACGGAAAGGCGTTAAGATGAGGCAGTTCCTGCGGGTGGAATTTTTAGTAGTTGGTGTTCCGTTTAATAAAATTCGAATAATTGTCAATGGGGCGTAATTTAAGGACTCAAGGGTTCCACTAAACCTTCCAATTCCTACAGAATACAAACAATGCAATCCAAAATCCTTCGAAAAATATCCAATGCTCCTTACTATGTCTCGAACCTAACTCTCCATAATGACTTCAATATCCCCTTTATCCAATCCCTGGCCAAATCAGTCTATCAGAAGTTCCATTCCAATCTCCCTGGCCATCCAAATCCTTTGATAAACTCTCTATCCTTCTTCCATAATCCACAAAATCCTCATAGAAGACTGAAGCGGCGGTGGCTTAGAGACAATTTGTTTTAACATGCCATCTTCAATGCTCATAATTTACTGGTCTAGTAGGTTATGTAATTGAACATATTCCCACGTCATGCCTCACAATGTTTTTGGTCCAAAACCAGCAAAATTACTGGAAATATGTATATCATATTGTTGTGATTATCAATAAAGGTTTAATGATAGAAACCTCCTTGCTTGAAAGCGAAGACGATGTTTAACCTCAGCCTTGGTTTTCACGTTTTCTCCAATACCCCTTGAAACATCTTCACGAACCACACCAAGGTCAGAATGTTATGTTGTGGGTAATGTTTCATTACGTAATCGGTTTCTCTTTCTGCGTTTGCTTTACTGTAGTTTCAAAGTTATCAACAACTCCGCAGACGCAAATACCTTCAATCGGCATCTTTCTGTTAAACATTTAAAATATTTTAGTGCGGTTCCCCCTTATAAACACAACCAAAACCTATGACGTCGACTTTATGCTCAATCCGAAAGTGCCGAGTAGGAAAGTCCACGTTTCAGAGTCCGAGGATCAGGAAAATGACGATGGTTCAAGTTTTTATATGTATGTGAATATTTTTATTTTTGTTCTGGAGCTGCAGCATAAAATTTCCGATGTTTGATAACATTTTGTAGAAAAATACTTCGTCGGAAAATCTGTCTAGTTTTTGGGTGACAAATCTGAGCGCTTATGTTTTGGCTTTAATGCGCATGCAAAATCACTTTTATATGCTGTCAAACGTAGGGAGACGAATGAATCAGTATTTAATGTGATAATTTTTGTTTCTTTTAAGGAGGAAGCGTTGATCGTCGGGGTTTCGGTCAGTGTTCTTATTCAATAAAACACATTTTATTTGCTAAAATGTATATTTATTGCCGCCAACGTTTCGGCTTGCTATACAAGCCATCTTCAGGGCTGTAAAAACATATATGGTATAACAATGGTAAGGACAGAAACAATAACAAAAAACAACAAAAAAAGGCTAGAAACATTAACATAAATATGAGTACCTATATGCTTGAAAATATAAATATAAATATATATACATATATATATATATATGTATATATATATATATATATATATATATATATATATATATATATATATATATATATATATATATAGTATAATAATAGCAATATAAATAAATATTCCTGTATAGTGACATACCTATTGCTAGAAACATTAACATAAATATGAGTACCTATATGCTTGTAAATATAAATATATATATATATATATATGTATATAGTATAATAATAGCAATATAAATAAATATACATGTATATGGTATCCAAGCGAATACAGTACAAGTGTCATAGTAACATACCTATTGAGAAGATTGAGAACTGTCCCGTTTCAAGAAGAGAACATTTCTGAAACTGGAAGGATGGGTCAGGGCTAGACAGTAGAGAATGGGGGGGAGGGGGTGGAGAGAAGTGGGGCTGGGAGTAAGGATAGAGGGTAAAGACCGCGGTAAAGATAAAGGACTTGCCGATGGATATTGCAGGTACAGGGAAGGATTGGGCCAGGGCTAGACAGGAGAGGATGGGGGTGAGGGGGTTGGGGAAAGTCGACCAGGGAGTAAGGATAGAGGGACGGCGGTAAAGATAAAGGACTTGCCGATGGGTATTGCAGGTACAAGGAAGGATCAGACGGTGTGTGGGAATAGGGCAACGAACCGGGTGGGATTACCTAACGGGAGGTTTTGAGGATATGGAAAATGTTGGAATAGGTTGAGGAGATGACTTCTTTGTCAATTTTGTCATTGACGGGATTGTTTTCTAGATGGATATATATGGATTCAGAAAGGAGACGCTTCTCAAGGTTGGGTTCAGTGGAGAGGATGGAGAAGTTTTGGAAATCAAATTTATGTCCGTCCGTGATAGCGTGTCTAGAAAGTGCGGTTTTAATGTCTCTGTTCTTAATGTTGTATTTGTGTGTTGTGAGTCTGCTATGAATGCGGTTCTTCGTCTGTCCAATGTAAGTGCTGTTGCAGTGTGGTGTAGAGCAAGGAATTCGGTAAACGACGTTGGATCTATTTTTTTGTGGGATGGGGTCTTTGAGTGTGGTATATAGGGTTTTCAGTTTATTTTTAGTGGATAGACCTAGATTTAGGTTGGGAAATGTGCTTCTGAGGGATTTTTTCAGAGAGGTTAGGGATGTATGGAAGGGATCTGAATAGGGGGGCGACACTATCTTGTGAGGTGGAGGGGGGTTTAGGATTTTTAATTGAATTTATGAGGGAGGTGATGGTGTGTTTCGGGAATCCATTGGATTTGAGTATTTCTAGGAGTCGGGATGTGTTCTTGGGATGAAATTTAGGATCAGATAGGGTAAGGGATCGAAATATTAGGTTTCTAGCTGTATTGAGGATTTGATGAGGGGGGTGTGAGGATTGGTAATGGAGGAGTCGGCCAGAGTAAGTGGGTTTGGTGTACCAATCGGTGGATAAGGAGCCATCGGGGTTTCTAATCACAAGTAGGTCTAGGAAGGGTAGAGAGTTATTGGATTCGGTTTCAACGGTGAATTTCAATCGGGGGTGGTAGGAGTTAAAGGCGGCTAAGATCTGAGGAATACTATGCGGGTTGAGGATGAGGAAAAGGTCATCTACATATTTTTTAATGAAAATTATGTCGTTGGGGAACATCGGGAGGGTGAGATTGAGGAGGTCATTTACGGTGATATTGGCTATATCGGGTGCGAGACAATTTCCCATGGCGAGGCCAGAGGTTTGGTGGTAGTATTTGTCTTGGAAAAGGAGGTAGCCAGATTTACAACATAGGGATAGGGATTTACAACATCGGGAGGGTGAGATTGAGGAGGTCATTTAGGGTGATATTGGCTATATCGGGTGCGAGACAATTTCCCATGGCGAGGCCTGAGGTTTGGTGGTAGTATTTGTCTTGGAAAAGGAGGTAGCCAGATTTACAACATAGGGATAGGGATTCAAGATAGGAGGCTTGGGATAATTTGGTGTGGGGTTCTATAGTTTGCCAATTTGTTTCGACTATTTCAAGGGCTTTGTCAATGGGGATGTTGGTAAAAAGAGACTCGGCATCGAGGGAGACAAGGATAAAATTAGGAGGGACGTTAATGGAAGAAAGTTGTTGTTTTAGGTCGTAGGAATTCTGGACATCGTAGGAATTATTATGGCTAAGGGCTTGTAGGGGGGTTAGGAGAAATTTACTGAGATTAGAGGAGGGTGCGTTGATGTTGGATACGATAGGACGTAAGGGATTGTTAGGTTTATGAATTTTTGGGAGACCATAACATCTGGGGGCTTGGGAGTTGTAAGAGATAAGTCTGTAGTAGGTACGTTTGTCAATTTCGTGATTGTGACGGAGTTTGCGGATGTGTGTGTTGAAGGTTTTTATAAGATTGGGAGTAGGGTCTTTGTTCTTGGGGACGGGTGAGTATGTAGTGTTGTCAGAGAGGAGCTTAAACATTTTGTCGGTGTATTCAGTCCTGTCCATAATGACTGTCTTGTTGCCTTTGTCAGCTCTGCTGACGTTGGCGGCAATAAATATACATTTTAGCAAATAAAATGTGTTTTATTGAATAAGAACACTGACCGAAACCCCGACGATCAACGCTTCCTACTTCCGAACGGTCGACCATATCTTCTCAATTGTTTCTTTTAATGTTTAACGGCGTATCAACACTTGGGCTACTGACGCCGGCTATCTATAGGTCGCCCCCTTTTATAATTTCAACTTTTAAAATTACACTAGGGATAAGAAACGATCTAAGATGGCGCAGTTCTTGCCAGTCGGTTTTTTTTTTTTTTTTTTTTTTTTTTTTTTTTTTTTTTTTTTTTTTTTTACTTTCTCATACAGTTAGCTTGTTGCTAAAGTGTATAAAATTGTTCTAAAGTGTGTTGTTTCTTTGGGTAAATAAAAGAAAATTATCTGAAAACTAAAGGTTAAGTAAGGTAGGGATTGTCGGGGTTCGGTCACTGCTACTTAATAAAACTACATTTTATCATAAAAATGGTTTTATTGTGCCGACGTTTCGGCTTGAACTTCAAGCCTTCATCAGGGCTGTAAAAAACAAGTAGGACGGATGTAATACTGAAATATACATATATATATATATATATATATATATGCCTACATACACAAATACACATACATATATACATACATATATGGAAAAAGACAAAAACATAAAATACTAGAACATAATTTATAGAAGAACAATGTGCTCTAGAAGTGTTTGGATTATTAGGAGAACAGATATGAGAATAACAGATTACATATAAGATTAGACTAATCTAATATATTCTAAGACTATTCTAATCTAATATGTAATCTGTTATTCTTATATCTGTTCTCCTAATAATCCAAACACTTCTAGAGCACATTGTTCTTCTATATATTATGTTCTAGTATTTTATGTTTTTGTCTTTTTCCATATATGTATGTATGTATGTATATATGTATGTGTATTTGTGTATGTAGGCATATATATATATGTGTATATTTCAGTATTACATCCGTCCTACTTGTTTTTTACAGCCCTGATGAAGGCTTGAAGTTCAAGCCGAAACGTCGGCACAATAAAACCATTTTTATGATAAAATGTAGTTTTATTAAGTAGCAGTGACCGAACCCCGACAATCCCTACCTTGCATCATCAACGGTCAACGATCTCCTCTCAAAGGTTAAGTGTTTATTTATTATTCAAGTACACCATTTTGTAATATGATTCTATCTATATTGGAGATGTTGAAATGCTCTAGATGTTTGTGGCTAGATCCCCTACATTTCCTACCTATTGATATTCACCTAGGAGAATTCCTTTTGTTGCTCTGGTATTTGGTATTACCTCGGGTAACGGGAGATCAAAGCTTAGTAGGAATAGTCTCAAATACTAGGAGTTCTAGTCGTGATTTACCTTTCATATTGATTTATTCAGAACTGTTTTGATAATATTCTTCATCTCATCCAGATTCAATTTCATAATTTCCTAAAAATGAAAGAAAATAAAAAATAGCGAATTGTTATTACCTACTTCAAAAACTTTTCTTTTTTTTATCAATAAAATGGAAAAGGGTTTTTGTAACGTAAACTCAAGGATATTCAACCCAGTATTCAGTGTTTCTGAAATAAACTATTTCTTTCAAATTTTGGAATTTTTATTATTTATTTATGGAGCTCCATAACAGCATGGTGATTTGCTCTCATAAAAATAATTAATAAAAACTATATGAATATAAAAGATTAAAATGTAGGCCCAGTTATAATAAATATATGTTCGTTATATTAAATTTAAACAAAATATAAAACGAACAAAAAAAATCGCTATTAACTATATTAAAAAATGAATAAATAAACGATGAGACAATTTTTATAATTATAAATAATAAAATAAATAATGTTTTATTGCGAGACGAAAATAATTTATTGTACCTTTGTAGACGTTATTTTCTAATCTGAAGCCAATCCTAACCGCCCGCCCAGCCTTTAAGTAATTTACTGACTAAACTATCTTTCTACTTACCGTAAGGTCAAGAATCAGATAGCTCTACCGGCGGTATCTGTCTCCTGGGCCTTGTGGCTTGTTATGGGTCTGATTTTGTTTTCTTGCAATACATTTTGTCTATAAATATTTTTATTTTATAGACAAAATAAAAATATTTATATTTGGTTATTTATGTAAAATTTCTTTCTTCTATATTTTTTTAGGATTTTTTTTTTAATACAAACAAAAGCAACAATTGTTCTACAAACAATGACTACAACTTAGCCATTAGCGCCGGGCTATCTACAGGTTGCCACCATTTTATAATGCCAACAGCACGTGGTCGGCCACCCATTTTTTAGGAAGTATTTGTATTTCTATATATAAATTTACTACAAGTATTAACTCTGTCGATCCTTCCTTACAGCCCTGATGAAGGCTTGAATTTCAAGCCAGAACGTCGACATATGTAACACATTTTTTATTTAAAAATGTAGTTATAACACTTTTGAACCACCACAATATCCCCCTCGAAATATTTTTTTATATTTTGTAGTAAATTACATTTATATTACTTAATTTTCATGCATTCAATTTTTGTATTAATTTCAGTTCTATGAAATGTACTTTGTTTCTGGTTGAAAGCTTTTTCAGCCTAATTTATTTTATTTTTTAAATTTAACCATAAGAGTTATTTATAGAGAAGTTTCATATAAGCATATCTACGGTGAATTTATTTATAATTTATCTGGAAGCTCTTTTTATTCAAGTATGCTTGAATAATATTTTTTTCTTCAACACTTTTAAATTACACAATTCATGTCAGGACATGGACCCGTGTAAAGAAAATATCATTTTCATCCCTTTTTTCCAGGTAAAAATGTATTGGTTCTCTATTATTTTGTTGCCTTTTTCCAGGTAAAAATATATTGATTCTACTTTAGAGGAAAATACAAATTGTTAATATCTTTTTAGATTCCGAGGGTGAGGGCTCTGGCTACATCTCGGAGTTGCGTCCGTATCACATTCGTAAGTGGAACTATAACACATGATTCGTTTGATAACCACCAGATGCTTTAGTTCTAGAATTTCTAGTTCCAGAGTACCAAAAAAAAAAAAAAAAACTAGTTTTTTCACGATAACACCATAACAAAATAACCCCCTTTAGTGTGATGTAGTTTTAGATATAACACTGGATTTTCTTCTTTTTTTTATTACCTTTTTTTTGTTATTTTTTTACTTATTGTATATATCACGCACGTGTTCCAAAATTATCACCTACACTGTACCTACCAAAAACTAAATCCTAAAAATGTTTATATGAATGTTGATTGCATGACGCTGTAATTATATTTTCTTTTTTTGGAGAATAATGGTTGTTTTCTCTTTATATTGTGTTTTTAGGTTTTTGACAGAATTATCACATTGAAAGGACTCGACATTGACTATATCTTACTGTAAATTGACATCACAGAATAAAAAGACATTACTTAGAAACTTGAGGAGATATAGTCGACCGTTGACATGTAGAAGGTGTTAATCGTCGGGCTTTCGGCCTTTTGATTCAATAAAAACTGACCTAGAAGTCTCAGAAATGTAGCCTCCACGAAACGGGACAGTTCTCCCTCTTCTCCATAGCCCTGAAGAAGGCTTGTATATCAAGCCGAAACGTTGGCTTAAATAAACACATTTTAACTATAAAATATAGTTTTTATTGAATCAAAAAACTGAAACCCCGATGATACAAACCTTCCATTACTGAGAAACGAATCAATGCGGAAATGGGACAGCTAAAGTAAGACACAAACGCATACCTATAAAGCTTAACAGTAAAATATGAATACTCAACACTTTTAAATTACACAATTCATGTCAGGACATGGACCCGTGTAAAGTTATTTGCACACATTCGACTTAATTACTAACAACACATGTAAATGCGTCAGTAGATCTGAAAAGACTTATGACCATCACCTGCATATATATGACGGCCCAGAGGTTAAAGGCTTGGATTCTTATGCGGAAGATGCGAGTTCGAGTCCCCCCTGCAGCAGGATGAATTTTTTCGTGTATGGGCCAGCAGGAAAAATGCCTTGCTCCACCATGGATGTTTAGGAAGGGTGGCAACCTGTAGTTAGTTCGGCGCTAATGGGCTAGATGCAGATGCACCGTAAAAAAAATAGTAAATAAATAAAATGAAAACACAATTTACAGACTATGACAATATAGAAGACATTTTTTAAATTTATTTAATTACATGATATTATTTATTTTTGGTAAAAATGCAGTTTCCAGCCCTCCAAACCGATTTCTTTCAAACTTTGCACAATAACGTATTTTGATGCACTAAACACGAATACGATAAAAGAAAACGTCGGATTTAACTAGGAAAGAAGTTATTAAGCACTTAAGTTCACTGTTGTGCAGGTTATGAGAGCTAATGTAAACAACTAAATTTGTGACGACTTTAAGGCAACAATGACTTTAAGGCATAAATGACGACTTTAAGACATACATGCTATGCGTTTCCGCTCGCTACGCTCGCTCAAAAAGATAACAAAACCCCAGTCAATCCAACTCGCTAAAATTAATAGACTATAATAGTAAGCACTAAAGTTAGGAAGGTTATAAAACTAGGCGTCATCAGCGTATTTGTAAACACGCGCATGCGCAGATATGTAACATTGGGAAACAGAGAACTGTCATTTGAAATGTTCAGAAACCATTTATTCAAAGATATTGTTAATTTTAAGGGCATCCTCACCCGTCGTCACCTGTCGCTTAAGGGCATACGTGCTATGCGTTTCCGCTCACTCCGCTCGCTCAAGGAAATAACAAAACCCCAGTCAATTCAACTCGCTAAAATTAATAGAATTCTATTAATTTTAGCGAGTTGGATTGACTGGGGTTTTGTTATCTTCTTGAGCGAGCGGAGCGAGCGGAAACGCATAGCATGTATGCCCTTAAAGTCGTCCTAGACATTTTTCTAATCCTCGACATTAAAGTCGTCCTAGACATTCTTCTAATTAGCTCTCATAACCTGCACAACAGTGAACTTAAGTGCTTAATAACTTCTTTCCTAGTTAAATCCGACGGTTTTTTTTATCGTATTCGTGTTTAGTGCATCAAAATACGTTATTGTGCAAAGTTTGAAAGAAATCGGTTTGGAGGGCTGGAAACTGCATTTTTACCTTATTTTTTATAATGTTTAACTTCTTTAAATATTTACTTTTTTATACATAAAAAAATAGGTACATCAATCATTGAGGATTATACATCCATACTCTATTCAAACGTACTATCAGCACATAACTTTACTCCTAACACACTAATTTAATACGTTTATTTATAAAACTAGAGATGCAGGTACACTACATCATTATAACTTTCTGTGATGACCCATTTTTTGATTGAAACACAATGTACTCTGAGAGTCGCTTCATAGTGGAAAGCTTAAATAATTATTATTAAAAATGATTACTCACTCACTGATCTATCATCGCCCAGTCCAAACCACTGGACAGTAAATTTGAAATTTTGCATGGACTCTCTTTAGTATGTAAACACTCGCCAAGAAAGGATTTTTTGACATTCAAATGTTTAAGTATTTTTAGAGGGGTTTGAATTTTTACTTGGTTAGAGAGCAGGCACGCCTAGGCAGCAAGATAACAGGTCAGCTGTTACCGTATTGTATTTATTTCTTAATATTATTTCTATTTGAGCTTCATTTCAACTATGATGACAGACCTTGAATTACTAGAAATAAACTGTCACGATTTTAATTGAGGTTCATTTCAACATGTCCTCCATAGAGTTTTCCTGGTGATGGTCCATCCGAGGTAATAATATCCCGAACCCTTGCACACAGCCTCCTTACCCATCATCCCCCCAGTCGGATCACTTCTTGGTAATGCTCGCAAATATAATGGGTGACCAAATGACATCTGAGAAACATAAATTTTTAAATTATAACGTACATTTATTATTGACAACGAATTTTAACCTGTACTGGTTTTAACTCCTGTTACTGGTAACCCATAGATAACGGGTTATTTGTAGGTTTTCTGTTTGTTAACACTGTTTGTGCCCTAGTGTCAAGAAACATTATACTTTGCTTAGTTATTGATTGATAAATAACATATAGTATGACGGGAATCATGCTATAATAAACTGCACAAAATTATATAGTAGTGTTAATTTTAATGATACATTATTTAACGCTATAAAACAAAACTACTTGTAAGGTAGGGATTGTCGGGGTTCGGTCACTGCTACTTAATAAAACTACTAGTAGTTTTATTAAGTAGCAGTGACCGAACCCCGACAATCCCTACCTTGCATCATCAACGGTCAACGATCTCCTCTCAACAAAACTACTTGTCTTCCGTGACGAAGCACGGGTATTGAGCTAGTTTGATTATATATTAGTTTAAAGTGGTACATTGGAAGATTGGTGTGTAAATTGAATAGAGATTGAGTTAGAAGAGAGATTGAGTTGGAATGAATGGATGTTGTGGATTTAAGCAACTTTGCAACATAGTAGAGTATCACACAAATGGAGGGAATGTACACTCAGATTGATGATTCGCATCGCCTGCTCGGTTAAATCCATTTTAACGGCTCAATCAACACTCTACATTGATATGTTCACGACTGAAACGTTCATGCTGTTTTACGAGTGAGTTGTTTAATGTAAACACGAGTAGAGGCGCATTTGTTCAATTAATTTCAAAAGGAATGTAAAATAATGTTTGATAAATGGTTTCAAATTTACAGACTGATCGTCCTTGGGGACTACTCGACATGAATTTCTAAATTATTGCTTGAGAAAAATATTTTAATCTGAATGGTGTTTTCATGCCCTACAATTTTTATGAGTTGCAACTGTCCCTTAGGTGTTGTTCACACTGGAGCGATATACGATACCGATATGAGATACGCGACACGCACAGACAAAATAGTTTGTATGTAATGGGAGACGATAACAAAGGTTCACAGCAGCGCGATTGCACAACATATTGCAAGCGACATATCTCTCGAAGTGCCGCTTGTTGGTCTCTCCAGCGATTAGTTTCCTACGATATTCCGTCCTGCGAACATGTCAGGAAGAAGAGAAGACAGTTCTGTGATTTCATTCATTAATTTAGCGAAAGCTCGTGACTGCTTAGAAGTTTTTCATCTGGAAAAATAGCCTTCCTTATGTGTGTATCCTTTTCATGGGTTCATGGCACTAAACTTTTCAAAGAATGAATGTTTTCAGGATTCATTCGATAAAACTCCCTGAATTTTGCTTCATGTTGAGAAAGGTCTCTAGATACAACAGCCTAGCTATACTCCACATTGCTAAGGTTGTAGTGATGCAGCCAGTATTTCCTTCTCATCCTACGCCTGAACCAGTGAGCCACTGTAGTGTCTTCCTCACTTGAGCTCATATTTGCAACTGAAGTAGTGAGAATTGTGTGCCCACCATATTTTTATCGTACAGATTGCGCCGATTTATCATCCGCTGTCTGAACTTTCCTAGCAATAAATCGTCGCGCCATATCGCTTATGATATATCTTGTATCGTACATCGCTCCATTGTGAACGACGCCTTAGACCGACTGTTCGGCTGCAAAACGCTTTAGAGCTGTCCAGCCCCTAAAAAAACCTTTTTTTAATGGCGCTTTAATGTAGCCTCGATGATGAGATCTGTCTTTCTCTGTAGCTAGACTGGCCGGAAGAGTGGATTCCTTTTGCCCTATCGAGAGATGTATCGTTTTCCCAATCGATAGACGGTTATAACGTCATGAATAATTCATATACAGTCAGCAGTTGGTCACCAATCTTGGTTCATCATTGGTCAGCTTGCTTCACTCTCCTTCACACTTTATAGGACACTTACTAGTCGAAAACTTGGGAATTTCATAAGTAACTGTATATATATATATATATATATATATATATATATATATATATATATATATATATATATATATATATATATATACATATACATGATTCAATTTTCTGTAATGCATTTATTAACGGGCTGAACAAACGTTGAAACTTGAACGTACATACATGACACGAATGAACTGCTGACGGATTTATAGAAACACAAACACATCACAGCATGGTATATGTTTTTTCTAAAAAAGTTTTGTGCGTAGTATTTATTTTAGCTATATAGTTGTCCTTTTTTATTTTTTTCATTTTTAGTTCCGTTTTTTAAAATATTAATTAAATACCAAGCAAAAATATCAGGTTATAATGTTTTAAAATTATTATTTAAGGACATCCATTATTTTAAGAAAATAATAGAATTAACCTATTTTACATCGCCCTCTATTGAAAGGCATTGAACAAAATTCAAATCCGCCTAAGATGTGGTGTAAAAAACCAATAATAATAAATTTTATTGAGTATATATTTTTACTTATGTTTTAATTTTTTAATTGTACCTATACACTTAGAGCTGTTTACTTTTAAAGGGTTTTTCTAATATTGTCCTGCTCCTTTCTGGATTATTAGATAAAATCATCAATGTAATGGGCTCTAAACAACAGATAAATACCTAAGTTTTATACTTAAAGTTTTGCTTTTTTATGGACTTTGTTAGTTATGTATCAGATAAATGGCAAAAATCCTGGTAAAACACGACGACGAATTCAACGCGCACGCTTTACACACAGAGCCGTTTTTTGTTTCTGTTTACCTAACATTTTAACTTGTTTTTCTTATTTTAATTGCATTTAACAGTATAACGGGTATTTGACTAAAACAAGGTAAGAAAATGTAAAACATTGTTATAGTGTTTCCTGAAGCGAACGTTGAGAAGGTGGGGGAAGTCGCCCTGTTCCTGTTGTGGCGCCTTAAATCTATTGTCCCTTCGAAAATTTTTTTTTATTTATTTTTTTCACGAATGATCAAACCCCACCAATAACTGCTACTATTCCTTTACTAATAGCCGTAGAGATATGAACGGAATCGTGCAAAGATGACGCAGTTCCTGCGAGTTGGACTTTTTCATTTGTAATAAATTGAATCAATTTGTGTTTTCTCTCATACTTATTTATTGCAAGCTTAGTTGTTTTTTCCCTGATTCGTAAAATGTCCTTATTTAATTTTTTACATACATTCAACAAATATTGTTGGTGCTGACATTAAAATGTATAAACTGAAGAGACCCTACTTGAAGATAAAAGAATGTGGTAGGAATGATACTGGCTCTGTTAGATTATTGTGCATATGAGCGTAAGTGATAAGACATGACAGCTGTAGATCTGGTCTATATTGGCCCGTGATAAGGGAGTGTTTACCTGCTCTGACACTCTACTGCCCTTCTCTAGATTATCTTCTCGTGTGTGTTTCTCTTGCTGGTAGTTATTTCATTTATAGTTTCTCAACTACTGATAAATTATTCTAATCCAGCTCTCTCGGAGCTTACTGTATCCCTTTAGTTGTTGTTTCTCTAGTTTTCAACCATTCACTGCTTAAACTACTTCATCACTTATCAATCCATAAGACCTATTTATAGATAACGATTTGGGGTCTGTTTGCGAAGAACATATCCAGTTACTTGTGAAGTATCTGTGGTGATTACAGTGATTCAGCGCATGAGCATAACTCACTCGTATTTCTATTGGTTGTTGCTGGTAGTAAATTAACCTTTAACACTCTAGTCAATCCATCTCGCAAAAATTAATAGAATTCTATTAATTTTAGTGAGTTGGATTGAATAGAGTTTTGATATCTTCTTGAGCGAGCGGAAACGCATAGCACGTATGCCCATAATGCGAAATAAATATGAAATATAAATATGTTTTAGAACCACCGGACATAAAAACGGTGAGGAGGTCCCTAAACTTCACATTTATCATTGATTTTTATAATATTAACCTTTTTATTGAAAAACATTGCTTGCTAAAATATATTCTACCTTTTAGCGCGGTTCCTCCCTCCCCCATAGGGAGGAACCCCGCTTATAAGGTTGATACAATGAAACAATCCGGAAGTGCCGACAAGAAAATTTCGCGTTTCAGAACCCCTAGAGACCGAAAATAACGGTGGTTCAAATTTGTATATATATATATATATATATATATATATATATATATTTGTCTGTTCGCTCTCTAGGTCGAAGACGAATGGTCCGATTTTGATGAAATTTGGTACAAAAATCAATCGTCCAATATGAAAGGTCAAGTTCGTTAACCAGCAAAATCCGCCAACTGGAAAATGGAGTTTGGGGCGAAATTCGCGCAGAAAAAATCGTAACGCTTACGTTTTTGAGTTCATAAGCTTGTAAGTACTCTTTTTATAGGCTTCTTGGGCTAGGAAAACGAATGAAACCATTTTCAAGGCGATAGCTTTAACCGTTTCCGAGAAAATTGGAAAAATAGTTTTTGAATACCGTTTTTGGTTTGGGTACTTAGAATCATGGGATTCAGTTGAAACATTTTCTGCATGTTCTACTTTCATTAAAACTAATACGTTGAAATTTTGGTTACGTTTGGAGTTAAGGAAGGGTTAGAATAAAATATTTTATTAACAGACAAAAAGTTTTGGTAACTTTGTATATTTTCCTTAATATCTCGAAAAAGGTTAAGAATTTGGTAAACGAAAGAATACCATTAGAAAGCTTACTAAATGCTCTACAAAAAAGGTTCTGATGAAAGTTTTGATTAGGCGATGTCAATCGGAGAAATAAGTGCTTAAAACATTAAAGTAATTCATTTTGCTTATTCGAACTGTTCTTTTTGTCTGTTTTTATTCCTTGTTATTTTTTAATTGCTTATAGTTGGATAATGTATTTTACAATAAAACAGATTAGGCAAAATAAGAAAAACAATTCATTGTTAGAAATATAGCTTGCCAAGAGAAAAAGATTCGTTGACGTCTTTTGAATATTTTCAACTGCCTTTATGCTGTTGGTTTTTTTATTTTATTTTTTAATTGATTTTATTTGTAGCATTATTACTATAGTAAAAGAACACAGGAATGTGTGAAAATATTTGATATTTTCCAATTCATTGAAACGTATGAAATGAAGTATCGGTAGAAGAGGTTTCTAGGGTCTTGCGGACCTGACCCCAGGTATAGCCATAAAACCCTTTGAACAAAGGCCGAGGAAAATATTATCGTTTTCTATTCTATGCTTTTCAAATGAGAATAGGGATATGAACAGGAACCGGGGTCTCCCGTGGTCTAATGGCTAGCGCCTTGGATTCATAAGCGGGAGATGGTAGGTTCGATTCCCAACCTCCGGCAGGAATTTTATCATCCCACGGCTCGCTGGTGAAATTCCTCGCTACACTCTGGATGTCGGCGCTATTGACCTAGATGTAGATGTGCCGTAAAAAAAAAAAGAAAAAAAAAAAAAAAAAAAAAAAAAAAAAAAAAAGAAAAAAATAAAAAAAAAGAAAAAAAAAGAAAAAAAGAAAAAACGGGAACCGCGCTAAGATGACGCAGTTCCTGTGAGTCGGACTTTTTTTTTTTTTGTGTGTGTGTTTAACGGCGTACCAACAATTTGGGTATTAACGCCGGGCTATCTACAGGTTGCCACCCATTTATAATGCCAACGGCACATGGTCGGTCACCCATTCAGGTTCCGGCCACGCCCGACGTTGCTTAACTACGGTTATCTATGGGAACCGGCGCATTCAACGTGGCTATAGCCGTTGGCTATATTCTACTGATTTTCATTTATGCTTTGCAAGCCTAAAAGTATTACTTACAAATACAAGTTTACTTACGGTTAGTTAGAAACCATATTATATAAATGTAGTAGTCAAAAAAAGTTACTTTTAGTAGTAATTGCAGAGATTTTAAAAACTTTTTATTACTGTATTAACTTTTCATTGCTAAGATAATGTAATATGGTTTCTAACCTTAGATAACCTGTAAAGAAGTAATAGATAACCTGTAAACTAATACATAAGTACCAAAATCACTGTTTAAAATCACGACAGTTACTTCGAAGTAACTGGATGTGGTCTTCGCAAACAGACCCACGATTTGTCCTACTTAGTCAGCTTATGGGCTTGCTGCTTACTCGGAAACGCCGATCTGTGTAAACTTATTTGATGACTTGAAGAAACTGTTAGGAGTTGCTCCACAAAATTGTTTAAAACATTAACTTATATTTGCCATGATTCGAGTCTATTTAGATTCATCCTCAGGCATCTTGAAAGTGTGAATATATCGTCGATACAAAAGCAAACTAACGAATATGAAAATCACCACTTTTCAGAGTGAAAAGTATTTATTCATAACTTTTTTTTTGGACAGTCAAATATTCGGCAGATTTGACCTTTTGATAGTGGAATACTTTCCCTTTAATAGAGTGAAGTCAGATTGAAGAATTTGCCGTAAATAAGTCCAGCATAAATTAGTAAAGATGGACAATGAAAGATGCATTTTTTCATATTCGTTAGTTTGCATTTGTATCGACGATATCCACAGTGGCAAATATCCAGTGTGAATAAAACTTGTCCACTTAACAAATCATGAAGATTCATACCTTGATTTAACGTTCGCCCTCAAAATTCAATATTTATGTACCTTAAAATGAAATTTAAAAATTACGTAACTTAATAACACAACTTAATATAAGATGCCTGATGATGAACCTGAACAGGTTAGAAACGTAGCAAATATTAGTTAATGATTTAAAAAATTTTGTGGAGCAACTCCTGCTAGTTTCTTCAAGAATCCATTAATTCTTCCCCACTCTCACCTTTAACTTACATTTATTTGATTACATTTCAATTAATACTAAGGTCCATTTATCGGTGAATTCTTCATCCTACATCTTAAACAGTTTGTAAGATTGGCTCAGATATTGAGCACTCGTCTCACATTCCTTAGAGCCCGAAACATGGGCGTATATAGAAAATAATTTCGGGAGGGGTTGGGAGAATTTGGGGGGGGGGCTGAGAACATTTGTGGGGTATGGAATATTAACAATCAGGAACTTGGAATAGTTAGCCAATTAAAACGCTATTAGATCCAATAAAAAATATTTGTTCTGAACTAAGTGACCTTATTTAATCTATTTTTAAGGTTTGTATAATACATTTTTACCGATATCGGGGGGGGGGGGGGGGGGGGGGTGGATGTAAGGGAATTTATTTATGAAAACAAGTCAGGGAAACTCGAAATTTCATTTTATTAGAAAAAGGGTAAAATTGCTCTTTCACTGTCTTACTAGGAATATTTTGGTGTCTGTAACGCAACATATGGGAGGCTGAGAGAGGGTTGCGTGAAGAATCTTAAAAAAATGGTCTTTGCCATATTTTTAAGGCTCTTTACTAGAGATCTGTTGGGTTAAATTCCCAGGATTATCTGACGTACCTCAACGTTTACACGTATCAAAAAAATAAAACTAAAAATTAAAAAAACACGTTTTCAATTGTTTGTTTTCAAAACAATAACAAAATATCTTATAAGTTAAGGTTGGATTTTTTTATTAGGGATGGGGAGGACGAAAATACGAGCGAAACGTGTTTTCTTCTTTTTCTATGGTTCTCTTCTCTCCCTAACCACACAGCAAAAAAATAAAAAAAAAAAACTTTTTATTTGTAGTAATAGTTTTCCACAAACGTTTGTAATCTTAAACAAACTGAAAAATACTGGGTTGTATATCCCTCGATTACTAATCAATTATCTCTATCTTGGAGGTCAGGGAAATGCCTGTGAATTCCATTTCCAAAACTCTTTGGGAACGCTGCATATTACTTATGTATTTCAGATAATATTGACAAATCGTTTTGTTCCCTTTTAAAAGGTTCGTCGACTGATAAGGAGATTTGCAGTAATTCTGTGTATTTTATATAAATCGGTAAACAAATAATTCCCCTACAAAATTATTGCTATAGCCGAATGACCTTGGCAGTCAGAGCAAAATGCTAAAAAATAGCTCGGAGGCGTTCTTGAATATTAAATAAATCAATTAATTAAAAAAAAAAAACGTCTGGACGTTTAAAGAGGTGTGTTGGTTGTTAATTGTGGTATGTTGGGTTGATTGGCGCAAGAGAATGAGACTGTTTGTGAGTCATGATGAGTCAAAGGATCTTGTACTGACCCTACACTTCATTACCACACCATCCACAATCTTAGGTGGGAGTTTTTATTAATCTTTCAATTAATGAGGAATTCGCCTTTTGCTTACTGCTGTCTGTCGGTGACTCTTCGAGAATATTTTTAATGTTCACTAAATAATTATATCGTCGATACAAAAGCAAACTAACGAATATGAAAAAATGCATCTTTCATTGTCCATCTTTAATCGTTTCTGCTGGACTTATTTACGGCAAATTCTTCAATCTGACTTCACTCTATTAAAGGGAAAGTATTCCACTATCAAAAGGTCAAATCTGCCGAATATTTGACTGTCTGTTAGACTTAAATAAATGTAAGTTAAAGGTGAGAGTGGGGAAGAATTAATGGATTCTTGAAGAAACTAGCAGGAGTTACTCCACTAAATTGTTTAAATCATTAACTAATATTTGCTACGTTTCTAACCTGTTCAGGTTCATCATCAGGCATCTTATATTAAGTTATGTAATTTTTAAATTTCATTTTAAGGTACATAAATATCGAATTTTGAGAGCGAACGTTAAATCAAGGTATGAATCTTCATGATTTGTTATTTGGACAAGTTATATTCACACTGGATATTTGCCACTGTGGATATCGTCGATACAAATGCAAACTAACGAATATGAAAAAATGCATCTTTCATTGTCCATCTTTAGTAATTTCTGCTGGACTTATTTACGGCAAATTCTTCAATCTGACTTCACTCTATTAAAGGGAAAGTATTCCACTATCAAAAGGTCAAATCTGCCGAATATTTGACTGTCCAAAAAAAAGTTATGAATAAATACTTTTCCACGCTGAAAAGTGGTGATTTTCATATTCGTTAGTTTGCTTTTGTATCGACGATATGAGCACTAGCTGACCCGGCGAACTACGCACCGCCTAACAGTCGATTCTTTAATTTTAATTTTTTTTTTTAATAGTTATTCTGCTATTCGGGACACCGGGTCAGCTAGTAAGTTAAAAAGAAATGACTTTAAAAATGCATTTAGTACATCGGCTTGCGTTGAATGTGGAACCACTGGCAATGTTTGCCGAAAATCTCCTGATGGGAATATAGAAAAGTGTTGTTTTAGGACTTTTTCAGGTATTCGTTTTTAATTTTTCTCTCCGTAAGAACCATCGTCGTACTTCAAGGAATATTGTAAAAAAAGAATTAGCGAAATCGGTTCAGCTGCTCTCGAGATTTTCGCTTAGCAACACATTCAGCGATTCATTTTTATATAATAGATGTAAGATATTTTTTGATTTTCGTTGATTTATTTTTCCTAATTTATGTTGATAATTGAACGTTTAACCTCTATAATGACCCATTATAGGATTAAAGGTCATAATACCACGTCGACTGTCGTACTGTGCTGATAACCACTAATAAATATTATGTTATACTACTGCTTAGTACAATTATAATGTAATTAATTGATATATGTTACGTGTTTTAAAAAAGAATCTGATCTTATGATTACGACAAGAAGCATCTTAAAAATTATATTTATTTATCCCTTAGGTAGAATCAATATAAGGTAGAGTTGGGCTATCTTAGTTATAACTATTACGTGGTCAACAGCCATAGCCACGTTAAATGCAGCACTTGGATGGGTGACCGCCAGGGAAAACCACGTTCTGTTGATATTATTAAAGGGTGGAAACCTAAAGATAGCTTGGCGCTATTAGCCCAAACGTTTATACGCCTAGAAAACTAAACGTTTTGTGCAAAGAATGGCTCGTGAATAAATTCCCTGCTCCGCCATGTTTAGAAAGGGAGGAATCCTATTGTCGATAGAAAACCCGACACGAATAGACTAGTAGCAGAAAAAAAAAAAAAAAAATTAAGAAGAAAGATATAAATCCTTTTTAGGAGTGGCATATAGGTGCATTTGAGAATTGACATACAAACTCATGTTAGGAGTGGCATAGTGGTCCATTTGAGGAGTGACGTACAGGCCATGTTAGGAGTGGCATTGAGGTCCATTTGAGGAGTGACATAAAGGTCCTTTTTGGAGTAGCATAGAGATGCATTTAAGAGGGACATACAAGTCCTTGTTAGGAGTAGCATTGTGGCCCATTTGAGGAGTGACATACAAGCCCATGTTAGGAGTGGCATAGAGGTCCATTTGAGGAGTGACATACAAGTCCTTTTTAGGAGTAGCAGTGTGGCCCATTTGAGGAGTGATATACAAGTCCTCGTTAGGAGTACTATAAGTACATTTGAGGAGTGACATACAAGTCCATCTTAGGAATGGCATTGAGGTCCATTTGAGAATTGACATACAAGCCCATGTTAGGAGTGGCATAGAGTTCCTTTTTTTGAGTAGCATAGAGGTGCATTTTAGCAGAGACATACAAGTCCTTGTTAGGAGTAGCATTGTGGCCCATTTGAGGAGTGATATACAAGTCCCTCTTAGGAGTACTATAAGTACATTTGAGGAGTGACATACAAGTCCATCTTAGGAATGGCATTGAGGTCCATTTGAGAATTGACATGCAAGCCCATGTTAGGAGTGGCATTGAGTTCCTTTTTTTGAGTAGCATAGAGGTGCATTTTAGCAGAGACATACAAGTCCTTGTTAGGAGTAGCATTGTGGCCCATTTGAGGAGTGATATGCAAGTCCTTGTTAGGAGTACTATAAGTACATTTGAGAAGTGACATACAAGTCCATCTTAGGAGTGGCATTGAGGTCCATTTGAGGAGTGGCATACAGGTCCTTGTTTAGAGTAGGATAGAGGTCCATTTGAAGAGTGACATACAAGCCCTTGCTTGGAGTAGCATAGGGAAGTTTACTATAGGGATGAATTTTCCTCTCTTTAAACGTGGAGTTCTAAATTCTTCTATTTAAGAAATGTCTAAATTAAAATCGTATAAATAAAAAAATGTCTTTTAATATAAAAAATGAAACCCAAATCACTGTCAACTGCGGGAGTTAAGTACTGTAGCTAAATAGATAGTAACTTCACTGCTATTAGGTTATAATTAAAAAGTTAAAATCCAACTAAAAGTTACTACTTACTAGTTTGTACACATTGAAACTACTCAACTACTTGTGAGTAGTTAAATGGTACCTGAATAAAAAAAGTAGTTATTTACGGACTAACACTTATAAAGGAGGTGTGGATTTATTTTCTCTCTCCCTATTGAGGGATGTCTTTGTTGACACGGGGCCCTGGTTGGTAACTTGGCAGCAGAATGGTGACTCAAATAGACCCATGGTCTGTCTCTCATGACGGGCGTTTTTGACTGGAACAGGACTCACGCACTCCTAGCACCTTCGAGACTAGTTCGATTTTTTTTTTTTTTTTTTTTTTTTTTTTTTTTTTTTTTTTTTTTTTTTTTTTTTTTTTTTTTAGTGTTTATATTTTTGTTGTTTTATTTGGTTTTAGAGCCCTCCAATAGGAAAACATTTTTTGGTCTTAATTTTTGTCTATTGGAGGGCTCTAAAGCCAAATAAATAAATAAAACAACAAAAATATGAACACTAAAAAAAAAAAAAAAAAAAAAAAAAAAAATATAGGACTAGTCTCGAACGTGCTAGTTGAGTGCGTGAGTCCTGTTTTCAGTCAAAAACGCCCTTCATGCCCAAAAATTAAAAATTAGTTTCCAAAAAGTTGTTGAAATAAGAAAATAAAATAAAAACAATAGTAAAAAAACAAATGAAAAATAATATATTTAACCAACAAATAAAAATAGAATATAGATAACCAAATAAGTGTATAACCAAAAGTAAAATATATACAATAACCATCTGTGGAGTTTAAAACTCACTCATCCTTTTTGCTCTATTTTTTTTATTTTATTTATTAATTATAGGTGCTCCGACTGCCAGGGTCATTAGCACCTTTTGCTCTATTGTATTATTTATTTTAAGGAATACAACACCAAGGATTATTAAAAGTTTTATTTTTATGTTTGTGAATGCTAAATTCTCTGCCGCTAAAATAATTAGAAGATTTCGTTTCTTAGCCGAATAGGATGTTTTTCATGACTTTTCAGTACAGAACGATGTAAGATTGTAGTTTAGCAATGGATTGCCCGCAATATGAAGAATTAAGAAAAAGATGTATAAAAAGCACGGTCACAGCATTACACGGGTTAGTTTTAAAAGAACATTATAAATCTTTTCAAACATTGGTAATTGAAATTGAAAAAAAACGAAAACATCATTAATTTCGGGTTAACTTATTACATATTATTTATCATTTTTTTAATAATTAATTTACTAAAACAATTAAGATCTTTCAAATATTTCACATTTATTTTTATTACTTTTATTTCTATGCATTTGTTACTTTGTTAAATGTTCAATAATTTATTTGGTAACTTTGTTATTTAACTTACTATCCGTCATATAACTTACTATCCGTAATATTCTTTATATACTTTTATAATACTATTTGTCTAATTTTAAAGAATTATTTATACCTTGTAATGCTGTGAGCGGAGCAAGGTTGTTGTTAAAATGTACATAAATAAATAAATAAAAAAAAAAAAATTGTAGTTTAGCATACTATTTTTTGAATAAAACAAGTGGGTACTATTTCATATTTAGATATCATGCATGGTGATTTTAACACATTTTAGCAAGAAGTGTTTGCTTGGTATTTCCATTATTAATTATTATTTAAGTGTTGGCACAACTTAGCATACAATCAATTTCATTGATGTAAATGTTGTTGAAAGAATATTATTCATTGCTCTGGATCATATTGTGGATATATTTATTTATCTGAATAAAAAACTAAATAATTCTTCTTCGTTTTTTTTTAAATGCTTGAAGGCCAACTGCGCATTGTGTAGCTTTTCCTGTCTTGAATAATGTAAGGACTGCCTTCCATATTAATTTTGTCAATGTTTTTCGTCACTTCTTGTGCATCCTTTTCATTCGAGTTTAAATAAATAAAAGAGGATTTTCTCTTTTGAATATCTTATTATTTAATTTACGAACGGAAATATTCTCTTTATTAAGTGATGAAGAAGTCAACTGTATGGTGCAAGTCGCTTAGAAGCAAATTTACGATTAATTAAGATATCTTTCTTTTATTGGACAAAAGGTTTTCTTGGTCACAACCTCATCTTCAGTTTCCTGTTAACAAAACATCAAACTTCAAAACTAAATAGTTTAAATATAACCAATCAAGTCAATGTTGGGGAATCTAAAAACTAAAATTACATTCACTTTTTAGAATAAACTAAATCTTAACTAAAAATGAACTAAAATTAAATTAACTAATGGATATTAGCTGAACTAAAGCTAGAACTAAATCATTGGGAGTTAATGAATTAAAGCTTTATTTTAGTTTAGTTTTACAAAAATAATGTCAATTATTTAATGTAAATCATATGTTATTTTGATGGGGGCGAGGTAAGCAAATTATTAAAACTAATAGAATTTTTTCATTTTGTTTTAAATCGGCTGAAGTTGTAACCTCATTTTCCCCCCATTATAGTTCATAAATAAACACTCTTTATTTAAACAAAAATACATACATACGTATTTGTTTTACCCTTGTTCTGAATAAAACTAATTAGAGAATTAAAAACTAAAATCATAAATTAAGGTCACTTTTGCTTAAATTAAACTAATTACCACACTAAAAACGGGTACTAAAACTAAAAACAACTATTTATTAAAAAAATACTCCAACACATGATTAATAATATCACAAATCTAAAGCAAAACTAAAACTAATGATATAACGTGAGTTTATTTTTAGTCAGAATGAATTGACATTGGTTTAGTAAACTAACATTAGCTTTTCCCAACAGTGTTTTCAAGGACATGAGTTAAAGCGATAGATAAAAAGAAAATAATTTTGATAAGCGGAATTCCATTTCACAGCTTTTAATTTACAATTATACGGTTACTTACACAAACATCATAAAATAAGTTTACAATCGAATAGCTTAAAAAATTAAAGTTAGTTATTAGTTATTCGTTAAATGGTGTCATAAATGTCTTGCAAGACGTTATCACATCAATTATAATAAGCAATTCTCTAATTAATATCAGATTTTCATTTAAGGGAAACTAATTACATTAATGAAGAAAAATGAAAGAAGTGAAAAAAGGAAGTTATTAAAAAGGAAGGGAAGTGAGATAACGAGCTTCGGCTTTTAGCAGGAAAAATAATAATATAAAATTTGTCCTAATACATTCATATGTTACGTCAGAATGTTTATTTTTTTTTTACAGAGAAAAATTACAAAGATGAAGTGAATTCTAAGGTAAATAGATAATTTTCAACATAATTATCATTGGTACTTACACCCGTGTTCTTTAAAATCCCGACACGATTTACAAAAAGTTCATGATGAAAACGATTTCCCTTTTGGTTTTCACGCAATTTGGGAAGTACATAAAAACTAGTTATTCATTAATTTTAATAAATTATCAGTAATACACAGCAGAGGTTTATGATGTGAAAATTATGGTACGTAGTTTGTTTATTTAAAGTCTAACGTCTACTTATACATAACACAGATTTAACCACCGTTTTCTTGCCAGGATAGAGAAAATGCCCTTTCTTTTTAAAAATGAATGCCACTATCAAGAAAAGGTTTTGCCTTTAATAAAATATCAAAGATATCTTCATACCTTTAATACATTATTACATTTATTTTTTATTAATTATGCTATTTTTTTCCAGGTGAGTTTCCACGACTGCGAGCCTCCATAATTGGTAATATTTTAATCATATTCAATGCATGATTGCTTATGATAAAACAATGTTATAAGTAAGGCTTATAGGGGGCCTAAACAATGATTATAGTTAGTTTAAACTACATTTTAACAAAAAAGTGTAAGGTTTTTGAAATATAATTTTAATATTGGAATCATGTAATGTTTTCTATTTATAACGGTCATAAAGGATGTGTAAGTTTATTGCAAGTTTTGAAGAGATTTATAAATAACCTGAATGCGAATAAAAGGGAATAAAACGAAAAAAATATCTTAAACAAAAAGAAAATTAAATTTTTTTTGTGTAAATTTAGATATGTTTGTATAAAATTTTAATCAGTATTTTTTTTTTTTGCTATACCAAAAACTGTGAACATAAATATACGCATTTTCGTGTACAAGAATTGAGGAGAAAGGGGAATTATTTTTTAAAGTTATAGGTAAATTTTAGTATATTCTCTTCTTTGGTAGAAATGACTTACCTTTTATGCCAAATATTGGTGACTAGTAGGTCCGAAATTCGTGTTGAAACTGAACGTCAAAGCAACTTTCATTTGCTCTGTTTGAACTTGTTCAGTTGTTGTTAGGAAATATGAATTGGTACCTGAAACACAAAAGCATATATACGATGAAGTGTACTGCTGTGGAGGAAAATCATTGACGTTATATAATAATATTTCAAGATTGTAATTTTTTATAACAAGAATAGATAATGCACACCGAAATCTAAATAAAAAGCTAAATTTCCGCGAATGATAACCTTGTAGTTTTTGCCAAGATAAACACATTAAATAACAATATTCACCCACATATTCTCCTCGGTCGAAAAAAGTCCATTCTTCCAAGTCCTAAAATCCTTAGTTCCGTAGGTCCCCTTATCTTATCCCCTAAGATATTTTCGGTAATCTTTTAACCGGTTTCTGATATTCCTCGTTAGCCCAAATTTCAGGATCCTCTTTCTGCAGAGAGCAATCCAGTTGACGAAATAATGCCAGGGAGTTCCATACTCATCCCACACCACATACAACGGGATGTGTGTGTTAGTGCAAGCGCTTCCTAAACATATGCACAGAACTAATAACGAACTAACAATCGGGCGCTACCCTCCTTGAAGCAACTTGGTCTCTGCCACCATCTTTGACTATTACTCTCGATATTGAGCCAGGGTTCGCCAGTTCCCAATTCCTAGACCCAACCTCCAAGTCATTTAGCTATGCTTAGCCTTCATCTCCTTCGAGCTCTTCCTGGTGAACCCTACTGCATCTATTGCGGTTGCCTATCAGGCTCCATCCTTTCTACATGACCTAGCCATCTTAACCTGCCTTTCTTAAATCTGCTGGGGATATCGGGTTCAAGATACAATTCCTTAATGGAGATGGAGATAGGGTCAAGGGGTGGTTGGGAATCGGCTAGGAGAAAAAAACCGTCAGGTATTCAAGCAGAAATCTATATTGCCAATATAGTAATCTCTATTGGCAATATAGATTTCTGCCTGATGATCTGACTTTTTTTTTTTCTCCTAGCTGAATCCCAATCATCCCATGACTTCGTACAAGTCCTTAAGTTTGGCGTTACTCCGGACGCTCCACCTATTTTGCTCTTTCACGGCTTCAAATAACGAACTAAGGACTCTCCTCTCTCAAGAGGATTTTCCTTGTACACTCAGAAATAATATTATAGATAAATACTTCTAAAAATCACACTTTTATCCATTCCATTCTTATTTGATTAAAAAGTCAGTTAGATAATGGAGGAATATGTAAATAATTAATGTAATACAGAGAGCTTCTAAGTCTATTTCTTTAGGTACTCGATACATTTAACAGGCTTGAGTTAATTCCGTTGAGAGAGGAAGATCAGGAGGGCTAAAAGAGAGAGTTGTAGGGGGGAGGGGGGTAGTTTGGAAATTGTTTTTTGGCTCAGCTGTAGACCGGGGGGGGGGGAGGGGGGATGAGATCCCCATCGGATCGATGAGGCGGCGGCGGCGGCCTGGGAGCAGCGTTACCCGGCAAGAGTCGTAAGCTGTTTACCTCAGCATCTCTCTCCTCTTGTCTCCGCTGTGGCTTGGTATCCAATCAACAATGTCCACATTTCATTATCTCTTATATATGTACGTACTAATGTGTTTCGGAATTAGATTACGATATTTTAAATATTTTTTTTTTTTTCGGAGCTTAGGCCATAAAACATTTCTTTTTTTTAATAGAGAATACTCAGTCCGTTCTTGGAGTTAGTTGAATAGTCATGTCTAAGAAGAGTTTGTTTTAGTGTTATTAATCGTCTGTTTAGATAGTATTACCGTAAAATGGGTTTACATTAGTGCAGGGTAGTGAAATTGCTACAAATCTATGCTGCTTATAGTGGAGATGAAGATAGTTAGCCGTTGCAGAGATACGAAGACAAGGGATGGTTGGGATTCGGCTTGGACAAAAAAAAAAAAAAAAAAAACGTCAGACCTTCAGGAAGAAACGTCCAATACAGAGATCTTCCTGAAGGTCTGACGTTTTTTTCCTCTTAGCCGAATCCCAACCACACCTTGTCTTCGTATACTGCTTATATATTTGTCTGAGACCGAACAGACAAATATATAGTGGAGTTGGAGATAGTTAGCCGTTGCAGTGATGCGAAGACGAGGTATGATTGGGATTCGGCTAGGAGAAAAAAACGTCAGACCTTCAGGAAGAAATCTGTATTGGTGTTTCGGCTGCACTTTGGCAGCCTTCTTGAGCTAAAAAATATATACAACTTATAAGTAAAAAAAAAAACAGGCAGAAATGAGCGTAGTATATACATCATGACAATAAATTTGAACCAATCCTATTTTTAAAACAATGCAAATTCGGTAGATAGGTAGTTAGAAAGTAAACAACATGTAGAAAGAAAAAAAGCTTTTTTCTCCTAGCCGACCATACCTTGTCTTCGTAGACAAATGTATAGGTTTGTATTTGTCTGTTCGCACTCTTTTGGGAAACGTTTGGCCCTTTGGTATGAGTTAAATGAAAATGGAGTATAGGTCTGTACCGATTTCACTAAACTGTACTAATGTGACCGCATTTTGCGGCATAATAGTTGTCATTGTTTGGTCTTTTTATGAAGACCACAGCCAGTTACTTTTGAAGTAGCAATAGTGATTGTATCAGTGATTCAGCGCATGCGCATAACTCCTTTCCCTTCCTATTGGAGGATTCCGATGACCAATTGTATTAGTTCTTGCTGGGAGTAAAGTAACCTTCAACAGAGAATTAGCTTATGTTTATGAAAAAGCTCTGCTTATGTTAGTGAGAAAAAATGGGTCTTTTACAATTAGTTCGCGATGTCCCTAACAAAGAAAAAGCGATTGGTTTCTTACTCGGAAAAATTAATAGAATTCTATTAATTTTAGCGAGTTTGATAGACTAGAGTCGCTAAAATTAATATAATTCTATTAATTTTAGCGAGTTGGATTGACTAGAGTTTTGAGCGAGCGTAGCGAGCGGTAACGCATAGCAAGTATGCCCATAGTGCTAAATAAATGTATAATATCCAAAAGGAGAGAGAGAAAAAAGGAATAAAATATGTGTGTTTACAAATATCATTGTTTATGTTATCCTTCATAACCTGCAAAACAGTTAACTTTAATGCTTAATAACTTTCTTCGTAGTTGAGAAAATTGATTTTGATCATATTAGCCTTTTTATTAATAACTATTGCTTGCCATTATCTAATATGAATTATAACCGTAGATAACGAGTCAAGTAGTAATAGATAACTAGCAAAGAACCTATAAGCTAATCAGTAGGCTTATCAGCGAGTACGAGTAACTGTTATAAATCACTACTGCTACTTCAAGAGTAACTGGATGTGGTCTTCGCAAAAAGACCCTCGCCGTTAGTCTTATTAGCTGTCAGTTCATACAGTAATAAGTCAATTAGTTGCCATTGTTAGCATTATAAACGTCAGTTCAGATCTTCATACGTCCAGTATTTGTCATTATAGGATTGTTAGTTTATTGTAAGTTTTTGGTATGTAGTTAATATCGTATACAAATGCAAAGTATCGAATGTGAAAATCGCCACTTTTCTTGTGAAAAAACTTTTATTTATTACTTTTCTTTTGGACAGTCAAATAGTCACCGGATTCCACCTTTTGACAGTGTTTATTCTCCCCTTTCACTGAGCGAACTTAGATTCGAGATTTTGCCGTACATCAGTCCAACAGCAATCAGTAAAGATGGAAAACGAATAATGCGTTTTTTCACATTCAATACTTTGCATTTGTATCGACCATATATCTGTGACCCTCAACAAAAGCTGCATAGGTCAAGACTGTTAGTCTGTGGTTCACTCAATGGTATACTTATCACTTTTGTGTTGTCATTGAGGACTGTTTAAAAATATTTGTTAATTGCCAGTATTAAATTAATTTATATGGTTTCATAAAGTATGATTTGGTCTCGTTAGGTATAAATCGGATACGCTACCACGGAAACCCCCAGGATATGCAAAATATTGGGCGATTCATTTTGAAATATTACGAGGCGCATTTAGAATGGGGGATGATGCTTTGCGAATTGGACATTTCAATGAGCGAGGCTCGTTCTTCGATTAAAAAAAACAACGGATTCCAGAGTTTTCATTAATCCATGGAGGTTAATTCCAGAGAGGAATGAATTATGCAAGGATAATTGCTATGACGTCACGAGAAGTGATTTATCGAATCTGCTCTGTATTGGTATTATCCTCGAATTCCCTACACCGATCGTCCCACGAGCTGCTTCCCTCGTCTCCTATTCCATATCGATGTTTGCGGTTGAAGCTTTCATAACCACTTTGATTAAGCCATACGTCAACCACAAAATCCCTTTTACCGTAGCGGTGGGACCCATCATTTCTATTGTCTCGTTTTTATATTACCCCCCCCCCCCCCCGCTCAGCGTTTCTGATTCTCAGACTTTTACTGCTTCTGGTATCGCTCCTTGACAATAATAGTCCTTGTAATGGGTTTGTATCTTTGGAACTAACGGTACAGCAGAGACCGAAATGTGAACATAGTGACTCACCACTGACCTAATTTATGACTAACAGAATTTATGTGTATACGCAGACAAAACTATGACTTACCATACAATATGACAGACCTTCTAGGTGATTGGAGCCAATAAATAGGACAAACATTTAACTGAAACAAACAACATATCTAGATGGCAAAATAAGGCGAAAAAGGGATTGTTGTTATGTAGAGTAGATGTTACTAGTATCATTAAAATAAAAAATTGAAATTATATTTACATTTCCTCCCTACTTACACACTACAAAATACTAACACCTTTAAGAAAACATATACAAACAATTGGGACTTGAATATTAAAGCTGTACTGAAACCTGACATCTTAGACATGTTGAGATTAAACAAATACGATATTTTTATATTTTCCTTGTATCTTCGATGCTTGTTAAATTTATGTATTTATTGAATTTACGAGCCCGCAAAGAAGCGACTTGCTCGTTTTATTGTTACATAATACTTGTTAAAAGTTGAATCATTTAGCCGTGACAAGTTATTAAATAATAAATAAATAAAACGTGTTTTTCTTTTCTCCTTAACTGTTATAAAATGTCAATGACTATATTTATCCACAAAAAAATAAATAAATAAAAAATAAAAAAAAATAAAAACCCAACGACCATGGCCACGATAAATAATCCGGTTCCCGTAGATCACCGAAATTAAGCAACTTCGGGCGTGGCCAGTACCTGAATGGGTGACCGAACACAAGCTGTTGGTATTATAAAGCGATGGCAGTTTGTTGTATTTAGTCTGGCGTAGGCCCATTTTCGGTGCCGTAAAAAAGAAAATAAACTTACCTCTTTCTGTTGGGAAACTTTTTAAAATATATGAGAGAAAAATTAATTCATATCATAATTATTGTTTTCAATTAAAAAAGATTTTTGTTAAAATGGTTCGCTTAGAAGTGATTTTATGGAGAAAAACTAATATAATGTAAAATCCGAAGAAATGTGAATTCTTCATTTCATGAAAACATGAAAAAGTATTTTACGGAAAGGATATTTTTCCAGTTTACTCTAGTTCCTAAAGAACTAATCAGAAGAGGGTTAATACCATTTTACGCTAAACCTCCTCCCTATGGATGTGTGATTTTGTGTATTACATCATCTGTAAAACGTCTCATCATTGAAAACATTATACAAAAACAATTTCAAAGAAAAGGAAGAGGTGTGGTTTTGATATTGCGAATAATAAAGAGAGATGTAGGGTTTCGTTTCAAAGGCTCTCCCCCATTAGGGGCTTGAAAGAATGAGAGACAAACAACCCTCCTGTTCCTGACTCATTTTCGCCATTAAATATTTCATTTAAAAATATTTCTATAAATAATTTCAGTCATTTGAAAGACGTTTTCGATTTTCACTATGAATTATTAATTCTTTGGGGTTTGTATGGTTTTGTAGCGGAGCTTAGGTACTTTCAAATTATATTTTTTCCGCGAGAGAGTAGCCTGCTGCACTAAAGTTTTCATGGACCTTTCCCGCGGGAAAAGTTAACAGTTAGTTTTCATACAGTGATGAGATATCAGGAGGATTCGCGCAAGTACTGAACTTACTCCTAGTTATATGTCCACTAGTTGTAACCTCAGATTACCTCCCTCAGTACAAGCTAGGGATGTACGATAGTCGATAGTTACTATCGATAGAGTTTTTACTATTTTTCTCGAATTGAAGTTCTCATCATCTGGAGGGTTGTGGTATTAAATACTGACACGTCTAGTGAATTAAATACTGAAAAGGAACCGTCTGGTGAATACAACCAACTACATAATGTAGCCAGGTAATACATTTGCGTTCCAGGCTCGTCTGTAGCCTCAGAAAGTATATTTTCAACCGCTGGAAAAGTCATTTCTGAGCAGCGGATCAGACTGAGCCAAAGAAAAGCGGAAATGTTGTTTTTCATTTCTGGTAATATGTGCCTCATTGAGCACAACTATAACAGTTTGAAATATTTGCACTTTTTTGTGCCTCTTGATATTCCTATCTTTGTAAATGCTTTTTATAAATTTAGATAAATTCGTTTTTCGTTATAAACCTTTGTGTAATGTTATAAATATACCTAATACTGCAAGTAATTGATAATTCAACTCAATAAGATTAAATTCTTCATTGGACAGGAATGTAAGGAATAGGGGAAGACACTATCGAATAAATATCGATAGTGCTGAACTATCGTCTGTCGCCCATCTCTAGTACTAGCTGTACCAGCGAGGTCCACACTCCCGGCTGTCAGTTTCTCCACATATAGATCCGAATATCAGACTGTGTGACGTCACGTCTATCTTGGCTTATTCTTATTTTATGAACAGTTATTTATTTATTAACTGTCATCTTATTATTTAATTTATTGTTCATAATTATAGTTTTATTTACTCAAGAGGAATAAATTATTTTATTTACATTAATAAGTGAGCACGAATTTTTATTTATTTATTGTTGGGACCTTCTGACCCCCATATACAGGCAATTCTTATGTATCCCCAAAAATCAATTTTCTTTTGGTACTGCACTCTTGGAAAAATTGGAAATTGTCTTCAAATATATGCCCGCTAAATATTACCGACACAAAAACGCCCAACTTCGAGTAAGTTCGTCATCTTAACGAATTTTCGTATAATTCTACCATTTGATAAGCTTACAAGAGAGACCCTTAATGTTTCCCCGTCAACAGAACGAAACTAACTCTCCTATATACTCAAGCAGTGTTTTCACCGTCTGATGTTGTCCTATTGAAATTTATGAAAATATCTATTTTTTTTTTTTTTTTTTTTTTTTTTACGGGGCATCGACAAATCGTGGCCATTAGCGCCGACGTCCAGGGTGCAGCCAGGAATTCTCCCAGCGAGCCCTGAGATGAGAAAATTTCTGGCGCCGGTGGGGATCGAACCCACCATCTCCCGCTTATGAATCTAGCGCGCTACCACTAGACCACGAGAGACCCCGAAAATATCTATTGTTGGAAATTTAGTGCGCTTTCCAATGAGCACCGTCCGCTCACAATCGATTTAGTGATATTTAGGAAAAGATAAGAAATGTCTGCACATGTCAGTAGATGTAATGTTTATTTATTTTTGGGATACATTAATTTCATCATACAATTCAAACCATAGTTTTGGAATGCACGAATACAAAATACTGCTTTCCAATTTTCTTGAAATAGGTGAAAGATAACAGCCAGGTTTTATTCGATTCCTCGAAAGTATAATTTCTTTTTAGACAAACTTCTGAAAATCTTAATAATTAATTTATTCCCACTCTTGGATAAAATAATTAAGCTTAACTTGGACGATAAAATTGATAGGAAGTTATTGGAGTTTTATTGTAGAGTGTCACGATTTTAGCATAGGTCGTTTAATAGCTAATTATTGGTGTAAGTTATAAATGCATTTCAAGAAATATAATACGATATAAAATATGATGAAGATAGTTAGCCGTTGTGATGATCCGAAATCAAGGTATGGTTGGGATTCGGGTAGGAGAAAAAAAGACAGATCCTTTAAACAGAATTCTATATTAGGCGTTATGGCTGCACTTTGGCGGCCATCTTCAGTTCTAATAAATGCTTAGGGCAGGGAAGAAGACCAAGATGACATTTAGGTGACCATGGTTAACTGTTGGAACCATGGTCACACTTAACCTTGGTCACCTAAATTTTGGTGGCCATTTTGGTATTCTTCCCTCTCCTAAGAATTTTTTAGTGCTGAAAAAGACCGCCAAAGTGCATCCGAAACGTACAATGTAGATTTGTGCTGGAAGTTCTGATTTTTTTGCATATATATGCTTTGGTGATGACTAAACTGAAAAAAAAAACTTTACAAAAAAGTGTTCACTGGCGTTCGCGCGAATCCCAACCATCCGTTGACTAGGCGTAAGACGATTTAGTTGCTGAGTTATAGTAATGTCAAAAGAAAATTTCCCTTGATTTCACCTGACAGAATAGATTTAACGCCAATTCTTAAGAACTGAGAGTACTTCTGACCAGCGTGATGCAGACAAACATATTTTGATAGAAAGAAGCAGTGTGTTAGGAAGAGAATTACAGGGGCTAAGAGAGGACGAATAATGGTTTAAGCAAGACTTGAAAAATCACTCTGCCATGAAAATATTTTTACTGCTGAGTGCTTTCAAGTATCTTCTCTCTCTCTCTCTCTCTCTCTCTCTCTCTCTCTCTCTCTCTCTCTCTCTCTCTCTCTCTCTTTCTTTCTTTCTCTCTCTCTCATTCTCGCCTTAACTCTTTATAACCCTTTCTTTTCTATATCTTCTTCTCTGTTTCACTCTTTCACTAATGTTTCGCTATTTGTTGCAATAAATGTTTCCTGGTTATAATGTTTATTGTCTCTTTGTTTTGAACAAGAGCCTTGTTGAAACATATTTGCTCTTAAGCCCCAGACAAGTTTTCTTAATAAAATAATTAATAGTAAGTTCGCACCTCAATGTCTATGGATGTAACTTCTAACCTCTTTCTAAAACAGATAAGATAGGATATGGATTTAGACGCTCCACTTCTAGATTATTTGCGCATTCTAGTACCTATATCCGTTAAATAAGGGGGTCTGTTTTAAAATTTGTTGACTTATTTAATTAGATTTTGGGACGTCTATGAGTTTCGGGGATAGTTGTAGTTCTTTGGGCTGTGTGTAATGATATTATATTCTTTATACTATTATATATTATTACTATATTACTAATACTATACTATTGCATAAACTAATTAGCTATTTCAGATTATTACAATGATGGCCTTAAAACCAAATATGACAATTATAATTGAACCTAAGACTAACTATAATCTTGTATTAAACATAGAAAATTATTATATTTTAAAACTTAAAAATCTAAACTTAGAAAATTATTATATTTTAAAACTTAAAACTCTCTAAAAAAGACCGACTTACTCGCGTCATTTTAGTGTTCATATCCCTAGCGCCACTAGTAAAGGAGAAAGCAGTTATTGGTTGATTTTGATAGGTACTGAAAAATACTTTATGAAATCTCAAAGAGAAATAATATAAGATTCAGTTTAGGAAACTATTGTAAGAGATGGTCAAACTGCGACGCATAGTTGGGCCTGGCACTCGGCGAGACACCCCTACTCTCAACGTGTTAAAGATGAAAAGAAGTAACATTTCCATGACCTCTTACTCTAAAAATCTTATTTATTTTTATTCAGAATATCAGAAAAGCGTAAATAAACGATATTCTATCCCAATTCCTTTGAAAAAGTATTAAAAGAAAAATGTTTTTACATTGAGGTAAATTATCAGCGTCGACAAATTTAACCATTGTTGTTTTTATATATCAGTAACATTATTTTTTTTTTTATTAATGACTCATATCTCTTTTATGAGCCAGAATTATACATTGAACTTTTTTTCATTATAGTATATAAATTATATTCGACCCCTTCGAGGCAAAGTAATGCCAAGCGACATTTTTAACAAAACTTTACTATAGCTGCTTTATGTTGGATATTATGTGTGAACATCAGTTAGAATTTTTAGGGGCAACTCGATTGAGTAGCATACAGAGCTTGTAGTCATATTTTAGTAGCATTTGCATCATAGACAGATAGTTCCACATAATATCCAACATATAGCAGCTACAGTTAAGTTTTGTTAAAAATGTTGCTTGGCACTATTTTGTCCTCGAGCCCTTCAATTAATTTCTAAACTTTTTTAAAACTAGATACTTCTGTCGTGTTTATTTTTGGACTTGATTCGTCTGTCCCGGAAAGCAAACCTTATAATGTCAGCGAAAAACAACTTGTTCAAATGTGTTTAAATATAAATGTATATGTCTCTCTCTCTCTCTCTCTCTCTCTCTCTCTCTCTCTCTCTCTCATCTCTCTCTCTCTCTCTCTCTCTCTCTCTCTCTCTCTCTCTCTCTCTCTCTCCTCTCCCTCCCTCCCTCCCTCCCTCTCTCTCTCTCTCTCTCTCTCTCTCTCTCTCTCTCTCTCCCCCTATAAATATATATATATATACATATATATGTGCTTATATATTTATAAATAAAAGAAGTCATGGGTATTGTTGGGATTCGGGAAAGAGAAAAATGTCAGGCCTTGAAGAAAACCTGTATTTCGTACGTTTCGACCGCTCTTTGCATCCTTCTTCAGCACTTAAATGCCTAGGTAAGGTCGATTAAATGCATTGTGACCATGGTTAAGTGTTGGAACACCCTCTTGACACAACACCCTCGTCCAATAGTTAACCATGGTTATTTTTTACTTGGGACGGGACTGGGTTTATATAATTTTCCGTTGCTGAAGAATATGCTTTGTTAAGCAACTCCTGCGTGACGGACGTAGTGTTATTTCATGCTCCAAAAATATACAGCGATTTTAGTTAAGCTGTTGAGACGTTTAGTGGAACGTCGATTGCCAGTGAAAAAGTCGATACTGTAAGGTAATAAAGAAATTATTTTTCCAGTTAGTTGAGCTGTTATGGAGACGGCTAGTTGTTTCTCGACTGACTTCCGTTATTTCCTTCATGGACATGGACAGTCCATTGCCCACTGCATTACTCGGAAGTATGACTGACCACAAGACCGCTTCATGCTAGATAGTGCAGAACGCAGCGAAGTTTCGTCGCTCCCCTTCACGGCGGCATCTGCTGCTCTCTCTCTCTCTCGACGGAGGAAAATCTATACTGTTACCTACCAACGCTCTCCTCTCCGCCCCCTTGTAGTACGCATGCGCTCCAAGGGCAGGTGGATTGGTGCTTGATGATGTGGCTTAGAGAGTACGCTTTAATTGGCCCAATTTTATGGTTGCCCGCCTGCCACTTGAATTATTTTCGTGTGCGCTACGTTGTTGTAAGCTTGAAAAGGGAGACATTCATTGTCATGGAGGTTTTTGACCTTTAGGTGGAGGCAAGAAAAGTGCATCGTTGTTTATTTACTTCCTTTTTTTTTGTTGCAAAGGGTCAGTTTAGTATTAATATATTTGATCCGTTTCGGCATGCTCTTTGTCAGCCTCCTTCAGCAATGAATCCCTAGTGGATAGAGAAAGACTCCAGTCAGTATGTAGCAGTTCGGTGACCATGGCGGAAATCTAGAAAATATATTTTCTAGATTTTCATATGGATATATATATATTCAAATCTAAACCATTAGACTGATTTCGACTAACCTTGGCTCACATGTAGGTCTTTTTCCGCCTTAGAAGCTGAGAAATAAAATAAAACAGGTTGAAAATGCTTTATTTCATAAATGGAGTTTAGAAAATGATATCGACATGATTCTTACACCAATTCATTTTTTTATAGAGTAGATTAATGGAAAAATACAGTCGTTGGACAATAATTTATAAATCGTCAAATAAATGCAAACATATGCTTAAATTTGACGTAAACTAGCATTATACATTTTTCACACAAAAAATAATAGCAGATTTAAAATCAGCACTCCAAGAAACCCTCTTGGGTCTCTTTTCGATAATTTTGATGATATTATGGGCTTAAATATTTGCGGTATTTTGGCAAGTTTGAATGAGACGAGCGCAGAGAGATAGTCCAGAAGAGTTATTCCACTTGCTCATCGGATGAAAATAACCCAGTCCTTCATATTCCCGACTATTTCCGAAATAGATGGAACTCTTCAGTGATTTTCCAACCAACCGTGAACCTTCTGATAATCATTCGGCCTTTTATTCCGTTGCGGGCTTCTTATTCCTCCTTGCTCTTTATTCTCATCGCTAGGGCTATCGTTATTTATTTATTCTCCTTTTATTTACAATACGCAGAGATATTTATAATTTTAAAAAGTCAGGGAAAAGCTGGGCGTCCGCTAAGAAAAGTATTGAGGTTTTTATTTATATTTTTAACGGAAGAATCTATAATTTCGGCATCCCATTTGTTTAATTTGCTGTCTTATTCACGGGGATGGAAGAAGACGAAATGTATCGGTTAGGTGCCCGTGAAGAAGTTGGGCCAGTAATTAATGCAACCACACACTTATTCATGGTCACGTGTACGTTTTAGCCATCTTCCAGCAACCCCTAGGCATTTGTTGCTGAAGAAAGCTACCAAAGACCAGACCGAAACGTTCAAAATATAGACGTTTTACTGTTTTCTCTTAGTTAAATCCCAGCAATTAATCGACTTCTTACAATTTCTTTTTCTTTTGGACGTTCACCATCCTTCAAAAATACCATAGTGGGGTAGGGACGAATCAACTAGCACCGGTTCTACGAGTATCCCGCATCTCATTTACAGCAGCCCGGCACACTAACATCCATGCCACTGGAATATGTTTTTAAACTTTATTTCTTTTCTTTTTTTACATTTGAGCGCCATAACTGAGTGATTCGCTCATAACAATTAAATAAAAAAACAATAGACCACCAATTTCTTTTTTAAACTCTTTAATATTTTATTACATGACGGCCCTATATAATCTATATATATAAAAATCACGTGTCTGTATGTTTTTCTGTCTGTTTGTTCCATATACAAATCCACACCGTTTGACCGATTTTGACCAAACTTGGAATAATGGTAGGTCTTGATACGAGAAATCTCCCAGGCTAGGTCAAGAAAATCTACCAGCTGTCTGTCTGTATGTTTGTTCCCTATAAAGATCCACGTCGTTCGTCCGATTTTGACTAAACTCGGTACACAGGTAGATCCTAATCTGGAGAGTGTCGTAGGCTAGGTCAAAAACCTCTACCAGCTGTCTGTCTGTATGTTTTTTTCCTATAAAAATCCACACAGTTCGACAGATTTTTATCTAAGTTGGAACACAGGTAGATCTTGTTACGGCGATTGCCATAGGCTAGGTCAAAACGGCTACCATCTGTCTGTCTTGATACGGAGGGTGTTAGAGGTTAGGTCAAAGTCGTCTAGGACTCCCAGTTGGGAGGTCACGGGTTCGAAACAGTTACAGATTCGTGTGATTAGATTTTAATAATACTTATTTGGTTTCTAATTTATTTAGGCTTTTCTATATGCAGAAAGTAGGTGTAGCATGGCACGCCGGCTAACAGCTAGTAAGAAATAAAATAATTAAAGAGTATATAAATTTGTATTAATTATTGAACTATTAAATCAATAGACAGTCTTCTTTTACAAATAAGGTTTTAATCTATTATGAGGGCCTAAAGAAGCCCTGTTCTGCCTAGGCCCATCTTAAGGGCCTACTATTTGAAGAAAGGCCCCATATGTTATGATTTAATCAAGCCTGCCGCCCAAATTTTCACACAAACGTAACATTCAACTTAGGCTATGGGAAACACTTGCTAACATATGCTTATTCGTTATCTATTCAGGTTTATTAAATAACTATACGCTGATTCAGTGATAATAATATACACACACATATATATATATATAAAGGTTATTTTAAACAAATTATTCAGAATTAGAGTGTACACTACTCATATTCTTGGGAAAGTGCTTAGTTATGCAGCTTCTGTGTGACGAACGTTTTATTTTTTCATTAGGTTTTCAAAATAATATATCTGGTGTTTTTAAAACTAAAAAAAAAAAAAATAAAAAAAATCATTCTCTACTCGCAATAGTTAACTATAGTTGTTTAATGCACCGTTAAGTGTGTAAATAGTTGAAGAGGAGGGTGGAAGCGTTGATGCGTGTTATCAGTAGTATTGTGTAAAGTGTTATCAGTGACTAATCACCCTCTCGCAACTCCATAGTCATACTATTACACCTCAATTACACTTACACTCCATTTTCAAACTACTTTCTAACAAGTCTGAAGTTCCTTATTGTTTATAACCAGTGAATCTAGTGGAATGTTACTTGTGAATTTGTTTGGTATAGATGGTGATAAATGTTGGGGTTAGTGGTATATTTATTTAAATATTAACGTCCATTATTATTAACTATGAATAATTGGTGTAGAGAAGGTTGGTGGTATAGATTTATAACATTTCCACGTGAAAGTAACACTACGATTTTGGAGTTTATTATTTTATTCTGCAAATCCCATGCATTTTATTTATATACATAACAAATATGTAGTGAAAAAATAAATAAAAAAAAACTGAACTATTATTGGCCTAATGAAGACACCTGATACTTCCTCGTAACTTTTCTTTTGTACTAATTTCTTTTTTATGGGCTAAAATGCTTCCTTAAATAATAAAAAATTATATCCAAGAGTGTATATGTGGTGAAAGAGTTTTAATATGTGCCAACAATTCGATTTTTCAACTGAAGTGCAGAGACATTTCAAAATTATAATATTTTTTTTTAAATTTTTATTACAACAAATTATAAAAAAAAAGAACTTTTCAGTACATTATACTTTAAAGTCCACTTTCTCGATACTATGTTTTTCAAATAGGGCGATTTGCAAGCGCTTTCAATTTGCACCCGATCAACTTTTTTAAATTTTAACGGTAGCTTCCTAATGATATTTGCTAGTAAGTAGGGATTTTTCGATTAATTGAATTATAACGATTTTATGACCGAAAATGAAAATTTGTTCGCCAATTTCGAACAAACTAATATTTCTTAAAATTCCTATGTAATTTAATAGATTTTACCTTTTCCTTTCAAAAGAATTTTAGTTTTGGCGCGGTTCCTCCCTCCCTCCTTAAGGGAAATAATTTTAGTATTTTGTTGTAGCCTAAAAATTGCCGGGGACTAAAAGTATTACAGAAAAAATGTTTAACGTATTAGTCGGAGAGCTGGCAACGCACTTTTTATGAAGTGTTTTATGCACCTTGAAATTTTGACGCCTAGTCGTACGTATGTGACGCTTAGTCGAAACATACGTTCGGGTTACCTGGAACACCAGGTAACCCCCCCAGAAGTGTCTGCCTTTTTGTAATTACATTCAAGTATGTTTATTGAAGATAGTGTATAAATCGCAGCGTGAATAAAACACTTCATTTTATATTAACCTGTAAGTACTGACGTATGGTCCCTGGGACCTTATGGTAGCCATTTCTAGAAATCCCCCCCAGTAGTTCCCTTTTGATTGCACAAATTCAATGAATATATAATTTATTTCAAATTTCAGTAAACAAAAGGTCCCATACCTCAGTACTTGAAGGTTAAAAAAAAAAAATAAAATAAAAAAAATAGGATTCTTTTAAATGTTAACCCCCCCCCCCTCCCCAAAGTGTCTGCCATACTTATCGCTCATTTTAAAATTGCCTTAATTTTACATTAAAGATTGTTGGCTTCTGCATAAAACACTTTTATTTGGGCAGTATTTTTTTTCACCTTTCCCCTATGCGCAGTACTTGTTGTTCCAAGGTACGACTAGGCGACACATATTTACCTTCTTACATTATATCAAAATGAGGTACATTATATCAAAATTTCAAGGTGCATAAAACACTTCATGAAAAGTGCGTTGCCAGCTCTCGGCCTACTAGGACAGGCATGCCCACTTCTCAAGTAAAGTACACATTAATTGTAAAGTAGTCGAATATTTTTAATGTTGTACAATAATAAAATATTTTGAATAATTTCTTGGACTATATTGTTGTTTTTATCAATAAAGAAAAAAAAACCCTGTAAATTTCTAGTAATTCTAATTCTAATGCAGCAGAATGAAATGCCTGATAGTATAGAATTTTCCATGTTCTGATTCTTGTTTATGTGTATATTCGCTGAAAGGAAATTTGGGTTTGATGATTTACTCTCTTGTTAATTAAGTTCCCCTACATAGGGCTTTTATGGAGGGGGAATCGAATTAAATATCTTCCTGATTGGCAATTAACCCACTTCTTGTTGCTCATTTCTGAATCCATTGTTGTTAGGGGACTGTCTCGAACCTCTGAAAACATCTCTCAAGCCACTCTCGATACAGAACAATAAATAGTCATTTCCACAAAGGAAGGAGGGAAAGTGGGAGAGAGAAAAATATTAGTATATATGTGTAAATATATATTAGGTTCCTCCATTAATATCCATACTTTGTGATATACACCGTTTCTCGTTCGATCACATATGGTGAGCAACGTCGAGTGTGTCCAATACTTTGGCGGATTGGCGACCGCCTTGGAGAACCACGTGCCGTTGGCTATTAGCACTTTCCTCCGAAGGAAAGTAGCTACTGAGGTTTTGACGGAATTTTTGAAAAATTTCTTCAAATCTTTATCGATCCTACATAGTAGACACCGAAAATGACCCCCGTTAAAATTTATATGTCTATATATATATATATATATATATATATATATATATATATATATATATATATATGTCTGTTAACACGATAGCGGCCAGAGTTTTTGTTTTTTCGTCACGAAACTTGGTATATAGCATTCAATTAGCAAACGATTGAACGAGTTCGTTAACCACCAAAATCGGTCCACCGGAAGGGGGGGTTTACCCCGAACCCAAAATACTAATTTGACCATGCCAGGCGTAATATTTGTTATATTTCAACGAAACTTGGTATTCGTAGTAGTAATGTAGAGAGAAAAATGAGATGTAAAAATAAACTAAATCGGTTCATCGGGGGGTTTACTCCGGACCCACATTACTAATGTACTCATACCGGTCGTAATTTCTGCTGTATTGTAACGAAATGCGGTAAGTGTTGTAAAAATGAGCTAGGCCGCCGCAAGGAGCGCTTTCTATCACTAGGGGGACTGAATCCTGTTCCTGCGTCAGATCAAAAGACGGAATATGAAGTTTTATTGTATTTATTACTTAGTGTAGTAGGGACCATGTGTAAACATAACTCTGGAAGCAAATTAATAATTCAACAGTTACTCATTACATAATTAAAAGAGAAATATTCATGTTTTTATTTTATTTATATAGGATATTTTATGACAATCTTTCTGGAAAGCAGTCTATACTACCCAAATTCTGAAGAAAGTGCTTTGTTATGCAGCTCCTGCGTGACGGACTTTTTATAAGCTTGGTCACCCATAGGTAACCCTGTGCTAATAGCTGGGCTGTTGATAAGCTATAAAAATTAAATAAAAAATCGTTTAGAGCCTTCCGTTCAAATTCAGTAACATAAATATGCTTTAGCTCCACCCGACAAATCTATTTAATGTACTGTATAACATACAGTCGTAATTTTCATACATGGATACCGCGCATGCGTAAACGCCAGCGGAAACTTTTATGTAACTTTTTTTTTGAGTTTAGTCATCATTAAGGCATATTTATGCTAAAAAAAAGAAGATATTTCTTAATAGTTAGTCTTTATCTATGTGAGATAGATGTATATAAGGGGAGGGGGGGCTGAGCCCTTCCCCCGTAATTGGTAAAAATTTGTCATAAAAACCTTAAAAATAAATTAAATAAGATCACTTAGTTCAGCAAATATAGTTGTTATTGGGTGTAATAGCGTTTTAATGGGGTCCCCCGTGGTCTAGTGGCTAGCGTCTTAGATTCATAAGCGGGAGATGGTGGGTTCGATCCCCACCGGCGGTAGGAATTTTCTCATCCCACGGCTCGTTGGGAAAATTGCTCGCTGCATCCTGGGGTGTCGGCGCTAATGGCCTAGGTGTCGAAGCGCCGAAAATAAATAGCGTTTTAATTGGTTTACTATTCCGAATTCTAGATTGTTAGTATTCCATACCCTCCAAATGTGCTCAGCCCCCCCCCCCCGAAATTGTTTCAGCCCCTCCCAAAATTATTTTCTCTATCCGCCCATGCTATGTGAATTCATAAAGAATGAAAGTCTCCTGAAAACTGGAATTGGTACTACGATCCGACCCCCGATGCTCCCTCGCTCCTTCCAATTCTCCTTCTATTTTTAGAGTTTAGTGGTTTATGTTCCCTCCAACCTCTTCCCTCCCGTTCTCATTTCCCGCTTTATTTCTACTTCAGACCCAATGTGCTATATTTACATCAGGACTCCTGACCTGACGCCTTGTCTTTCTCTTCAATCCATTTCAATTTCTCATTCATAATGTTGATTCACACTATACGTACAGACACTAGCAGGCCACTGTCCAGCAGCCGACTGAAAAAATGTTCTTCTATGTATTTTCAATGAGGTAGTACCATGGGGATATATAGGGGGGAGGGCTGCAGCCGAAATTGGCAAAATGTGTCATAAACCCCTTAAAAATAAATTGAATAAGATCACTTAGTTAATAAAAATATTTTATTTTGAGTGTAATAGCGTTTTAGTTGGCTAAAACTATTCCAAGTTCAAGATTGTTAGTATTCCATAACCCGGAAATGATCCCCGCCCCTCCCCCGAAAGTATCCTAGCCCCCCCCCCAAATTATTTCATATATACGCCCATGAGCAGTTCACATAAGAGCGGACCGTAACAGGCAGGATTCTCGGAGAGCAACTTCTGACGTGTCTGCAGGGACGATGTGTGTGAGCACTATACCTACAAGTCCCGTTGGGTCCTCCTTACAAAAGTGTCTTTCTTTTTACTGCATTCATTAATTTTCAATATGGGTGATGAAAAACTCATTCAACAAGTGCTACTATATGAAGAACCTTATAATATGGCTTATAATAAATACCGTGTCAATTGACACGAAGATGAAATATGTGACCATGCGCAAAAGGAATTGAACTCTGCAGTACTAGTCTTCTTCAGTCTAAAATTAAAAAAAAAAATTAAAATTTTATTTAGACATTGTGAGGAAGTTAAGAGGCATTTTAAGCCACCCCTGACAGTGAACTAACTGAAAGCTGTTTTCTGGACGTTGTTGGGCAATGGCCTCTTGGTGAAGGTCAGGATGGTGTAAATTGACTTTCATTTTGCCGGTTGGCTGCTGGAAGGTGCACAGTGGGGCCAAAGGACAAAGCGCGTTTCAAAAAAGGCTACAGCCTCTAAGTCTGAACCGATTTCAATGCATTTATTTAAAAATTAAAGCTAAAAAATGTAGGACAACTTTGTCTATCCTGATTTTTTTTTCTTTGTTCCCCTTGTTTATTAAATTGCTTGTAAAGAAGTTGAATTCCTTAAGTTTCACAATCATTATATAAGTAACTAGCTGTTACCCGGCGTGCAATGCTACACCTACTTTCTACATATAGAAAAGCCTAAATAAATTAGAAACCAAATAAGTATTATTAAAATATAATAACACGAATCTGTAACTGTTTCGAACCCGTGACCTCCCAACTCTGAGTCCTAGACGACTTTGACATAACCTATAACACCCCCCGTATCAAGACATATATGTATGCCAAGTTTGGTAAAAATCGGTCTAATGGTGTGGATTTTTATTTTAGAAAAACACAACAACATACAGACAGCAGCTGGTAGACGTTTTTGACCTGGCCTATGACAATCCCCTGATCAAGACCAACCTGTGTGCTCAGTTTGATCAAAATCCGTCAAACGGTATGGGTTTGTATAAAGAACAAACATACAGACAGACAGATGGTAACCGTTTTGACCTAGTCGATGGCAATCGCCTTATCAAGATCTACCTGTGTTCCAACTTAAGTCAAAATCGGTCGAACGGTGTGGATTTTTATAGGGAACAAACATACAGACAGACAGCTGGTAGACGTTTTTGACTTAACCTACGACACTCCCCAGATTAAGATCTACATGTGTACCGAGTTTAGTCAAAATCGGACGAACGGTGTGGATTTGTATAAGCGACAAACATACAGACAGACATCTGGTAGACGTTTTTGACTTAACCTACGACACTCCCCTGATTAAGATCTACATGTGTACCGAGTTTAGTCAAAATCGGACGAACGGTGTGGATTTGTATAAGGGACAAACATACAGACAGACAGCTGGTAGACGTTTTTGACTTAGCCTACGACATTCCTCAGATTAAGATCTACATGTGTACCGAGTTTAGTCAAAATCGGACGAACGGTGTGGATTTGTATAAGGGACAAACATGCAGACAGACAGCTGGTAGATTTTTTGGACCTAGCCTAGGAGATTTCTCGTATCAAGACCTACCATTATTCCAAGTTTTGTCAAAAACGGTCAAACGGTGTGCATTTGTATAAGGAACAAACAAACAGAAAAACAGACAGACACGTGATTTTTATATACATAGATTTTTGTAATGAATGGAAGGACAGTCATACTCCGATAGATGTGGAAGCAAAAAATTTCCTTAAAGAACAATTTATAAAATAGTTTATATAAAAATTAATTACAGGGATGATACTTAAGCATCTTATTTTATTCATTATACTTATTATCTATACTATATATTATTTCAATTAATCTCGTTGTTGAATTAAGATTAATTTACGTTTTATGAAGATGCGCCAGTCTAATCATGACTTAAATGTTTATTTTCAACTATACCAGTTCTGATATTAAGTTAGATGAAAAATGAAATGTTATTTTATGTTCAATTGTAAAACTTCGTGAGTGTAACTCCTTCGCCCGTAATTTAATAGACGAAGGAAACAAAAAACAAAAATCTAGCTGGACAAAGTTGTTCTAAATTTTATTAGCTTTCATTTTAAAAAAAAGAAGTTTAATTGAAATTGGTTAAGACTTATAGGCTGTAGATTTTTTTGAAAGACGATATATCGTTTGGCCCCACTCTGCGGTGGCCTGCAGGTAACGGTACGTATAGTGAATCATTGGCGTATATAATGGGGGCAGAGGAGACTGCATCCCGCCGAAATTTTGATTAGATCGGTAAAAATTTGTCATAAACCCCTAAAAAATAAATTTAATAAGATCACTTAGTTCATAAAAAGTATTATATTTTGGGTATAATAGCGTTTTAGTTGACTGAAATTATTCCAAGTTCTAGATTGTCAGTATTCCTTACCCCGGGAAAGGACCCAGCCCCCCCCCCCGAAATTTTGATTAGATCGGTAAAAATTTGTCATAAACCCCTAAAAAATAAATTGAATAAGATCACTTAGTTCATAAAAAGTATTATATTTTGGGTATAATAGCGTTTTAGTTGGCTTGAATTATTCCAAGTTCTAGATTGTCAGTATTCCTTACCCCGGAAAAGGACCCAGCCCCCCCCCCGAAATTTTGATTAGATCGGTAAAAATTTGTCATAAACCCCTAAAAAATAAATTTAATAAGATCACTTAGTTCATAAAAAGTATTATATTTTGGGTATAATAGCGTTTTAGTTGACTGAAATTATTCCAAGTTCTAGATTGTCAGTATTCCATACCCCGGGAAAGGACCCAGCCCCCCCCCCGAAATTTTGATTAGATCGGTAAAAATGTGTCATAAACCCCTTAAAAATAAATTTAATAAGGTCACTTAGTTTATAAAAAGTATTATATTTTGGGTATAATAGCGTTTTAGTTGACTGAAATTATTCCAAGTTCTAGATTGTCAGTATTCCTTACCCCTGGAAAGGACCCAGCCCCCCCCCCCCCGAAATTTTGATTAGATCGGTAAAAATGTGTCATAAACCCCTTAAAAATAAATTTAATAAGGTCACTTAGTTTATAAAAAGTATTATATTTTGGGTATAATAGCGTTTTAGTTGACTGAAATTATTCCAAGTTCTAGATTGTCAGTATTCCTTACCCCGGAAAAGGACCCAGCCCCCCCCCCGAAATTTTGATTAGATCGGTAAAAATGTGTCATAAAACCCTTAAAAATAAATTTAATAAGGTCACTTAGTTCATAACAATTATTTTATTTTGGGTATATTAGCGTTTTAGTTAGGTAAAACTATTCCAAGTTCTAGACTGTTAGTCCATACCCCGGAAAAGGAATCAGCCCCCTCCCGCAATTTTCCCAGACCCCCGAAATTATTTCCTATATACGCCCATGTAGTGTATCCACCTTTATTCCAATCTTTGTGCTTTTATCCGCGCCTGATTAATACATCCTTGGCGTTGATGGTGTGAAATCGGGATCCTCCCTATGAATTTAGGGAGGAAACGTGCTAAAAAATGTTAGTTGGCAAATATAATGCTATATTCTGGTAAATCCACTAATACAATTGCAGTATGTTGTATAATGTCGAATTCCGTGAGTATATATTAAGTGTTGTGGAGTTTGGTCTCGTTCCTTACTAAGGAGACATCCCGAGAGGTTTGTGGTCTGCCTCTGTTTGTCTAGAGCAATAGAGAAAGGGGTTTTTATCTGTGCACATTAAATATTCTGCTTTCTCATTAGTAGGAGTCACCACTACCTCCCTGCCCTCCAGCTGTATAAATATTTCAGCTGGTTTAGCCCCTCCCGGTTACCCATCCTGGCCCTCCGGCCTCTCTCCCATTTCCTCATCCATTAACTCGCAGATTTTATATCCTCCTTCCGTCCCTCTTATATTTCCTCGTCGTTTTATTAAAGCAGGAGGATGTATTTATTTGTCAGCGAGGTCGAAATTTTTTTTTTTTTTTTTTTTTTTTTTTTTTTTTTTAATAACAAAAGGAAAAATCAGTAACACAGCAGTCTATGTCAGTGCAATTAGTGGAACCGTGTACAGGTAAGTCATTCATAAGCAGTGTTGGACAAGACTAAAAACTAAAATTAAACCTACATTCACTTTTTAGAATAATAATAACCTCAACTAAAAATTGCAACTTAAAAAAAACTAAAACTAAAATTAAATTAGCTAATGGATATTAGTTGAACTAAAACTAAATCATTGGGAATTGATATAAAACTGAATTAAAGCTTTAGTTCTACAAAAATAACGTGAATTAATGTATATCATATGTTATGGCTAGAAAAGGGTGGTGGTCTATAGATACCCCGTCCTAAAAAATAAATTAATTCGGTTATTCTAAAATTTGTCAATATTTTCTTTAGCAATTCTGTATCAAATATTTGTTTAACATTTTCCATGTTTGGTTTGTTTCAGGTAAGTGACATCACATTTCGCAGTGTCTGGATTCTGTGAGCGATTAGTTAAGTACATTTTAATTATTAGAGTTTTCTGCATTGATTTGCAATTCAAGTAAAGGGTGGGTTCAAAAATAGGAAAGCTGGCATATATTTAAAATGAAAGGGTGTAGTAGCTGATATTTTTTTTGTACTATATAAACTGACCTTTTAGCGCGGTTCCTCCCTCCCTTCATAGGGAGGAACCGCGCTTATAAGGTTGATCTCATGAAAAGATCCGGAAGTGCCGACTAGAACATTTCGCGTTTCAGAACCCCTAGAGACCAAAAATGACGGTGGTTCAAATTTGTATATATATATATATATATATATATATATATATATATATATATATATATATAAATATATTTGTCTGTTCGCTCATTTCTGGCTTCCCTAATGGTCCATTAGGGAAGTCCCAAATGGTAATTTTAATGAAATTTGGTACAAAAATCCGTCGTCCAATTTAAAAGGTCAAGTTCGTTAACCAGCAAAATCCGCCCACCGAAAGATGGCGTTTGGGGCGAAATTCGCGCAAAAAAATCGTAAAGCTTACGTTTTTGAGTTCATATGCTTGTAAGTACTTGTTTTATAGGCTCCTTAGCCAAGGAAAACGAATGAAAGCATTTTCAAGGCGATAGCTTTAACCGTTTTCGAGAAAATTGGAAAAATAGTTGTTGAATACCGTTTTTGGTTTGGGTACTTAGAATCATGGGATTCAGTTAAAACATTTTCTGCATGTTCAACTTTCATCAAAACTAATATGTTGAAATTTTGGATACGTTTGGTGTTAAGGAAGGGTTAGAATAAAATATTTTATTAACAGACATGAAAAGTTTTGGTAACTTTGTAAATTTTCATTAATATCTCTAAAACGGTTGAGAATCTTGGGAAGCGGAAGTTTACCATTCGAAAGCTTACTAAATTCTCTACAAAAAAAGATTCTAAAGAAAGTTTTGATTAGGCATTATCAATCGGAGAAATAAGTGCTTAAAACTTCAAATGTGTTTGTTTTGTTCTTTTGACCGGGTTTTCGTAGTTGTTTAGCTCACATTTTAATGGGTTGTTGTTTATTTTTAATTGCATTTATTTATAGAATTAGTATTACTGTAGAATAAATCAAGAAAAATAGAAATATTTATATGTTTGTTTTGGTATTTGAAATAACTGTTTGTGTTTGTTGGGTTGGCCAACCAGTGGTGGGTGTCATTCCAGGTATAAGGGTACGCTGCCCCTTGGTAATGGGCCCTTTGTTTACGGGGGAAAGGTTGAACCAAAATAATAACGGTTTCTATTTCAATCTTCCCAAATAATAATTATGAGTAAAAATATAAACTGAACCGCGCTAACATGACACAGTTCCTGCGAGTCGGACTTTTTTCTTGTAAAATGTAGCTCTTTATTTGAGTAGTGTTTTACCATTAGTTTTTAAAATGTAAAACAAAGGTTCTAATTGGTTAATGGTACTTTGTGTATAAAGCTGTAAATGGACTGGATTATTTATTTGTTTCTTTCTCGATTCACAACTAATAGGTATATAGTTTCTTTAATCTTTAATTTTTGTCAATATTTCGTTTTTATTTTTTAAATCTGTTCATCTCGTTTTTCTTTTTCTGCTTTATAAGCATTTATAATTTTATAATTTGATAACAAATGTGACAACATTTGATTTGTTATAGTATATCGCTCTCAAGAATATTTACTTTTTGATGCTCCAGCAAATTTTGGTTACAAATTTTCCGCAGCAAGCCTTAAAACACTCAAGCGAGGGAAATGTTGAAGAATATAATAAACATTTTTGGAGCATTGTAATAGTAGGAATTTTTAAGAATGCTATAAGCCATTAGTGGCAATTTGTGGTTGTGTTTACAATATTTTTAAGGAGTGGAAACTTTACGAGAATTCAGACGTATTTTCCGACTTTTTTAAATATGTTTATTCTGAATAACGTATAAAACATATTTGTTATAAACGACAATATTAGTCTATGTTTTTAAATAGGTACATACCTAACTAGAATAATTTGAATTGAATTATTTTTCATAATATACTGAGTACATAACCGAGCATTTACGAGAATTAATGTGTGACTAACTGTCCAGTTATTAGAATTATTCATTTTAGCGCCGTTCCTCCCTCCTTCGATAGGGAGGTAACCCGCTTATGAGGTTGACCTCATGACGGTTCAAAAATTAAAAAAAAAAAAACGAGGTGGTGAGTATTCAGAAACGATTAATTGACTTGAAACTCGTTCCAGGCGTTTCATATTAATCTAGTCTATGATGGATAAATTTTGGTTCTGTTTGGAGTTAAGGAAGTACTAGAAATAAAATATTTCATAAACAGGCATGAAAAGGTTTGGAATTTTCCTATATTTTCTAAAATATCTCGAAAACGGTTAGGAAATCGGGGTAAGTTGAAGGTGACCATTCGAAGGCTTACTAAATTCCCTACAAAAAAGATTCAGATGTAATTTTCTATGGAGCGATGTCAATCCGAGAAATAAGTGCTTAAATCCTCAAAATTGTTTGTTTTGTTACTTTCAACGTTGTTTTGATTGGTTATTGTTTTTTTAATTGCATTTAATAGTAAAGTCAGTATTTTAATAAAATAAGGTATGAAAATGAGAAACTTATTGGTAATAGTATTTCCATGGCGAACGTTGAGAAGGTGGGGGAGTAATTTCCGCATAGAATACTATCAGGTTCCTGTTATGGCGCCTTCAATCTTCCTTCTCTTTGAGATATCATTTTATATTTTTCACGAAAGATCAAAACCTACCAATAACTGCTTCTACTCCTTTGCTAGTGACACTTTTTGAAACGAATGTTGAGAGCCTTGAATCGGCACTATGTCCCTACAACATCCCGAATGACATTATGTGGTGATCTACTTCACATCGCCGAAGTAGAGAGTTTCTCTTGTCAACGTTCCATTAATGATTTTATCGATATTGCTTTTAAAGCTTCAAAGTATTCAAGTTAGAGAAAAAGCTAAGCAAAGTTTTCATGTTCAGCTTTGAAGTTCCGAGCCTCTTTACTGTCACATAAGCTGACGGGGAAAATGTTCTCAACTAACGACTTTTCTTCTCACGAGTATGGGCTATTTGATGTTGTGCCTTCTGGGGCCAATTATGGCTTGAATGACATAATCACAAATAGATTGTTCTGAAACTGAAATATAATTCTGTACAACTTTCCGAAGCGTTATTTTAACTTTGTGAAGTGTCTTTAAATCTCCATTGCTCGATACTGAAAATGAACCTTTCTAGAATTTTATATACATGTATGTTCTACAAGGTCTAAGTAGCCAAACTCTAGGAGGTCCTTCTAGAATTAATTTCCAAGAAAAAAGTTCATTTGACGTATGGCCCGATTCCGAAGGGGAAAGGAGATGCTTAATTTTCTCTTTTTTTTAATTAGACTATTTTTTATTGAATAATAAAGGATTGCTCAAAACCTGTTATCAAAAGATAACTAAATTATGCCATCATAAAATGTACAACATTTTCCTTAAGAAAACAGTGATTTAATTCACTAAATCCATTGATAGAAGATACTTTCTGGACGTATTCTCGCGAATTTTTTCCACAGCCCCCTAACGGACCCTTGGCAATCTATTTAAAAATAATAGAAGAAGAAGAGATAATTGTGAATGTTTCACATTACATAGTGGATGTTATAATGTCTACAAAATAGATACCTAATATAAATAAAATTATGAATAAATTATAATAAATGTCATACTTTTTATCGGAACAAACATACTTTTAAACTAAGTTTTTATAATTATTGTTAGACAATAATACCTTATTCAAAGCTTATATAGTACACTATAAACGCTAATTTACAAACACTTAAATATAAATAAATGAAATATGTAATAGATACTTTTGTTGTGTAACGGGAAAAAAATAGTTGGAATATTTTCTCATTTGAGAGATATGTCACGTTTTCTGTTTTCCAAATCTTATCTTATTGATTTATCTTTTTCTTTATTTGGCACTCTTTAGAGTATATACTAAAAAATTGCCTAACATAATTAAAAATTTGTAAGTTCTGTCTACATGTTTTGCATTATATTTTGTTAGATGTGCTTCGTAGATCATATTCAAAATTTAATAAACAATCTGTTACATATTAAATTTATTTATATTTCAGGGTTTGCAAATTAGGGTTTATAGTGCACTATATAAACACTGAATAAGGGAAAAAACTTTATATTATCTGGATATAAGGAAATGAGTTAATAAAGGAGAAGAAAAAGAAAACAATAATCATAAACATTTAGTTTAAAAGTCTGTTTGTTCCGACAATATTTATCATATTTATTATTCATTAATTATTAAAAAATAAAAACAAAATCAGTCCCGTAACAGGCCACGAGGGCCCTAAGGGGCAGATACTATAGAGGTATCTGATTCGTGACCATACGGCACACTAGGAAATAGTGTGGTGAGTGTACTATGCTCCGGGCGCCTGATTTTCCCCTTGGCTGCTTCGACTGCTAGAGTCATTGGCTGGGTTGGCCTAGGGACGGTCAGGGAATCCAACCCATGAACGAAGACACTAGAAGAAAAAAAACTTTAGTGTTTGCTCGGAATTTGAACTCAGGTCCTCCAACTTATTAGTCCAGTGCTCTACCACTGAGCTAACCTCGCCCCCATTCATTAATTATTATTTATTAATAATTTTATTTATATTAAGAATCTATTTTTTAGACATTATAACCTCCACTATGTAATGTGAAACATTCACAATTATTTCTTATTCTTCTATTAATTTTAAAAAGATTTCCAAGGAATGAAGATTGCTCTCTGAGTGGCTGTGTAGCCTTGCTCTGCTAAAGTAATTGGTTGAGCAAACAGAGTTTGGACCTTAAAGGTCCCTTGTCTACAAGTTCCATCTAGCTACCTTCACTGCTTCGGATTAGTGGTTTCAAGTCATTCAAAGTACACTTTACACTTTAAGGTTTTATTTCTTTTGGTTGCTTATTTCACTAGGTTTTTCTATTTCATTTTTTATTTTATTTGATAAATCTGCTCCGCAACAACGGTTACAAATGACACATGACTTTTGAGTTTGACCAAATGAAGGCTCCAAATGACCCCCATCTCCCGTATGAGAATCCAAAGCGTTTGCCACATTGAAACACGCTTAAGTAGTTGTTCGAAATTTTGCTTTTTTGATTCGGACTCCCAATTTAACACTTTCCTTCTCCTGGGAAATTAGTATTTCGTGCTTATGCTTTATTGTCCGTTGAAAATAATTTTAAAAAATATCAAGGAAATTATTAAATACTACTAAGAATTTTGATGCCCCCTAAGTTGAAGAATGTTTTCTTTAAAATGAAACATTGGAAGTTGTCTAATTAATTAAATGAATCTTTCGTGTTTTATCTTGAGTGCAATTGCTTCTTATTGAATGCCGGTTTTCATTCGTTGGCCAGCTCTTAAAAAAATAAAAAATAAAGAGCGAATCAGCCTTCAGAAGAGCGATACTTGTATTTCTTTGTAATTGGTTTATTTCCTTGAAAAAGTTCTTCTCCCCGTCTTTCTTGAAAAGTTTTTAATACTAAAAGATGCTAAAAAGAATGGTCGAGAGTTTACTGAAGGTTAGCGGAATTTCAGAAATTGTGCTCAATATTAGCGAGATCCCGGAAGAAAACTTCAATGAGCCCCAATGAAACACAGAAAACGTCAGACTCACAGGAACTAGGTCATCTTAGCGCCTATCCGTAACTTTCTTACCCCTAGTGTCATTTGGAAAACTGGAAATAGGAATAACTTTTCTTATATTTTGTGGTTATGTTATGAGAAAACAATGATGCTAAACATACATAATAAATAGAAAGTTTTGATCATTGGGATTTCGATCTTTTTAATTCGATAAAAAGTACATTTTATTGTTGAAATGTATTTTATTAACGCCAACGTTTCGGCTTGATATACAAGCCTTCTTCAGGGCTATGGAGAAGAGGGAGAACTGTCCAGTTTCGTGGGGGTAAGATTTCTTCAGAAATCAAATGGCACTAGGTCTAAGAACGAAACCGCGTTAAGATGACGCAGTTCCTAAGATTCGGACTTTTTTTAAAGGAAGGGTAAAATACCGACGAAATCGCAAAACGTTTTAGCTGTACACTGTGGCGATTCTGTTAGTGTCACTGCTGTTGAGAAGGAGGTTTCGAGGTTTTGAAGTCTGGAGATTTCGATCTGGAATATCGTCCCAGGGCTAGCCGAAGTTCAACGATAGCCCCTAATAGCTATGGGCCCCTAATACCAATGGTGTTGTTGAAGACAATCTACTTATCACTGCCCGTAAAACAGCTATGAGATTAAATTCTTCAAAATCGACCATTTTCGAACATCCGAAGAATGTGATCGTTCACTTATGGAAGGAAATTCTACCTTTTATGCCTTTCCTAAATGAAATATGGAGGTTTTTAGACGAAGAGTGACTGGCGACGATAAATGTATTATGTACGGAGAAAATAACCGTTGCTATTGCATTTAACAGCACAGCAAACAACGCCAAATAGTGTTTAAATTTGTAATGGATCATTGTAATGGCTGTACTCCTTGGAAGATGAGCACATGCCGATGAAAGAAAAAAACAAGGGGCCCAACATATGGTGACCATACCAAGCAGATGCCTTTGAGGAAGGCCCTATACTGCAAAACCATCTCGGAGCTTGGGAGAACATTTACAAACTAGCAAACATTTTAAGCTCTTAATTTCATATTTATTGGAGAACATAGAATCTGCCATGAAGCCATATTTAAATAAAATAAAACTTTAAATTTAAATAAAATTTGTAAACACTTACAATTAGAAAAATCAATGCAATGTTTTTTTAGGATATTTTTTTTTTATTTGACACAACAAAAAAAGTTCTTTTTTATAAATTCTTATCTCTGATGAGAATGAAAAAAAAAAAACTACTTTGGTTTCAATATTAATTAGGACCAAAATCTCAACAATGTTTCTTGGATGAATAAATAATAGTCAAAATTAACACACAAGTCAATTTATTATTTATTTATTTGATTTTCACATAGCCGCTACATGAGCGATTTAAAAATTAAACAAGTAGGGCCCAAGCAAAATTAACATTTTCTAATATGTTTAATATTATCACCATTACAAAGTCGCTGGAACCATCTAAAACGGTTTTTTTTTGGCGCTAATAAGTTGTGCATCTGCCCTTAGAAAGCTAAAAAGATGTCGTAAATTAGAGGAAAAGTTGGTACCTACATGATAATTTGTAGTTTAGACAAAAATGAGTTAATATTTTTAGGAATGATTTGTACTTCTATTTCTTAGGGTTTAACTTTCCTAAAAACTCGATTTTACCCCGGATACTTGCTAAATAACTAAACCTGAGTAATCAGAATTATCTTTTACTGATGAAAATATTAAAGAATACAAATTAAATTAGACAATTTCAATTTAATTCTCATGAAAGTCCTGATTTTGGCAAAGGAAGCCGCTATATTTTTTCAGCGAAATTCGCTTGAAAAACTCATAACACTAACGGACTGTCGCTTATCGCTGCTTTGGGGTCGAATTAGTCCCAAAAATCGAGTTAATATCATTTCTCTAATAATAAATCAATGTTTTGTTCTTTACATTCACAACTAGGCAAGGGGTCATTCCACGTCAGTTCAACCCAACCATGACACCCATGATCTTAGATTTTAATAAAAATGTTCCTTTATCGTATGTTCTTTTATTTGAAAAATATCCCGTGATCATAGATTTTAATGCATGTTTGTTCCTTTTATGGATATGCAAAACAGTTTTGCTCTATCTCAGTTGGTTCATATTTTACGCAAAATTTTAATAGAACACTTTTTTGTCTTTGACGAAAAAATAATGAAAGAGTGAAAAGCCCATCAATTTTATGTTTTCATATGATAGTGTAGATCCTCTAGAATAAAAGTAAAAAAAAAACTTTTGTGATTATATTTTTCCCTTTTGATGATATTCCACTTAGTGTGGAACACCATATTTCATTTTAATTAATTTTATTTTAACACTTTAGGATTTTTATTCAGATCATTTGTAATTACTTTACGGTTAAGTTATTTTTTTCTGGCTCCCTTATCTATTGAAGTATTGTAATAAAATATTTGATCAATTTTGGTTGATAAATAAAGAAGGTATGATTTATTTTCTATGCAAGAACAAATTGCACTCCCTTTCTCCAATCAATGAAAACTGCGAAATTTCAATAACTTTAGCAGGGAGTAAAACATAAACCATTTGAGATAGAGCAAAACTGTTTTATGTCCTTACTTATATCTATCAAAAGAAGAAACATGCCAAGTTTCGTTAAAATCTGAGATCATGGGTGTCAAATGTTATTTTGTTGGGTTGCTTTGACATGGAATAACATAGCTGGAAACTAAGGAAACATGGAACACTAAGCTAAAAGCTATTTGCTCCGTATTATAAATTTACTTCGTCAAAATGAAGTTGTATTAAATCTTAAGTCTGTTTTCAAAAGTAATATAATACTGTTCATAGAGGTATTTTTTTAGCGAAATTAACTTGTGATATTGTGGGAAAGCTGGAGAGCGAGTGAATCTGGATATGATTGCCAAGGACTTGGTGAGAATGGAGAAGCAATTGAGGGCAACAAGGTTCAACTAGCAAACACTTCGGCCGCTTTATTCACGCAGGAAAAATAAATCTTATCGTAGTCGTAGTCGTGGCGTTTTACTTATTGTTAGCAACACTTTAGGAAATCGATAATCGACGCTGAACTACAACTGTAGAACAATGTTACAAAATTTAAACAACGGACTGCTTTTGATGCTGTAAACTTAAAAAAGTCCGATTCTTATGACCTTTTCCATATTAAAGTGTTTACGTTCCTATCACTAGACCCATTTAAAAAGCTTACAATAGAAACATGGTTAACATTTTGTTATATCTTTCGTGAAAAATTTAAAATCATGTAAAATTAAATCTCAAAGAGAAACAAGAGTGTAGGCGCAACAACAGGAAACCGACAGTATCCTAAGCTGAAATTATTTTTTGCGCCATCTCTACGTTCGCCCTAGAAAACACTATCACAAACACGTTACTCATTTTCTTACCTTGTTCTAGCAAAAGGAAACTGACAGTATCCTCAGCGGAAATTACTCCGCCCATCTGAATTTCGCTCTAGGAAAACACTATTACAGATTTGTCTTGTTTAAAACTGTTAATTAAAAACTGAGGCTAAAATATGTGTTGTAATATAACTCCTAAAGTAACTAAAATATCATAGTTTGCATGAATATCAAAACTAAAGAAAACGTTTTAACATAATTCATCGATTCTAAGTACCCAAACCAAAGACAAGTTTTATTCACTTATCTCAAAAACTGGTTCTATTAGGAATTGTATCTTAATAACTCCTAAAGTTCATATATTTGTTGATTTTCGGTAAATCGTAAATTATGGAAGTAAAACGTTGAAATTGTTATTGGGTTGCCTCTTCAGGTTTTGTACGCTTCGCTTAAATTGATTTTAAATTTAAAAAATAAATATGAATAATGAATAAGGTATTGTTTGTTAATTATAACTTAAGACTACTTTCATAATAAACCTTAGTTTTTATTAAATATTTTTTCCTATTTGTTAGCAATATTATATAATGGAAAATATACTTTCAATATATATCAGAATTAATCGTCAGAGGTACAGATGGCAAACCTTGCCCTGCAGCGCGGCTGGTGGCGCCGCGGTGGGCTCGGGGTCCGGTGTGGGGGCGTTCCTACTACTCCTTACCTCCCTCTAACACCACATTTCTTATATTGTTTTAAATTAATTTTCAAAATTAAAAAAAAAAAAAAAAAGAATCCAGGCGCGCTAACCTAGACGTTAAGCGCCTTAAAAAATAATCGTTCTATAGCAAGCTCCGTTAATTAAATAAATAAACAAGGTATATTTTCAAATGTATCAGTATTACTGAATATTCCATAGTACTTCAACAATAGTTTTAGACTTCAACAATTTTTTCTTCAAAAGAAAAGAAAAGCTGTAGTTGAGACTTTGTGTTCTCACACATACTGCAAAAAACTAACTTCGTTTTGAAATTGAACCATGACCGACGATCATACCTTACACTTAATAACATAAGACTCATTTACATGACCATATTCAGACCAGTATGGACTTATGGCCTCCTTAAAATTTAATTGTTACAGTCTAAAATCCTCCTTAAAATAACGGACGTTCCATTCATTGTCTCCAATTTAATAATGACCTCAATATTCCTCAACCCTTACCAGAAACATTCTATCAAAAAAATACACGAAAATCCAAATTCTTTAATAAACTCCCTATCATCACACCAAATCCCAAATAACCCCGTTCGCCGGCTGAAGCGTAACTGGCCTAGAGACCAACTACAGGAGTAGTTCTTCCAGATTGTAATAACTCCGTCTTGAAGGTACTGCATTTATATATATATATATATATATATATATATATATATATATATATATATATATATATATATATATAATCATGTTAATTTCAATGGGACTAAACGACAGCGTCAATGTTTTCAGGAAATGACCCTTCACTGATATTCAGTAATTTATTTTTTAATAGCTCTTCCTCTGCAACTGTACAACATTTTTAAATTATTATTGAAATGGTTCTATTTGGGATAACATTTCTGAGAGTAACTAACACCTAATTTTTTTTTAAAAATTGTGCTTTTATAATAAACAATGTAAGAAACCACAATATTTATAAGAAGCCAATTTGTATATTTTTTTGTTCATTTTTTTGCTATAAACATAGCTTATTCTATTCATTATAAGTTTTTGGTTGTTTTAAAGCGAAGCTGTCGAAGAAGTATAACAAAAATGCTTGATTAATTGTATGCTTAATCGTGAGCAGCTTGGCGTGAAACATGGGCACTGACCGAGACATGAGAAGTCTCTCAGCTGAAAGTTCTGCGTTATATCCTCGGCCAATATAGGGCGGCAAACTCGGGATATTAATACACTCTCGACAACTACCACATAGAACTGTAGACAGTTGATGGAATATCAGGAGGATTTCAAAATAACCTAATTAATTACTATAAGAAGTCTGGGACTTTGAGTTTCCGTTAAGAAAATCAACTACATTTTCTAATATATTTATATGTGGCAGAAGGTCAAATTCGAACAAAAATACTCACTTTCTACACTACTCCTTTATCGTGCTCTACATGTTTCGCGTTACTATGACTCCTCTTCAGGAGCTCTTCAAGTAATATACAATTATAGCCTACACCTCTGAGAACCTTCCGCCGGTAAGGCCACCTCTAGGCTGATAAGATCAATCATGTCTACTGCGCATCAGCTGTAAAAACTCGATAGTTCTAGGGTAAATGTCCATTTTCCAAAAGAAGTATTTCTCATTTAATAAATTAATCCATTTTAAGTTGTCTTCTTTATTAATTTAAAAAAATATGTTATCTTGGTATTTGATGTCAGTTTTTTTTATTAACTGTCTTTTTTCCTATTTTAATTATGTGTATATTTTCTTTTATTTTTCGTTTGTTCGTGTGATGTATTACATAATTGACAAATAAGGCTAAAATAATTTTGTCCAAAAAAAAAAAATATATTTTTCAAAATGTATCAAATTAATTAGGAAAATGGAAATTCAATTCCTCTTTTATCACTTTTAACGATCAACTTCTTTCCCGTTCCTGTTCTTGCTATAACTGCTACTTCTAAGGCTATTTGTGATTCAACGGATTGTGTGTTAAAATCGTCGGGATTTTTGCGGAAACTCGTCCTTTTCCAGATGACCGATTTTTCTGGTTATCGAACTCGTCCAGTCGTTCACTATGCATCAAGACCCTTAGCGACAAAAGAAGCAAAATTAATGACATGAATTCGAAGGAATGTTTCAAAAATGCTTTTATGGTTGAAACCTCAATAGCTACATAATTTTAAAGTGCTAAAACATTTCTTATTCAAGTTATAACCCAGAAAAAAATAGCTTAAACGTTCCGATGCTGTGTGGATGTATGGGATTTGTAGATTTAGGTCATGGGATCGGCATGTTCATTTATCGATCGTGTTAGCTATAAGCTACCTTGTCCCAGAATCACGTACAGCACATTCACATTTATACCCAAGTAGGGACGTGAGCTAAACAACTTGGTACTTCTAGGGAGAAATAGTTCAGAGAGTGGGAAGATATAAAGAAAAATCTAGAAACAACTCATAGAACTCATTTACATAATCGATTTTTTTTAAATCGTTTAAATTCTAATCGACTGCGATTGTAAATATGTTCATGATCACCAACTTTAGAGTGAAATTCTTAATTATTTTAAATTTAAATACATTGGATTGTACGTTTACAATCTTTATTTAAATTTAAGGGGTAATATTACCTTGTGTGATCAAAATCGAAATCATTTTAACAATTAATGAATAACAAAGGAATCAATATTTTTTAATTCTTTGTATCATAAGTTTTATTAGGGATGCTGATGTATCAATATATATATATATATATATATATTTGAAATACTTATAAACAAATATGTTTAAATTTTGGTTACGTTTGGTGTTAAGGAGGGGGCGAGGTTAGCTCACTGGTAGAACACTGGCCTAATAAGCTGGAGGACCTGAGTTCAAATCCCGAGCAAGCACTAAAGATTTTTTCTTCTTGTGTCTTCTTTCATGGGTTGAATTCGGCCTCCCCGACCGTCCCTAGGCCAACCCAGCCTTTAATTAATTTATTAATGGGTACCTTGGTGCTCCTGACCCTAGCAGTCGAAGCAGGAAGGGGAAATCAGGCGGTCGGAGCACAGTACTGAGAACACTATCTCCCTAGTGTGCTGTACGGTCATGAATCAGATACCTCTATAGTATCTGCCCCTCAGGGCCCTCGTGGCCTGTTACGGGACTGATTTTTTTTTTTTTTTTTTTTTTTGTGTTAAGGAAGGATTGGAATAAAAATAATTTATTAATAGATATGAAAAGTTTTGGGAAGTTCGTATATTTTCCTTCATATCTCAAAAACGGCTTAGAAATCGTAGTAAGTGGAAATTAATCATTCGAAAGCATACTAAATTTTCTACAAAAAGGTTCGGAAGCAATTTTCGATTGGGCGATGTCAATAGCAGAAATAAGTGCTTAAAAAACGGTGTTTGTTTTGTTTTTTTGTACGGGTTTTTGTAGTTGTTTAGCTGACTTTTTAATTGGTTGTATTATATTTTAAATTGCATTTATTTATAGAATTAGTATTATAGTAGAAGCAGTCAAGAAAATTAGAAACATTTTAATATTTGATACTGTGAAATAACTATTTCTAGTTTGTAGAAATGGGGCTGGCCAACCCAGCTGTAGGGTCGGATTCCAGGTAAAAGGTTACGCTGGCCCTTTGTAAGGGCCACAAAATGATTTCACGAAAGGTCGAACCAAAATAATAACTAGTTCTATTTCAATCTTTCCAAATAACACTAGGGACAAGAACACAACAGCGCTAAGATGACGCAGCTCGTGCGAGTCGGACTTTATTTATAGTAAGGATCATTAAACGGCTTTGCAAATGGGCGATCAGAAGAGAGCATTGCTCTCCCTCATTACGCGCACGCGAAATGGTACTATTTTGTCTATCTGAGCGTATAAGAGCTATATCTGTTGGATTGGGGAAGCAAAATTTTTTTATTTCCACAAGAAGAGATATAATGTTGCAAGAAGGCTGAGTACCAGAGAAGACTGCAACAAGCCACCAGATGTGGACAGCGACGGCCTTGGCCTACAGGTCACCCTACAAGGACGCCCACCTACCCGACACACTAGCTTCGGGCTTACATTCCAACCTACTATCATTAGGGCAGTTTACAAGTTTTTATACAGGACTGCACTTGGATCGGTACATTTAATACCTTGGATTTTTCATCTATAATGAGTTTATTCCTCGATCGATCACACAGTAAGACTATACAAATAAAGAAAGTATCTCACATTATGGCCATCGTAATTCTGTTAAGTACTGCATTAGATTATTTATTCGTCTTTTAAATCCCGCTCATTTCAATTTTCACATTGGGTAGAACCATTAATTTATGATAATTATTACATGCGAACATAGACTGGGTGTCTCCAAAATAAACGGCCAAACTTCGGGAATAGATACAGGATGAAAAAAAGAAAGAGAAAAACTCCCTTGGCATATACGAGGTAAGGTCCAAAAGTTTCCGGCCTGGGATAGAAGGAAAGGTGAAAGAAAAAAACTGGTTTTACTGTTTTTCAATATATTCTCCTCTAAGTTCAACACACTTAATACAACGCTTTGGCAACATTTCTATACCATGAAAAAAATAATTTTCTTCTTTGTTAAAAAAATGTTCTTCCACTGCTGCTTGGAGCTCTTCGTCGGTGTTAAATCGCCTTCTACGAAGGTCAGATTTTAACTTTGAGAAAAGGTAGAAATCGCTAGGGGCCAAGTCTGAGCTGTAGGGTGGATGAGAGATTTCTTGGACTCCACAGTCCTTCACAGCGGCCTTGGAAATCAATGTTGTGTGGACAGAGGCATTGTCGTGAAGGAGGCGGACTCCTCTGCTTAACTTACCTCGCCTCTTCCCATTAATGGCGTCTCGTAACCGGTGAAGTAGGGCTGCATAATACTCACCATTCATTGTGGTATTCCTTTCTTTAAAATCTATCAATAGTATTCCTTTACAGTCCCAAAAAATTGTGGTCATTACCCTTTTTGTTGACTGCGTGACTTTTGCCTTTAAAGGAGGCGCTTCTCCTGGTCCTCTCCATTCCATGGACTCTCTTTTGCTGAGTGGGTCATAATATAGAACCATTGTCTCATCCCCAGTTACAATTGAGTCCAAAAAATTCCTTGGGTCGGCATTATACTCGCGTAAAAATTCATTGCAGCAGTGAACTCGTTCCTATTTTTGAGCCCCATCTATTGGAACCCATCTTGCACTAACCTTGTTCATATGCAAATGTTCTTTGATGATCCTCAAAACACTTGGTTTTGAAAGCCCTAACCTCGCTGCTATTTCCTTGGTTTTTAGTCGCCGGTCAGACAGCAATTCAGATTCCACAAGTTGGATTTTCTCTCCCTAACTTAAATAATTTTGCCCATTCTTTCACTGTGGAATACGAGGGGGAGGACTGCCCGTATACACAATCCAAGCGCTCTTTAATTTGCGCCGGAGTAAGACCCTCTTTACAAAAGAATTTAATTACCGCAAGGTACTCGAGTTTGAACATTGTAAAAATGGGGAGTTTCCTTCAAGGCTAGACACTGACTGACAAGACTGAGGAAGTGCGGGCGATGGGTATGGAGTGAGCAGGCATGGACCTGCATAGGCGTGCAGGTCCCGGCACGTTTGAAGGAGGGGAAGCAGGACAGGTCGGAAACTTATAAACCTTACTACGTATCTCGTTTTTCCTTCGTTTCCGAGAAAAACGCAAAAAAATTAAAACACAATTGTCAAAAGGCATTCTTTCATAATTTCTGTATAAAAATTATTAATAGTATATGTTTTATCTTCCAACCCCTCTGCCCCCCCATCCCCCCTAAAAAGTAAAACATCTCCTTGGTCGAAAACATTACCTGACGTCATGTAAAGCTGCAAGTTCAACATGATTGTAACAAATCAATTCTGGAAAAATAAAAATATACCTACTGTTATTTTCGGTCCCTGTTTTTTTATCCTAATAACACTCATTAAATTAACAAGATTAATAAGATTTGCTGAAAGAAGATTAAGTACCATCTAAGGCCTCTTAGATTACAGGACTCGATAAAGACTTAGCCTGCTGATGGTACTTAAAGAGATCGGATCTAGGCTCTATAATGCTTCTTAAGAAATTAGCTCTGTGAGCCTTCCTCTGGCAAATCAATACAGATTAACACATTCTCTCAACAAACTATCTTCAAATATATATATTTTCTTTAATATTTTTTCAACTACTGTTTATCATAAAATTGTTTGGAGATTTAAACTTCCAGTCGTGTCTCCTTACGTTTTCTAAACATTGCTTACCCATTTTTGAGCCGTCAGGACCGCGAACAGACGAATATATATATATATATATGTTGTTCATTCGGCATCTGTCTCCAGCGGTCTTGCTCCTCCTGTCATCCCAATATTTCGCCGGATTCCTCCCGGCTTCTTCTGGCACTCACTCATCCTTGCTGGTTGGTAAGGGAAGGATGAGTGGTAAGGGAAGGATGAGCACTTCCCTTACCAACCAGTAAGGATGAGTGACTGCCAGAAGAAGCCGGAGAGGAATCCGGCGAAATATTGCGATGACAGGAGGAGCAAGACCGCTGGAGACAGATGCCGAATGAACAACACATTTAATTCCCAGCGAAGTAGCTTAAAAAACAACATATATATATATATATATATATATATATATATATATATATATATACATAGCTTTCCGAGCGTTTTTCGAAGAAAATAAATGAGTAATGTCCGATTCTGTAGGTTTTCTGAGCATCTTAGCTCATTTCATAACAAGATTTTTTGGCGTTGGTGTTTTAATTGTTCACAAAATATTTACTATATCTACTCCGAGCTTTTCAAATGACGCTAGAATGTAAACCCGCTTAGATGTCAACTAAAACCGATGTTTTCAGTTTGTCTCTATCATACCTGACTCCGTTCTAATTGCAAAGGTAGATGTTGATTATAGGACGTTGGCGGTAAAAGGAAGGATTGGTAAGAAGAAGCCGAGAGGCTTGAGTCGGTATTACAGGGGCTTTAGTGGGGCTTATACTGCTTCATGTGATTGGATATTGACTCCAGATAGTCATAAAGCCTCCGCAAGAAAGGATCATGAGAATTTATGAGAACTGGTCGTTACACTTTAGTCAAGACTAGATTTCTAGTCATTTATCTCTGACGGTATTTAGAACACAGCTTTCTTAAGTTGGCGTTTGAAGTAGTACTTACAAGCCCGCCCGAGCAGACTTTATTCCGGACACAAACTTAGCTTTCATCGGGCTCATCTGAGGAGAAATTGTTTTGAAAAAAATAAACTAAATCGGTATTTGACCCGTGTTGGCCGGTGTTTTTGTCGCGTTAGGACGGCCACACACTATGAGGTAGACCGGACAGGTACACCCGTGAGGTGCACCTGTCCGGTCTACCTGTGACCCACACTGTTCAGGTGTACCGGACAGGTTTGTCAGTTTTCAACATGGATCCTCCAGGAGATGATCTACTTTATCTCTCTCTATTTGCAGTAATATTTGAGACACGTAAAAACAAACGAAAAAACGCAAACAATGGTGTAAGGAATGGTTGCAGAGAAGAAATAAATTCACCCATATCAATCTGCTGAACGAATTAAGAGATGAACCAACAGATTGACGCAATTATCTGCGCATGAACGAATCAGTTTACATAGAATTATTGTCACTTGTATCCCCTTTCATTAAGACGAAATATACACAAATGAGGGCCGCTATATCTCCACACGAAAAACTAACAGCTACTTTGAGAATCTTGAGGAGTCAATTTTCCTCTACTTCTTTCGAATCTTAGATCGAAAACTGTTAATTTTACTTTTAGCCATACTCTCGTTTGCATTTGGATATATTTTCTGCAGTTTGTATACTAATTTGCGATATGCAGCATCCCTTTTATTTCTATTGTGAAAATCATCGTCTTTTATTTTCCATAAACATGGTTCATTTTTATTAATTTCGATGAAATCACTAAGAACTTCGTTAATTTTATGAGACATTTTAAACTTTAAACTGATTCCATAAATAAATAAATAAAAAGGCTACAACGGTAAAACAAATCAACACAAATCAGAGTTGCAAAAAACTGAGACCTCATCAGGTACACCTGACAACCCCCACACACACATGAGGACTACTCGCCTGTGAGGTGGAAATAATCGAATTTTCATCAGGTGTGAGGTCGCCGGAAAGGGTAGAGTGGGGGTAGCAAAGTTCCGCCACAGACTATGAGGTAGACCGGACAGGTGCACCGGACGGGTGAACCTGTCCGGTCTACCTCATAGTTTGTGGCGGCCCTTAGATATTATACTCAACTAGTGAGAAACGTGTTAAAATAAAAAAATGCTAAAAGAAAAATCAGTCCATTAGGTTAGGGTTTATTCCAGAACAAAATTATCTTGTTCATTACGAATGAAGGGCCAGGGGGAAAAACGATGAATATCACTTTGTTTTTCGAAATGGACATTTCTGTGCCATCTACTAGCCATAGAAGAGTACTATCAGCCTGCAAATTCTTACGGGGGAAAAACAATGAGAAGAACCCTAAAGACGCTGTGCATTATGATACTTTGAGGTCGATTTTCAACAACCATTTCAATATTTCCTTTCGTTGCCTCAAGAAAGATACGGGAGCACCTATAATATGGAGAGACTCTTAAAAATCATTACAGCGGGCCAGTTTCAATTCCTGAGGCCAAGTTCAATGATTTGCAACACCTTTGCAAGTTTCTGATTAAACCAGCTTCAAAAACAGTTCATGAAAATTTGTCAGGAACACCTACCACTAAAAATAACGTCGAAGATACATACCTGGATTACCTTCCAGATGAAAAAGATTAGACGTTGAAGGTAAACATATAATAATGTGTTATCTAAAAAAAAAAAAAAACTATTTAATTTTTTTAATAAAAAGTTCTCTGGATTTGTCCAATTTTGTTCACAAAATACATGCATTTTTTCCTTGATTTAAATTATTTGCAACTTGAACTACCCAAAACAATTATTTAATTATTACAACAATTATTTGATTATGGACACATGTGGGAGTAAAATAATCCCAAAAAGAAACTCGGTTAGGATTGTAAACATAGGAAATTTGGAACATGAAAATTATTTCTTTTATTTTTCTCAAAATGGCTTTCTAGTGACATTCAATCCTCCTGGACCTTCAATTATAAAATAGCGAAACTATTTATTTATATTTTGTATTAATGTAGGTTATGTTAAGCACTTTAATTATTAAAGGTTAATATGCCATGAAAAAAAAAAAAAAGTGAAAAGGAAATTTTTGGAATTCCACTAGTAATGTGTTCTAAAACATGTGTTCAAGTAGATCCACATCTGTTTACAGTTCTAGGCATTCTTTCTGTCCAAGGCCAACTCCTTGGTGTCATTGTTTAAGTCAGGTGGCTCAGGTGTCCCAGTAGCACAATCCTTTGTCTAATAACTTTCAGAATCAAATAGCGAGACGTCCTTTAATCTAAAGAAATTAAGCCAATTAGTAAAATATAAAAAAAAAATACCAATAAAATTGTCCATAAGAAAAAAAAACAACAACAAACAAATGTATAAATAAATCAAATATTGACTTTCAAAGTAAGAAACATTATCACAAAATGTCTATATTAATAATACATATCAAAACTTGCCCAGGTAAAAATTAATAGTCATTTGTGTACATGCACTATCATATATGCATATATACAAAGTCATCCCATAATTTATGTCGGTTTTAATATTCTGTATGTTTATCTTTATAGGTATTACTAATCCCTCCTGTTCAATTTATTTTTGTTTACATTTTTTTTTTATTATAGCATTAAATACACTTATATTTATCATGTTTTGGTTGGTGAAACGTATTAATTCTGTGCTGAAATTTAATTTGCAATGATTCTCTAAGACACTACTTACGCCATGTTCGGAAATCGATAAAGGAGAAATTGCTGGTTCAACTTATCGAAAACTTGTAGAAATTGAGGAAAACCATCCATCACTTATCATTAGACGCGGTATTTTATTCTATCATGACAATGCGAGGCCCTATGTTGCACAACAGACATTGCAAAAATTGAAGGACTTTGCTTGGGAACGTATTCCTCGGCCATTATATTCCCCAGTAGTCCGAGAGCTAGTAACCGCACGTTTCATGAAGTGTTTTATGCACCTTGAAATTTTGCTATAATGTACCTCTTGGGTTGATAAGAAGGTGTATATGTGTTGGCTAGATTTACCGTGGAACACCAGGCACTGCGCATTGGGGAAAGGTGCAAAAAAATATTTCCCAAAACTAGAGTTTTATTCAGACGCCAAGTATCTTTAATGTAAAATTAAGACAATTTTACAATGAATATTAAATAAGGCAGCCTCTTTTAAGGGGTATAACATGTAAAAAAAAATGAGAGTTTTATTCATGCTGCAATTTAAACCGAAACAGCTGTACAAGATCATGTGAGCAAGAACCAATGAGTCCGCAGGGAACAACCTCAACTGCGCGGTGCTCTCATTCACTCGCACGGTTACACGCAGTGTATTGCAGTCTATCATAGGCAACATTTATTTTTATGTTTCCTGATAATTAAACCCCACAAAAGTGTCTGCCCTTTTGCAATTATTTTCAAGTATGTTTATTGAAGACGCTGTTTAAATCGCAGCGTGAATAAAGCACTTCATTTAATAGTAAAAATAAAAACTTGGTACTTTGGTTTTTTTTTTATTTATATTTTATCCCCCATATAAGTGTCTGCCTTATTTATTATTCATTGTAAAATTGCCTTAATTTGCAATTTTGTTACATTAATGATAGTTGGCTTATGAATAAAACACTATTTTTGGGGCATATTGTTTTGCACCTTTCCCCTATGTTCCAAGGTATGTCCAGGAAACACATACTTACCTTCTTATCTACCCCAGAAGTATAGTATAGCAAAATTTAAAGGTGCATAAAACACTTCATGAAAAGTGCGTTACCAGCTCTCCGACTACAGGCTTGGGTCTTCAAGTTATCACCTTTTCTGCAGTCTCCAAAACTGATTAGGCGGTATTAACTTGAATTCAGTCGATGAAGTGAAAAACAATGTGTTAGCTTTCTCCAATCAAAAATCAAAGCATTTTTTTCAGAAAAGGCATTCAAGATTTGGTTTGAAGATGAGAAACTGTTATACAACAAGATGGTAAATACATTTCAGAAGCCCGGTGGCCTTGAGAGTTAAGGCGTGAAGACTTAACACCCCAAGGGGTTGTGGGTTCTAGGGGTGGTGGCTTTTCTTTAGAAAAAAGAAAAGGCATCAGCCCTATCCTGGCTAGAAGAGTTTGGTAACCTGCAGGTAACCCGTCCTAAAATTCTTAGTTCTTAATAAATGGACGCTAATATTTAAATAAATATATACATTTCAGATTGAATGTGTTTCATTGATTTTATCCTATACCTTATAGAACCCCATTAAAACCCGACATTACTTATGGGATGACCTGGTATATTATAGTGCACATGTACAAATAACTATCAATTTTAACCAGGGTAAGTTTTGATGATTGGTGGACACAATTGATGGGGGAAAATGGGTAATTGTGATGTTTAGGGTCCTGGTAACGGATTTTTTTTCTGCTTGTCCTGTGAGGTATTTGGATGCACAAAACAAGAATCCCTTTAAAACAATTCACTCTTTTTTTTTTAACGGATTCGTGTTTAGTGCATCAAAATACCTCACAGGACAAACAGAAAAAAAAATCGGTTACCAGGACCCTAAACTTCACAATTACCAAAAAATGAGTGCAACCTGAATAGATAGAACAAAGTAGAAATATTCATTCAGAAGAATAGTATATTCTGGTTCAAATTAAAGAATATAACTATTTAAAAATATATTTAAACATTTATATAGCATATACGTTTAATGTTCTTTAAGTTTTATTATTCATAATTATAAAGTTGATAGTATAATCATCTTTACTGCGGACGGATATATTTACTTGAGTGTTTGGTTCATAAGAAAGTTCAAGAAGATATTATAATTGTGTTATTCTTTGAGCCGACTTTGGAAGTTGTTGGTATTATTTTGCAATTTGCAGAAGTTATAACTATGAATATAAAGTCAACTGGAGCTTGATATTGCTAATCAAACTTGAATATTTTAAGCGGAAGATTATGACTAACCAATAAACTGGGCAAACATTATGCAAGTTAGTGATAAAATTGGACACAAGTAATATGTTTTAAAATATTGTTCGATTGAGAGGAGATAGTTGACCGTTGTTAATGCGAAGGTAGAATTTGTCAGGGTTAGGTAGTGGTATCTTAATAAAATTACATTTTGTATAGGAATATGCGTTTTATTGTTTGCCAATGTTTCGGCTTGAAATAGGATCCTTCATCAGGGCGCTAAAACAAGTAGGGCAGAGTTAATACTAATATATGTACAAAAAAAAAGTCAAAACCTGATACAGGGTAAGTGATACATTTGGTAAGTGGTGTTATAGCTAGGGCTTAAATTGGAGTTAGATCAAAACTTGTTTAAGACATAAATGGGTAACATATATTATATTATGTTACCCATTACATTATATTATATTATATTTTGTTACCCATTACATTACATTATATTATATTTTGTTACCCATTACATTATATAATATTATATTTTGTTACCCATTACATTATATTATATTATGTTACCCATTACATTATATTTTGTTACCCATTACATTATATTATGGTACCCATTACATTATATTATATTATATTTTGTTACTCATTACATTATATTATGGTACCCATTACATTATATTATATTATATTTTGTTACCCATTACGTTATATTATATTAGATTTTGTTACCCATTATATTATATTATATTATGAATAATGTATTATATTATGAATGAATGAAATAGCCTTTTATTTCGTCAACAAATATTTACAGTTATTTACAATTACTTTACTTTAGCAAAACTAAACTTTTATACAGTTAATTATTTATTTACAAATTATTTCCCATGTAACAAAAGAAATGCAAAGCAGTTTAAAGTAATTAGTACCGAAACAATCAAAATGTATTTTGTTTCGAACTTTGTGCCATAACTTTGTTATTAGTTGTCCAAATTAAAATCTGATTGCATAATTGATTTCGGTGTAAAAAATCCTTTAAAATGATGTATCGGAAGGTGTATGGTCCCATTTGAAATTTCAAAGTTGTATAGGGTTTGGGGGGAATTTTTTTTCCCAAAAACAGATCAAAATCTTAAACTAGACTAAAAATTATGAAACACGTATTTTTTGGTTTTATTATAACGTTATCCGTTCAAGAGAAATTCAGCCGGGCCTTCTAAAAAGGACACCCTGTATAATGACAATTAAATAGGAAAAAAAATCAAACAAACATTGAATATTATATTATATATGTTACCCATTTAAGTCTTAAACCAGTATTGATCTACCTCTAGTTAAAGCTGTAGCTATAGCAACACTTACCAAATGTATCACTCAGCGTGTCATGTTTAATATTTTTCTGTTTTGACTTTTAGCGCGGTTCCTCCCTCCCCCATAGGGAGGAACCCCGCTTCTAAGATTGATCTGGAAGTGCCGACAAGAAAATTTTGCGTTTCAGAACCCCTAGAGACCGAAAATGATGGTGGTTAAAATTTGTATATATATATATATATATATATATATATATATATATATATATATGTGTATATATTTATATATATAAATATAGAAATTTCATCAAAATCGGACCATTCTTCTTCGACCTAGAGAGCGAACAGACAAATATATATATATATATATATATATATATATATATATATATATATTTGTCTGTTCGCTCTCTAGGTCGAAGAATGGTCCGATTTTGATGAAATTTGGTACAAAAATCTTTCGTCTAATTTGAAAGGTCAAGTTCGTTAACTAGCAAAATCCGCCCTTTGGAAGATGGCGTTTGGGGCGAAATTCGCGGGAAAAAAATCGTAACGCTTACGTTTTTGAGTTCATAAACTTGTAAGTACTCGTTTTATATGCCTCTTGGGCTAGGAAAACGAATGAAACCATTTTCAAGGCGATAGCTTTAACCGTTTTCGAGAAAATTGGAAAAATAGTTTTTGAATACCGTTTTTGGTTTGGGTACTTAGAATCATGGGATTCAGTTGAAACATTTTCTGCACGTTCTACTTTCATTAAAACTAATATGTTGAAATTTTGGTTACGTTTGGAGTTAAGGAAGGGTTAGAATAAAATATTTTATTAACAGACATAAAAAGTTTTGGTAACTTTGTATACTTTTCTTAATATCTCGAAAAAGGTTTAGAGTCTTTAAACGGAAGACTACCATTAGAAAGCCTACTAAATGCTCTACAAAAAAGGTGCTGATGAAAGTTTTGATTAGGCGATGTCAATCGGATAAATAAGTGCTTAAACCTTGAAGTAATTGATTTCGTTTATTCGAACGGTTCTTTTTGTCTGTTTTTATTCCTTGTTATTTTTTAATTGCTTATAGTTGGATAATGTATTTGAAAATAAAGCAAGTTAAGAAAAATAAGAAAAACAATTTAATGTTAGAGATTTGGATTTCCAAGATATAGCTTTTCAACTGCCTAGCGGGGTCCTTCCTAGGGAGTGTTGGCCGACCCATCCAGGTAAGATCGTAAATCAAGACCTTTCTAGAAATGTGGACCCAAAATAATAACAATTTCTATTTTAATCATTCTAAATGAGTCTAGGGATAAGAACGGAACCGCGCTAAGATGATGCAGTTCCTGCGAGTCGGACTTTTTTTTCTGTATATATAAGTTAGTATTCACTGTTCTACTTGTTTTACAGCTCGTATGAAGGCTTGAATTTCAAGATGAAACGTTGGCAACTAATAAAGCTCATTTTCCTACATTATCAAATTTGTGATCTCTTATTTTATTCTGAACAGATTAAAAGATTACCCTTAACAATGTTCTTAGACAAGGACATTAATTCAATTTAAAAAGAATTCGAGTGTTGCCTTTTTTTCTGGAATCCTTAGGAAGAAAATTTTCTTTGAGCATATTAAAAAATAAAAATAAAAAGAGAATTAACTCCAGTGAAGAGGAAAGGCATTCCTCTCTTTTTACTACTTTTTCCTCAAAGTTAGCTACGACATTCTGGAATACTTTGCTGAAACTAGCATTCATTTAAAACGCCAGCATTCACTTTTTCTGGACGTTCTTCCGAGTGTGTCTTTCAAATAAATAGCTTTTTATTCCAGCTAGCAGACCAGTTAACAGCTTCAATGTTAACAAAAAAATACACCATGATGACGTTTTATCTGCTCCGTTAGGGAAAAAAATAATTTATTAATGAAATTTCTGTCTTTTAGTAAAGAAAAAAAAATGCTAAAAGCAGTTACTTTATGCTAAAAAACAACGGGTCAAATGCCAAAGGAAGCAAGAAAATTTATAATAGAGTGCATAAAACGTCCAAAAGAAGCCATGTGAATTGTGTACTTAACTTCACATGAAATTATAAAATAAACAGTAATTTTCTCGAGAAAACAAATTACAAAAACAAATACAAAAAAACATATATTATTTATTCTTCTTGCAGATGGCCCAAAATATCTAAATTATTTTTTATCTTAGAAGGCATGAGGTTGTTAAAGCAGTCTTCCTGTCTTCATACTACTTTATTTAATAGGACCGACATGTTTCTTGCATATTTTCGCACCTCTTCAGGAGCACTTCTTGCTTGGAAGTCCTCTCTTTACCATGTACTCGCTCTGGAGTTTTAAGCCACACTCCAGAGCGAGTACATGGTAACGGGAGGACTTCCCAGCTGCTTTAACGACCCAATGCCTCCTCAGATAAAAAAGAATTTATGTATACATATATATATATATATATATATATATATATATATATATATATATATATATATATGGGAGGCGAGGTTAGCTCAGTGGTAGAGCACTGGACTAATAAGCCGGAGGCCTGAGTTCAAATACCGAGCAAGCACTAAAGATTTTTTCTTCTAGTGTCTTCGTTCATGGGTTGAATTCGGCCTCCCTGACCGTCCCTAGGCCGACCCAGCCGTTATTTAATTAATTAAATAATGGGTACCTTGGGTGCTAATGACTCTAGCAGTCGAAGCGGCCAAGGGGAAAATCAGGCGGACGGAGCATAGTACTGACCACACTACCTCCCTAGTGTGCCGTATGGTCATGAATCAGATACCTCTATAGTATCTGCCCCTCAGGGCCCTCGTGGCCTGTTACGGGACTGATTTATATATATATATATATATATATATATATATATATATATATATATATATATATATATATCCACGTATACAAATAAAAACACTTATAAATATACATACAAAATTTGGAAATTGGTGAAAATATTAGAAGCTTGATGAAAAAAAACGAAGAGTAAGGTACTAAGTGTATGAAATGTTTGAAATGAAATGCCTATTGAAAGAGAGAGTGGTTTAGCAGCTCTTCGGCCAGTATTTATATTCTGTCCCACGGAACGAGTAACTTTCTACCAGACTCACCTTCATCGAAACAGGTTATCAACACTTTAGTATAGTAGTCATGCAACATTCTTACAGGCGGTTGAACAATATTATAGGTCATATTCAACATTCTTTACTTTCAGGAGACGCTTGAGCCTTAATCGAGGATCACTATACGAGGATGTTCGAAAAGTAGTGCAAATATGAACGACAAGATAAATGGCCATCGGCCATAGCCTCGATAAATACACCGGTTCTAGAAGATCACCGAAGTTAAGGGACGCCGCACAGTGGTGCCGAAAGCCCGATTTTGGGGGAAAAACCTCTAGGTACTTGAACCCTTATGATTTTGTATCATTTTTAAGGTATATTTTAGTCCTTAGTCGAATGTGACTTTTACCAATTCGATAGAATTCTTATTTTGGAAGATAAACGGATTTTATATTTCAAAAACCGTGAAAAACAGAAAGTATTCAATTTAAAAAAGTCATATTTTATTCAATTGGTAGAGATATGTATCCTTCCAAATGTATTTTCAAGTGCTGAGTTGAAAAAATTAACAAAGAATGTAATACTATTAGCTGTTCTCAACTTATTCATCTTTATTAAAATTTTCGCGTATGACGAATAGATTTTGTCATTTTTACACGAACTATTAGGAAGATTTCATTGTAAATATTCAGTTAATTGCTATCTCAAACTGTTCATCTATCTGCAGAAAATAATAATAGTAACTCCTCTTCACTACTAATCGCATCACTAATTTCAAACCTTAATTTTATTAGGATGTGCACACATACGGCCGAGTACGGTGATGTAATTTATAGGAAAGCAACTTCAAAACATGTACTTTTAGGTACAACTATGCGGAGAGGATAGCTAAGTACCGCTTTTTTTCTACACCAAATAAATTACGGAGTTTCATCACAGATATCTTCTTAACCTAAATGCACCAAGTTCATGGTACATTTTGGCAAAAAAGAAAATTCGTCTAAAAGCTACATATACTCGTGAGACTTCCTGGGTAATGCCAAAGTTTTAGGAATAAAATAAGTGTTATCAAATATTGTTTAACTTTTCACTAAAAACTGTGATATTTTTACTTAGCGAGAAAACGGTCAACTAAATGGTGTTTTGTGGTCACACCAATTAATGAAATGAAAAAAGCAATATTAGAGCAGTATTCTACAACTAATTAGGTATGTAAAAATGTTAGTTCAAACACGAATGAATACCTTCAGTATTGGAGGTTTTTTCCTTCTCGGCACCACTGTGCGTGAGCTATTGGATGGGTGACCGACAGGGAAAACCACGCGGCCATTTAAGGGTGGCAACCTATAGATATTATTCTATTTGACATGAGGAAAGACTATGTGAGACTGATATGGCCAGTTCTCGTAGCTATGTCCTGTTTTTGCATTAAATACGATGGTGTTAATAGGGGTATCCAATTTTAACAAGACTTTTTGACAACTTCATTTTTTAATTAACTGTTGTGACTCAAACTTACTAATTATGTTTTAATGCGTGGAGCGACCACCCTCTGCTAAAAGAGGCAGCTTTTCAACTTTTGTAGTAGTTTCTCTTGCTGAAGTCGAAATTTCTGGAATAGAAGCTTTTGGACCTCCTGTAGTTCGGGTTTTGTGTGTAGAAGAAGAGCCCGTAATTCGGTACGCCCTTTTGAGAAGATGGTTTGTTTTGCCTTCCCCACCACACTATTGGCCGAATACCTCCACGGCATGCCTTCAAAAGGAGGTAGCAACCTTTTTATAGTGGGCTTTCTCATTGTTATCCACCGTGGCTACTCTCTACCGGTCGACGACATCGCTCAACGGTATCATCACTCTTGTCCTACTTAAATATGCAAAATAGCTCGAGAGATATATCAAAGGTTACGAAGCTAGGAAGCAAATATCACAATAAGTCAACGTTTATTATGCAATTTACGGTCATAGCTTCATGGGATTCTTCTGACATAACATGACCTATGGGAGCTATGAAACTGTAACAGTTAATCTTCATCTTCCCATTATATATATATATATATATATATATATATATATATATATATATTTGTTAAATTATCTATTTCATCTTTATATAACGTGAGATTTCCTCGTCATTGTGTTTTAATGTCTCGTCGTAAGTTTTTTTTTTTTACATCAATCAATTCTTTAATTTTTCTGTTTCCCGGCAGGTAAGGCCTTATCATAAGACCTAGTATCTAAAATTATTGGGTATTGAGTGGAAGAATATTCGTTTTACGCTGTGATTTGACCATTAGCGTAATAGATAACTTATTGGAGCGCAAAACTGATTGGAGTTTAATCTCTAGCCTAGCGAGTCAATGCTTTAAAAAAATAAAGATTTTGAAAAATATTAGATATACTAAGAAGTCAAAGGGTCTCCCCGTGGTCTAGTGGCTAACCCCTTAGTTTCCCAAGCGGGAGATGGTGGGCTCGATTCCCGCCGGCACGCTCGAAAAACCGCCCAAACGCGCTTAAAACTCTATGACATTTGATATTGTTGATTTAGAAACCTGAAATTACAATATTTCAACTAGGACAAGATTTTTCATACGAATAACTTCAGACATTTTTTCAGTTGACTACACTGACTTCAGTACTGCAAATCCATATTCGATTTGATTCCAATGTCTACATAGAGATAACGCGCGTCTGTCTTACCGAGTTCCTTCACCTCTAGCACCGAAGTAGGCAGAATTATGCAGCTAATTTCAGTCTGTGGTATTTCTATACATGCCTACGAAATATTTATAAAGCTATATGACAAAACGAAATTTGATACGTGTAATTTATTTACTTTTTCAGTATCCCCGTCCATGAAGGCGATTCGAAAAATACAAAAATATTTTTTTTTGCCCTTCGAACATCCCATTAAAACAAGAAAAAACATGCGTCAACCTAATCGGCCTGAAAAAGTAAAGTTGAAGGAACGATTTTGAACGCCGGTGAGAAGAGAAAACTCCTCGCTGCCACTTGGATGTCGGCTCTGAAACAAAACCATGGTTGGGATTCGGCTTAGACAAAACCACAGATTTTCATAAAAATCTAAAATATATATGATGATGATTAGATAGTTAGCCGTCGAGGTGATAAGTAAAGATGGGATGGTTGGGATTTGACTAAATAAACCTCAATATGATTTTGTTTTAAAAAATCTATATTTCGGACCAAAATTTAGGAAAGGGTAGGCTTTTTTTATTGTCTTTGTAAGTTTATCAGTCAGTCCAGGTGTAAATGGTAGAGATCGGAACATTTGGGAACTCCTGGACTGACTGATAAACTTACAAAGACAATAAAAAAATCCTACCCTTCCCTAAATTTTGGTTTGAAAACTACCAACAAACTCAAAACCCTCTATACCAAACCCAAAGATCCCATCCCTTTTGAACAAACCACCCGTTGTGTTTACCAAGTCCCTTGCCAAACCCCTTCCTGTAATGGTGTATACATAGGAGAAACCATAAATGACATTCACTCACGTCTTACACAACATAAACGAACCATCACTAATAAAGAAATAGATAAATCTGCACTTGCTAAACACGCCATTACGGAAAAACACACTTTTAACTTTGACGACACGAAAATTCTTTCTACACAACGAAACAAAAAAAGACTACAGATCTCGGAATGTGTACACATAAACTTAAACAAAAACAACATAAACTACAAAACTGACAAACAAGGCATTTCTCCTATGTACGCTAATATTTTCCAAAAACTCTCCCGACCTCCCACCTAGATTTGTCCCATGCCCCTTGGGTATCCTTCCATTAACACCTTTTTCTCCTTTCCTGTCATAAACATGCCTTTTGATCCTTACCGACCTTTCTCCCACCACCTGCTGTTTTCAGTTACATATACCCCAGTAGATTCCTTTTTCCTTGGACACTTTCACAATGATTACTTAATTGCCAACTTTGGTCTTCCTCTGCCGCTCGGCATTTCCATTGGTATGTAGTATCTTATTTCTTTGACAATTAATTAATGTTACTATTAGCTACTATATTTGTCATTGGTATGAAGTTTCTTATTTCTTTGTAAAATCAATTAATTTTACTAATTACTATTAAAATCAATTATTGTACCTATTTATTTTTTTCATTCTACTCATTCTAAGAATTTATGACGATATGTTCTTTTATAAGTTAATTGTATTTATAGTTCTGTTACCTATCACAATTATAAACTTTTTTTTTTTTTTTTTTTTTTGTTTCTCTGTTAATTTCTTTTTTTGTCATTTTAGCTGACGAAGGCTTCCAATGAGTAGCCGAAACGTCCGAAATATAGATTTTTTAAAACAAAATCATATTGAGGTTTATTTAGCCGAATCCCAACCATCCCATCTTTACCTAAAATATATATGGAGTTAGAGAAATCGTTGCTTGAAATCAGACAGTTTTGGTTTGGTTCTTCTGGCTTTTCCCTTTTTGTCTCCGCTTTTTTTTTTTTTTTTGAGAATCGTTTTTTTGTATGTATAATTTTTTAATTTGTACAAGAAAAGTAAAAAGGAAGCATGTTTTTATTAATTCTTCGTTTTTTAAAATAGCGGAAGCGAGTTTCGCTTGACTACTGCCAGTTTCCTATTCATTGTAGTGGGTAAATCTCGCTTTTCGTCGAAACGTTTTTGCAGGGGGTGTTCAAATTTTTTAAGAAAAAGTATTAACTGTTTCTATTTCAAATTACACTTGGGATAATTACGGAAACGCTTGCTAAGATGAAACAGTTCCTGCGCGTCAGAATTTTTGTGTTCTTCTAAGGGAAAGGGGAAAGCCTTTCTCCTGAATAATTACTAAGATTTAGTGAAAGGCAAAATATTTTTTATTTATTCTTCCATTGATAAGGTGATAAAATAGCGGAAACCTGGTGGCCTTTGGATTGAATGGTAGAATATTCCTTCATTCATAGAGAAAGCGAGTTATTAACGACCCTTTACTATTCTAGTATTTACATAATCCCTTTCCTACTCCAGCCATTCCATTTTCATTCACCAATTAGCTCATTCAATAATTCCTTATTATCATCCCTTCTTATCACCTCTCCTTCTTTTCAATGCTTCGTCTCGCAGGATAACTGGGCCTTATTAATCTTGTAATAGGTTTCTCTCCCCTCATATCTCCAAGTGAATACAAAGACAATTATACCCAAGTTCGTTCTGAGTAATAATTAATTAAAATTCTTCGCTGGTAGAGATATGTCGCACAGTGGGGAAAATGAGGAAAAAAACTCCATAATTCTATGTCCATTTATGGAATTCATTTTTAGAGTGTTTTATCCTTGCATAGTCAAAGAATGAATTCCATACGGAATTTTTAAAAATGCTGAAATCATAATTTTTGTTGCTGTGGTAAGATAATTGAAATGCTTTTTACAGTAAATTTGATTGATCGGTGTTTTTCGTCCTTTATGAAGATGAATCCCTACGCGATGATTCAGAGATGGAGTTGCGGTTACAAGAGTAAATTTCTAAGAGAAGTGTCTCTGATGGTGCGATGTTGGTGGTGTGGCGATTAAGTAGCCAAAGGATACTTGTCTAAATTTGATAACGGACAAGCTTGGCTTAGTCCGAATAAGTATTTTGTTTGATCATTAGGCCTTTTTGTAGAAGTCACTTGAAGGTCAAATCCACAAAAAAAAGAAGAAGTTTTTGAGGTACCTGAGTCAGAACCCGCAGGTTGTTTGACTCACACTGCCTCCCAGAAAATGATTTTTTTCAGATTTTTCTACCTCTATTTGAGGTTCAAATGACCTTGAAATTACCTCTTGAAAAAAAGCGTAAAGGTCAAACAAACTACGGATTCAGACTGAGGGACCTACATATGCATGATTTTATTCGGATTTTTCCTACGGAATTTTCTTTATTTGACCATCAAATAACCTTGAACCTGATGTGATAAAGTCAAAGGATACAATTACGACCAAAAGAAATTATTTTTTCTGAACTAATGGTTTAACCCTCTGTAAATTTCGCCGCCATTTCCAAATTTGTGAAAGAGTGGAATAGAATAGACTTTAACTAAAATAAAGAATAAATAAAAACCCTTGAACATTCCTTTCCTCTAACCTAGAAAAAATAAGAGGCAATGGTCAGCCTCACTAAGCCTTCCCAACAAAAAAAATATTGTGGTTTAATTTAATTGATTTTTAAGGTTTTATGACACATTTTTACCAATTTCGGGAGGGGCTGCAGCCCTTTCCACGGGTCGATCTCAGTCGGAGAATAACAGTTTAAAATTTCAAATGTTTTTTTATTTATTTTAACGGTTCTTTGCGTATGTTTTCATGAGTTCTTTATTTCTTGTTGTTCTCCATGGAACCCGCTCATCGTTATCTACGATATCCCAAAAACCCTATAATAACCACACCGCTTTAAGTGATTTTTTTTATTTTTATTTATTTATTTTAAATACATCAACTCGACAGCCGAATTACAACACTCTGCAGGTCTTAGTGAATGTTTTTTTTCTTCAATATATATTGTGTTTGTAAACTCTTTGAATTAATTTTTCCGCACTTTCGAGCTAAAGAGTCACCAAGAATGATAACGCAGTTTGACTAGTAGCCAAATTATCTTTTTCGACTTGATATCCACATCATGACATTCGTGTGTGATGATTCATTGATTTTTAAGATGTAAACTTTAGTGAGTAGCCAACTCTAGGTGAGCGAATTCCGTGATAAATGGTACTATAAATTATCCTGGTTGTTTTGTAGAGTTTGGTTTGGAAGTGGCAGGCAATATATTGGTTATGGAATGGTATTGGCAGTAGGCTGGCTGCCAGCTCGTCTCGCCCTTTAAGGACAATCCTACCCCATTCCTAGCACCTTTTTATAATATTTATCATCCAATATTATCATTGTCTCTCTCTCTCTTCTCTCTCTCTCTCTCTCTCTCTCTCTCTCTCTCTCTCTCTCTCTCTCTCCCTCTCTATCTCTCTCTCTCTCTCTCTCCCCCCCCCTCTCTCTCTCTCCCCACTGTCTTTCTCTCTCTCACCACCGCAACACCGTTTTTGGGGGAGATTGTAGTGCCTTAGTCTTCGCGTTAATAGGCTTCCAGATCCTTCCCCTCTTATAGGTATTCTATGGAAAACGATTTCTTTAACCGTTTCTGAGCAAAGTGCTTACAATTTCTGGGTACTCAGAAAGAGATTGAGTTGAAAATCGACCCAGATGTTTGAAATTCATCTAAACTAAGATATTTAAATGTTGGTTACTTTTGGAGTTAAGGAAGTATTAGGAAAACAATATTTTGGAACCATACGTGAGCAGTTTAAGATTTTCTTAAATACCTCGGAAATAGTTGACAAATCATTAAAATTATCCATTCAAATGCTTAGTAAATTCTTTTCAAAAAAGATTGTCTAGGAACTTTCCATGGGCTTATATAGAAAATAATTTCGGGAGGGGCTGGGAGAATATGGGGGGGCTGAGAGCATTTGGGTGGTATGGAATACTAGCAATCTAGAATTTGAAATAGTTAGCCAGTTAAAACACTATTACACCCAAAAGAAATTATTTTTTCTGAACTTGTGGTTTATCCCTTTGATGCATGATTTTTTCTTTTCTCATAAAAAAAATCTGAGAGGCAGAAATAGGCCTCAGGATAACGGGAAAAATACGGAAAAAAATTAATCGAGTTTTTTTTGTCTCGAGAAATTTATGAAAAACTGAAAGATGCCTGTAGGTATCATTGTGCATATGGGGAGGAATGTTTTGTGAATGAACATGTATAATTTACGTTTATTGAAACATAAAAAGGATTTATGAGTTAAATTTAAAAAGAACTCTCTTCTCTTTTCATCAAAATGACAAATGGTAATCCTTGAAACATGATTTGCCTTTAGTTAAACACAAATAAAGTTCACATTTATCACAGTAACCACAAATTTGGTTCTTGCAGTTTACCTCCCTGCATCTCATCTTCTGAGATACATGAGGCAGTACATCCTCAAACAAATCTGAGAAGGGACCATTCAAATCGTCGCCATTTACCTCTAAAACATTGGCTGAAAATGCGCGAAGGCTCACTATCATCTGGTGCTGTGATTATATGAAAAATCTGTTTCTCTTCTCGTCATTATCGATCAGATAATGGGATCCATCGCTCGGACCTCAGTACCAGATGCATGATGGTGCCCACAGGAAACAAATGAACAACCACAAAAATTGACACAAAAAATAAAACTTCTATAGAACGAACTTTCCATTCGTAAAATACACCACCAGTACTAAGGAGTACGATTTTTTTTAAGTCAGAATGGACGTTTTTAATAATATTGTGGCCTTGCGAAACAGGTCCCCTCGGGGTCAGAAACGAGACTTCTGGTTTTGTCAACATTAACTTGTTTATTCCTTCTCGGGAACAAAGAACAAAGGTCAAAATCTTCCAATCCCATTGACACTTGTTGATGCTTACAGGGACCGAAATATAACTTGAAAAAAACTCAATATAGTGCTCTGGGAGTGTAAAATTTAATATGATGCCTGCAGGCATCATGATGCAACAAAGGGTTAATTTAACCCTCTGTGAATTTCGGGGTATTTTTTAAATTCGTGAAGGAGTGGAGAAGAATAAAACACATTAACGAAAATAAAGAAAAAATAAAAGCCTTTGAACATTCATTTCCTCTATCCCAGAAAAAATAAAAGGCAATGGTGAGCCTCAATCTGACTTCCATAAGAAAGTGGTTTAATTTAATTTATTTTTTAGGTTTTTATGTCACATTTTTACCAATTTCGGAAAGAGCTGTCCCCTCAGCCCCCCCCCTCTTATATACGCCCATGTAACTTTCCACGGGCCGATCTCAGTCGGAGAATAACAGCTTAAAACTTAACTTTTTTTTTTTTTCTTATAACGGTTCTTTTCGTATGTTTTCCTCAGTTCTTTATTTCTTGTTGTTGTAGTAAGAGGCCGAGTGAGACTAATTTTCACCACTTCAAGATGTCATTCAAGTTGATATAAAGTTTCACTAAGTTCGACAGCCTCTTTGCAATAGTGGCTAATCGATTGATAAGATATCGACTCGATATGAGTATATAAAGGCTGAGCAGAAGAAGACGATAGAGACTGTACTGCGGACAGCGGTCTGGTCCCCGTTATTAGGGAAGCCTTCACGCTCTGGTTACCTCTCTCTCTCTCTCTCTCTAGATCCATCCTCGGCTCTCTCTTTACACCTCGATCCTCTCAAGGGCTATTTCAGCGGAGAGAACCTTTTACAAGAGGGATTTCATATAAAGGATTCAGTAAACAAAACTTTAATGTACAATATATCCTCCCAGAGGCAAGTTTGTTTTAAAATATTAAAAGAAGAAATTTGTGTTGATTGTGCGCTTCAAGCGTTGAGTACTAATGTACGCTGATTATATGAGCATTATTCAAATAGTTTTAACATTATTGTCCCTTGGCGATATAATAAAGGCGGCGAACTTTTTTTAAATTTTTTTCATCTTGGAATGACTAATGGAATAAAGAGGAAATTAATGCTACCAAAATTAAATTCTGAATTTCAAAATTTAATGTTAAAATTATTAATTTTATAGAGACAAAATCATTACCGTCCGCTGTCCCTGAACACATTTATTACACTTTACTATTTTTTTTGTTTCATTTTAAAATAATAATATTTGAGGTGAATTCATATAAATTTAAATAAATAAAAAAAAAGTCTAACTTCATAGTAGTGCCTTTAAAGTTATCCCTCAGTTTTGAGATCATTACCGTCCGCCTTTTTGAATTAACGAGAAAACCTATCAGGATAAAGTAAGTTGTTTCCAAATGGATGTTGGAGTAGCTATGTCAAACTGATTTTTGTTGTCCAGAATTTCCCGTTTTCCAATAGTTAACCAGGGAAACAGTTATTCCAAAGTTATTCCTTTCCTACATAAACTATTTAGGGGCCAAATGTCATATGGCGTTCTGACCCGAAGACAAACTTCCACACATTTTCGAAAGTGTTTATCTGGTTCCATTTAGCATGTTTGTTAATAATTTTGTTGTTCGCCTAACAACGGCGAAAAGGATTGCACCCCTCTTGCATCTTTCAAATTTGTATATTTATAGAATACCTGAATATTTTTGGAGCGAGACCTTGCAAATCTTGAAAGCAGTCAGATTTATGAGAAGAACTGAGGACTAGAAGACAAGGACTATGCTGATTTAATGTTGGATAAAGCTCATAACTTATACGATCTGGTATTCCGAATGTTTCGTAAACGAAAACCTTCGTTGTCTGTTGGACAAGGACGAGTTGATGAAATTGTAATATTTTTGATTGACCTCTAAGCCATTGAGGTTACACATTTTCCAACTTGATAATAGAAGACGTCATTGGAATTTAGGCTCTCACTCAAATTATTACATTCGGAAACCAATTAATTGGCGAGCTCTTCCTGTTCGCTAATTACTACCGATTTTGTTCATTTTTATGAAGGGTAAATGTTTTAATGCTGAAATTTTCGTTTAATGTTAAATTGCCCTTTTATTGCATGTAATACACCTATCGATCAAAATTAACCAATCACGGACCGTTTGTGGAGAAGCTAGTATCGACAGTGCGAGGTGGCTAGCTTCAAACGCCTCAGGACGTATCCTCACACTGTGTGACACGATCCATGTGCTTGTCGGTAAAACGATCGTGCACAAAGGCTCCTCAGTCTGTTCGTTCCTTGGGTATTTGTTGCCTCGTATTGTATAGCCGAAAGTTTTCGCACCATTGAAAATGAAAATGTTGACCAAACTGTTGAATTGAATGAACGACAACGTTTTTGTGTCATTCTAAACATCCTGAAATATTTGAACAAAACCCAAAGAGAAGATATATGCCGTAAAATATCTGTGGGAGTAAATGTTCCTGTTGAGGAGTTGCGAAAGAACAGTTGGGTCGTCCTGTTCGTATCTCACGACTTGTAGCAATCTGTTTCCATATTCTGAACGCTTTTAATATATTTTTTTGACTCACCAACGTGGCTTACGTCGTTTTTGTTTTTTAAAATACTTGTTAACTTCACAATATAAGCAACGGCAGGCGATTTGCACGTTTCGTGGCGATGAAGTTGCTATGTTACTAAATACGTTTCGATCCGCTGTTGGTGGTTCGTCGGCTCGCATTGAGCATTCGAGGTTAGTTAACATTGAGCGTATGCCTCAATTTGAGGCATGTGTCGCAGGCTTGCTCGATGCGAGCAGCCGTGCACTGTCGATACTAGGCTTTGGCTAGTAAATTTCGTGGTTGAAGTTATTGGTTTTCACGATGTCAAAGGCTCTGGGAGCCTATTTTGTTGGCTTGAGATTTTATTTAAGAGATCTTCTGACTCTGGAACTTGTTACCTATTTTGCTACTGGAGACAGGGTGTATGGTCAACACTCAAATCCCCCTCGCCTAAAACCTATGTTCCTACCGGCCGTTTGCCTAGGCGTTTCGCAGCAAGAAAGTTCTATTGTCTCATGATTGAATCCTACAACAATCCCATTAAATAATATTATACTCAATTATATATGTATTATTCAACTCTCCTATGTGGGGAATATTTCGAAGTCACCTTTTCTTTGTTGCTTTATTCTTGTTTTTAGCCGTAAATATCCTACACCTATTTACGGAATTCCTATTACATTTAAAAAATAATATTTTATCCATAATATGCCAATGTCCTAGGCGATTACCTAGCCTGTAATGTTTTTCTTTCTTTAATCGGAAGTGTGTCACAACAAAAGCTTTAGTGTTGGTATAGGGCTAATCTAATAATGCATGAATTAACTGTCTTTTGTTCAGTTAATAATTATATCGTGTAAGGATAGAAATTTATTGCCAGACGATTATTCTGTCATAAAAATAGTACTCGTCGTTTCCAATACAAGTGTACACACTTGCATCTACAATGACAGAAATTAAAAAGTTGCAACATGTTTTCTTTCGCTGCGATAAGACAGTCGCTTTGCGGAATGGATCCATTTCTCCTGAGAAGACATGGATCATTTTTTGTTTTCTTTCCTAATTTTTCTGTTCTTTTTACTTTTTTTAAATATTTGACATAACTATCAATAATATGATATATTGATAATATGATGATATTGGTGCACAAAGTATTCTAAACTTCTCAGGGCACTCACATAAATCTTGAAACTATTTGATGAACCCTGTAATATTTGCGTCGTTTATTTTCGCTCGGAGTGAAAGAGCGACCACACAAGAAGTTTAAATAAAATAAACTGGGTTATTGTTTTAATTTATCGATTTATTTATCCCAGTTCCAGAATTTCTGCTACTTTGATTGTTTTGTCGCCGCGACTAGAAATCGCGATTGGAGGCCTAGCCTTAAGATCCGTCTTGGACGTTTTGCCCAAGTATTCTTTGGTGTCTGTTATAAATAACTTCAAGTGTTCTCCTATAGTTGTCAATGTCCTATCTTCTTGTCACTTTCTTATGGTACCTGTCAGTAATTCTTTACGTATGTGTGTGTGTGTGTATATATATATATATATATATCATAACAACTATAAATACATATATGTTTACTTTTATATTGCTTTCCTTGGTGAACCCCTTAAATGGAATACCGCTGAATATGTAGACAGCGTAAGTATGTAGGTAATGTTTGTAGTTGGTAGTTTCATACCGTTATAGAGATTCCAGTGCGTAGCCCTACATACCGCCACCCAGTTATTCTTTATTACTGCTCCTCTTCGGTGCTTCTCTAGCTCAGAGAATCGCTGTAAACTTAACCCACGGTTTTATTATTCATGATGATAGAGAGTTTTGATTGGGCATCTTGTATTCATAATTATCTATCCACAGAGGATCTAGGTTTGCCGAAAAAACTCCTTATAGGTACTGAACATAATATATATATATATATATATATATATATATATATATATATATACATATATATATATATATATATATTTACATTTGTCGCTTCGCTCTGCAGCTGCCCCAAAAATGGCCCGCTTTTGATCAGAGTAGGACAAAAATCCTTTGTCTAATTTGAAAGTTCAAGTTCTTTAACCAGCAGAATACTTCCGGTAAATTCGGTCGAAAAAAATAGTAGCGCTTACTTTTTTACGTTAATATGCTTTATATAATATGGCTAATGTACGGTTTAGTTTGACTCTTCTCTCAGATCAGATGCGTTCTTAGCAGAACGTTTAATGTAAAAAATGTCTTTCTTGTAAAAGGTGTTGGGTCTTTTGTGCCTGTGTTTTTGAATCTGTAGTCTTACGTGTGTTGAATTTCTACAGTCGTTTATTAGGGGTAATGATAACAGAGACACGTGTGTTATTCTGTTAGTTTAAAGCACTATATGTACGAGTGAGTGTTTGTTTCCGTGGCTAGTCTGAAGTTGCGCCAGTGTAAATATTAAATATGTTTATACATGTATTTCACACATGGTATGAATTGTTTTAGGTGCGATCATTTATATGTTAAATTTCTCCTAGGTTCTCATTTTTTTCTATTCTCGCTTCCCTCAACAATTGCTCAACATTATTTTTCTATATTTTGTTTTTTGTAGTATTTTTATTCTGCAAAGCAGGTCACAACGCCAGATGAACATGCCTGATCAGGTTTCTATGGCAGGTAAAAATAAAACCGCTGAAATCAGATTTAAAAAAATTAGCTGTCTCAAAAACACTGTGCCTGATTGAAAACTTCTGACTAAATATCTGAATTCAGTGTGAAAAAATACACTAGAATCAGAGGAAAACCTTGTCGACGAGTGATATCTTTGTTGCCATAATCAGGGAGACCTATAGCGCTAGTGTTGATTTTCATGACATATGAAATACAACTATAAACGTAAACAGAACGTAGATAAAATGATTTAAGCGCCCGTCGCTATCTTAATGCTATGTATCCATCATTTCAATATCTTTTTGAGTGGTAAAACGACACCTTGAGATAGCTATGACGCACCTTAAGAGCTACCTGAGTAAGATTCGCGTACCGGAGATGACTCTTATCACCTTGCTACGATCTATGAGATGGTTCTTTCGTCATCATATTGACGTTTGGAGTATAGTCATCGTAATAACCGGTGGGAAATGGCTCGAGGCAATGCTTCCTCAATCTCTCTTCTGGATATTAGGATGTCATGATACCTCAATCTTCTTCCCATGGGAAAACACACATCTCCTGTTAAAGTACTCTGGAAGTGTAGTATGGATCGCATTTATCCTAGCAAACTATGTATTTTAATTCCAACGTCCACTTATACATAACACAGATTTTTTGGGACAAGTTTTCTACAGGTTACCACCATCTGGAAGCTATTAAATGTTGGATATTGTATTTGGTCGGACTTTTTCCAAATATCACATAAAATTTATTAAATGTTAGAGGTTTCCAAAGAGCGACTATTTTTTTTTTTTGTTTGTTATCTGGGTGGGGTCTCTCAGATTTCTGGAGAATATTTTTACTGGGGGATAGTTCCAACCAGTAAAAAGAATTATTTTTATTTTTAGAAAGATTTTTTTATTTACTAATTATGGGCATTAAGAAATTTTCTTAAGATTCTAGCTGTGTCGAGTAGAACTGCTCGCTGGGATAATATTAAGTGTTCCTCTCACAGTTTCAGATATTTGGTGGCACTGACTGTAGTGTTCGGTATCAAACCATTGGTCGAATTGATAACTGCAGTAACTCTAGCGGAATCTAATTTATAGAGATCTTCTAACTCAATGGCCACGTCTTGATATTTTCGCAGCTTTTCGGCATATTCGGCACTGAGATATCAATTATATCAGCAGTCTTATTATAGGTTTTTGTTATTTTTTTATTTATTTTTTTTATTTTTTTTTTTTTTATTTATTTTTTTTTTTTACGGCGCATCTACTTCTAGGTCATTAGCGCCGACATCCAGGGTGCAGCGAGAAATTTTCCCAGCGAGCCTTGAGATGAGAAAATTCCTGCCGGAGGTGGGAATCGAACCCACCATCTCCCGCTTATGAATCCAGCGCGCTAGCCACTAGACTACGGGAGACCCCTTTTGTTATTATTATTACTATTATTATTAGGGGTGTTTTCTATCCCCAATCGAAAGAATTGTTGTTTTTATTGCTTTTTTTTTCTTTGTTTTTGTGTATCTTATCACGGGCGTTCGTTCAAAAATGTTCGAACTATTCTCGCAGTATCAAGCAGTACCGCTTGTTGGGTGTATTTAATAAATACCTTCGAGATTTTTAAGTAATTTGTGGTCTTTAGGTCCATTAGCCGATATAATAATAGCTATTATCCTAGCCGAATCAAACTTATACAAATCTTTCAGCTCTAAGTCCTGGTATTTTCTTAGCTTCTCGGCATAAGATTTCCGAATAAACCTTATCATTCAGCGATATCAATAATATCAGCTGTCTTATTCCCTTTGTCAATGATAAGAATATCTGGTTTATTGTGATGGACAGTTCGGTCCGTCAATATCGCTTCGTCCCAATACATTTTAATTGTGCCTTTCTCTATAAGTCTTTGTGGAACGTAGCGATAATAAGGGACCGTCTTGTCCAACAACCCGAATTTTTCTGCGAGAGCTTGGTGGTATATCTTGGTCACGTTGTTATGACGTTGATGATAAACAGATTATTATTAATGTAGATGGAGATAGTTAGCCGCTGTAGAGATACGAAGACAGGTATAGTTGGGATTCGGCTAGGAGAAAAACGTCAGACTTTCAAAAAGAAATCATATAAATTGTATTCACTTATAAAATAGATTTTGTTTTTCACTACATAAAAAATGTGCGTTGTTTTTATTGTTAATTTTTTTTTTTTTTTGTACTGTTTTTACTAACAAGTTCTACATGCTGTATTCTTTCCAACTACCGTATTTTCATTGTTTTTAAAAATAAGATTGGTTAAAATTTATTGTATTGATAAATATACTCCGCTCATTTCTTCCTGTCTTTTACTTACTACTTGTACATTTTCTTTACTTATAAGTTGTATATATTTTTTAGCTGAAGAAGGCTGCCATTGTTGCAGTCGAAACGTCCAAAATACAGATTTCTTTTTGAAAGTCTGACGTTTTTCTCCTAGCCGAATCCCAACTATACCTGTCTTCGGATTATTATTAATATTATTAAAACTCTTCACACCTTTGGCTTACATATGGTAAAATTTTACATGTATAGATGTTATAGATAATCGATAATTTTACTTAGATGGGCGGTAAATATAATTGATGATATAAGAAATTTAAATTCATAGAAAATAGTGCTTTAAATCTGATATAGTTTTTCAGAGGGTTATAATTAACGTTTACAATTCTAACCTAGATAATTTACGTATTTACAATGCTAAAAAGTAAGAGAGATATCAGTTTTCTAATCAGTCTATTAACATTTTTAGTCAATGGGATGAATTGAGGATTTAATTGTATTTTTTTTATTTTATTTTTTTATTTATTTATTGAAAAAATATTAACAGATTAAAATCTCTCTCTCTCTCTCTCTCTCTCTCTCTCTCTCCCCCTCCCTCCCTCCCTCCCTCCCTCCCTCCCTCCCTCCCTCCCTCCCTCCCTCCCTCCCTCCCTCCCTCCCTCCCTCCCTCCCTCCCTCCCTCCCTCCCTCCCTCCCTCCCTCCCTCCCTCCCTCCCTCTCTCTCTCTCTCTCTCTCTCTCTCTCTTTTTTGGATATTTTACATTGTTTAGCATTATGGGCATACTTGCTATGCGTTTCCGCTCGCTACGCTCGCTCAAGAAGACATCAAAACTCTAGTGAATCCAACTCAAAATTAATTCTCTAGAATTCTCTAAAATTAATAGAATTCTATTAATTTTTCCGAGTAAGAAACCAATTGGTTTTTCTTTGTTAGGAACATCGCGAACTAATTGTAAAAGTTCCATTTTTTCTTACTAACATAAGCAGAGCTTTTTCATAAAAATAAGCTAATTCACTGTTGAAGGTTACTTTACTCCCAGCAAGAACCAATACAATTGGTCATCGGAATCCTCCAATAGGAAGGCAAAGGGGTTATGCGCATGCGCTGAATCAATGATGCAATCACTACTGCTACTTCAAAAGTAACTGGATGTGGTCTTCGCAAAAATACCCTTAATTTCCCTAAGTATGTCTCTCGTATGATACATGAGTTACGAAAAGAAATTCTTAATATCCTGCTCTTAAGGGAAAGAACATCTTGCCGTTACGCTGGAAATTCACCATTGAAAGCAATCAAACATTATACAGGGAGAAAAAATATTTTATTCACCAGTGGTGAAATAGTCTCACCTCCTGTTTGACAGGAAAAACAACGCAGAACTTAATTCTTTGATAATGAGGGGGAAAACTGTCTCTCTGAGAGTAGTAATTTATCACAGCTCCCAAGTGCTACTTGTAAGAAGTGGTGGAATATGAAAGCTAGAGGCGAGAACAGCCTGGTGGAACGGAATGAAGGAAGCGAGATAGAAAGTGTAAGAGCAGCGAGGTTAGTATTTTAACAGTGCCTGTAGTAGAGCTTCACTACCGCACTCTACAGTTAGCTGCCATTAACTACCGTTTCATACTCCACTGCCTCGGGTTCTTTCTATGCTAGGGAAGAGGAGTGGGGCGGTATTTAAGGGCAGTAAACTGCTAGGGCATCGCTTTCCTAAGGGTACGTTCATGGTGAGGATTCATTCTGCGATGCTACGATAGCTACTCCGATGAGCGCTGCCCCGATGTAAAACAAACACATGTATTAAGGTGGGAGTGTTCATAGTGAGGATCCTTACTTCCGATGCTATTCTCGCACCCGCGCAGTGACCGCGGGGAAGAACAAATATTTTGTTTTCTCCTCGCAGTGAGGAGGGAAGCTGCGATGTGGGCCTGACTGTGATTGGTTCCTTCAAAAGGACTCTAGTGCGCAGGTCACCTACCCTCTCTCATTACTTCATCTTGTGTGATTATTCTTTTTTGGTTATTTCGTTGTCGAGATGAAAGAAAATTGGGTCTTTTTGCGAAGACTACATCCAGTTACTTTTGAAGTATTTATTTAGTTAAGTGATTTATAACAGTTACTCGTACTAAGTTAAGTGATTTATAACAGTTACTCGTACTCGCTGATAAGCTTACTGATTAGCTTACAGGTTCTTTGCTGGTTATCTTTTACTACTTGACTCGTTATCTACGATTATAATTCATATTAGATAATGGCAAGTAATATTTATTAATAAAAAGGTTAATATGATCAAAATCAATTCTCTCAACTATGAAAAAAGTTATTAAGCATTAAAGTTGACTGTTTTGCAGGTTATGAAGGATAACATAAAGAATGATATTTGTAAACACACATATTTTATTCCTTTTCTCTCTCTTTTTTGGATCTTTTACATTTATTAAGCATTACATGATATGCGTTTCCGCTCGCTACGCTACGCTCCACTTGCTCAAGAAGATATAAGAAAACTCTAGTCAATCCAACTCGCAATTAATAGAATTATATTAATTTAAGCGACTCTAGTCTATCCAACTCGCTAAAATTAATAGGATTCCATTAATTTTTCCAAGTAAGAAACCAATCCCTTTTTCTTTGTCAGGAACATCACGAACTAATTGTAAAGGCTCATTTTTTCTCACTAACATAAGCAGAGCTTTTTCATAAACAAAAGCTAATTCACTGTTGAAGGTTACTTTACTCCCAGCAAGAACCAATGCAATGGTGAGTCAGCATGAACACCCTCCATCGATGTAGAATACATTGGGGAAGCGCTCATGGGAGTAGCTATCGCAGCATCGCAGAATGAATCCTCACCATGAACGTACCCTAAGACTATAGTGAAACTAGTACAATGTTAGGACAAGTGGTTTTAAAAATGTTTTGTTTCTAAGGTTATATACAACAAAAAAATACCCAAGTAAATCCATACTGCGGAGACTGTCATAACGTTTATATCATATTTAATGAATGCAATCAGTGCTCAAATATTTTAGGCAGGCTCTATACCCTAAAGGAAGTGGTTAAAGCACATAAAAATATATACAAAAATCAGATTCATGTTTTCTTAGCCGATTCCCAACTATTCCCCAACTACTTATAACGGTGACGGCTAACTGCCTACATATTATTATAGAATTAAAGAGCTTACACCAGTTAAAGTATAAAAACTAACTAGACAACTACCACGGTTAAGCAACAAAAGACAGTACTTGAATGAGTGACGGGCTGGGAAAAGCATGTTACCGTTGGCATTATAAAAGGGTGGCAACCTTTAGATAGTCCGGCGCTTGTGTCTCATCAAATGACACAACAGAAATAAAACAAAAAAGAGAGAGAAGAAAACAGCTTATTACTCTGGAGTGTAGGTTGGTTTAGAGTTTGTCAGTGGTTTCTTTATTCTCTAAATCGTTTATACTGTTAAGGTCTGTTATAATAACATTTGTAGTTTTAAATAGTTGTTACTATAATTCAATAGCAAAATATAATTTCGTCCATTTGCTACAGACACATAAAATATATATCATGAAGATTAGATAGTTAGCCGTCGAGGTGATAAGCAATCAGGGATTAGTTTTATTATTTTTGTAAAAAATCTGTATTAAGGACGTTTTGGCTACTCTTTCGTCAGCTAACCCTTCGTCAGCTAAAATGGCAAAAAAAAAAAGAAAATACAGAATTAATAAACGGAAAAAAAGGTTAACCAGTAAGATAAATGATAGATCTACCCATACAAATCACTTTTTTGAGAACAATTTGTTGTTAAAATATAAGAACAATTATATTGTTATTAAACAGGCAAGTGAACAATAGTTGTATAGCTAGAACTTGGTTCTAATCAATAAAAACATTAAAAAAAAAAAAAAAAACAAACAAATTTTAAATGTGGTATGTACAAGTGAATAGACAATTTTAAAATTTGTGTTTTATGTTTTTCTAGAACTAATTTCTAGAAATAAAACTATTGTTCACTTGCCAATAACTATTTTAATACAGATTTTTTTCAAAAATCGTATTGATGTTTTCTTTGCCGAATCCCAACTAAGCCCTGACTGCTTATAAAACAAATAGATTCATTTTCCATAGGAAACTGTATAGACCAGATGTGCCGAACCCAAATCGGTTGGTGAGCCAAGTAAACATTTACCAATTTGAGGTGTTTATATCAAATTAAAACAAGGAATTATTCAAAATATTTTATTATCGAATAACATTCAAAATATTTTATTTTTTTTTTAATTTAAATTTTAACGTCCATTTATTATTAACTACGAATTTTAGGACGGGTTATCTATAGGTCACCACCCTTTTCTAGCCAGGATAGGGGTGATGCCTTTTCTTTTTTCGAAAGAAAAGCCACCGCCCCTAGTGGGAATCGAACCCACGACCTTTGGCACTGAGTGTTAAGAGCTCACGCCTTACCCCCCACGGCTACCGGGCCTCAAAATATTTTATTACCTTACAATAATGTGATACTGCTTTTTATATTACTTGCGATTTTTTTAATATCAACAGATAATTTATTCTACGCGGAGTTTCGTTTCGATAGTCAATAGATCCAGAATAATATAGACAGTTAGAAACTTTCATTGAGCCACAAAAAGTCTTTACATCAAGGGGACATAGACCCTAATAAAACTGTAATAGAGACACACCATTATAGAGAACAACCATCAACAGAACCGAAGAGCACCTGTTTTTAGCGCGGTTACTCCCTATCTCCATAGGGAGAACCCGCTTATGAGGCTGACCTCATGACGCAATCCGGAAGTGCCGACTAGAAACCTTTTTCGTTTCAGACCCCATAGATCACGAAAATATAGGTGGTTCAAATGTGTACACACACACACACACATATATATATATATATATATATATATATACATATGTATATATTTATATATATGCTTGTCTGTTCGCGCTCTAGCAAGCTCAAAAATGGTCCGATTTTGATCAAATTTGGTACAAAAATCTGACATCTGATTTGAAAGGTCAAGTTCGTTAACCAGCAGAATCCGCCCACTGGAAGATAGTGTTTGGGGCGAAATTCGACGAAAAAAAATTGTAACGCTTACGTTTTTGAGTTTATATGCTTGCAGGTACTCGTTTTATAGGTTTCTTAACATAAGAAAACGAATGAAACCATTTTGAAGGCGATATCTTTAACCGTTTCTGAGATAAGTGGAATCAATGTTTTTGTAAGTAATTATTTTTTTGTGAGTACTTAGAATCGCGGGATTCAATTGAAATATTTTCTACATCTCGGAAATTAATCCCAACTACTATGTTTAAATGGTAGTTATATTTGGAGTTTAGGAAGTATCTGAAAAAAAATATTTTATTAATAGACATGAAAAGTTTTCGGATCTTCATACATTTTTCGTAAATATCTCGATAACGGTTGGGAAATCGTGGTAAGTGGAAGGTAAACATTCGAATGCTTACTAAATTCTCTACAAAAAAGGTTCTGAAGCAATATTCGATAGGGCAACGTCAATCAGAGATATAAGCGCTTAAAACATAAAAAATGTTTGTTTTGTTGTTTTGAAAGGGGTTTTCTCTTTGTTTATTTCACTTTTTAATTTTTTTTCTTGTTTTAAATTGCATTTATTAGTAAAATTAGAATAGTAGTAAAATAAGTTAAGAAACGGTGAGAGGTGTTGGTAATAATAAGTTTGGAGTGGCTGTGGTAATCAAGATGGCAGTGGCTAATCATGATGACGTATTTTTTTTTTAATTCTGCTGTCTATATAACCTTCCGCATAGCCTCCAACTGAAGTTATCGTTATTTCTTATTTTATAGAAAGATTTAACCTACGACAGAATGGAATTTTATTCGCCATGAAGCACATATTTACAGTTGATTATAACAGTAAGACGAATTTGCTAGTTAAACAAGGAACTTAAAATGACAACGAATTTTTGGTTGTTTAGAATAGAGCCTTCTCAGCAGTAGTCAAAGAGTAAGTAAATTTTCAGTACATAATTGTATTGACTTATACAGATTAAGAATTATCCGCTTCTGTGTAAGATGGCTACTGTCAGTTTCCAGTGATTTGTGATGCTAATCTATTCCATTTCTTCGAGATGCACGTAACCGCGCTAAGATGACGCAGTCCCTGCGAATCGGACTTTTTTTTATATTCATATTTCGTTCCCTTTCGAAATGACTTCTTCATTAGTTTTGTCCTTTACTTCACTATATCTGTGGAGGTCTTTGCCCTTCTTAGGAAGAGAATTCCTATGAATGGATCCGTTGATTGAGAAAATGAAGAGGTTATTATAGTGTGGGTGTTAATGTGAATGGACTACAGAGTTGGTGGTCTGGAAGATAATGACAAATCTCTCTGATTACTATTGCTATAAATCTCTCTGATTACTATTGCTACAAATCTCTCTGATTACTATTGCTACAAATCTCTCTGATTACTATTGCTACAAATCTCTCTGATTACTATTGCTACAAATCTCTCTGATTACTATTGCTATAAATCTCTCTGATTACTATTGCTACAAATCTCTCTGATTACTATTGCTACAAATCTCTCTGATTACTATTGCTACAAATCTCTCTGATTACTATTGCTATAAATCTCTCTGATTACTATTGCTACAAATCTCTCTGATTACTATTGCTACAAATCTCTCTGATTACTATTGCTACAAATCTCTCTGATTACTATTGCAACAAATAAAACGCTTCCAAACAATTGTTCTATGTTTGGGTGAATATTCGTTCGCTAGCCTCTTACACTCATGAGTGTTCAATGGGAAAGAAATGTAGAATTTTAGAGTGGACAAAAAAAATGATTACCTTCAAAGACAAATTATTTCGCTCATGTAAATGACATTTCAGACGTAAATTAAAAACAGTTTTTCATTTTCTGTAATTTATTTCACATTGCTTTAAAAACAAAACATACAATTTTTAGCTTTAAGCGCGTTTCATGCCTACCTTCATAGGAAGAAAACCTGCATATGAGGTTGACCTCATGACACAATCTTGAAGTGCTGACTAAATATTTTCACGTTTCAGAACCCATAAATCACGAAAATAACGGTGGTTAAAATTTGTCTATATATGTATATTTGCCTGTTCGCTCACCAGCCGGCTCAAAAATGGACCGATTTCCCTCAAATATAATACACCCAAGACTTCGTTTGATTTGAAAGGATCAGTTCGTTAACCAGCATAGCACGTTTTTTCCTGGGAGAAATTGGAAAATGTTTTATACATAATCGGACGTAAAGAATCTAATGAAACCATTTGCAAAGCAATATGTGTCTCGAAACAGGTTGAGAAATCGTAATAAGCGTTGACCATATCGTCCCTACCATGTCAAACTATCGAAGATACGAAATCACGCTTTTCAGATTCGAGACTTTGCTCTTGTTTTTTGGACGATACGTCTTGTCGCAAATTGTCACAACTCTAGCGCCTTTAGAATATCATTAAATGTATTAAATAAAGTATCGAATAAGACTATTTTTCAATAAATTACGTCGTCAATGGATAGAATATGTTCGTTCTCTAGTTTTCTCCGATTTGCATATTCCATAGTTTGATATAGTAGGGACGATAGATTCAAATTTCCTGCAAATATAGTTCTTATGCGATTTTTTGATAGGGCTATCTCAACCGGTTAAAATCGGTGCTTAAATTGGCTAATTTACTCTTAGGGTACTGTCTGTTCCTGGTGTGGCGCCTAGGATCTTGGGTCCCTTTGAAATTTCATTTTACATTTTTTCATGTGTTTAAATTTTTCATGAAAGATTAATACAAAACATTATCGGTTTCTATTCCAGGGTCTCTAAATGACACAAGGAATTAAAATTATGGAAACCCAACGAGTCGGATTTTTTTCTTGAAAATACACTGTCACTAGATTTTATGTGTAAGAAAATCTTATAAAGTATAAAGGAAGTTAACACTTTCTGATTTTCGTTTTCTTGAGAATTTATTTTTCTTTACCGGTTTTACGCTTGACATAAGAGACCGTAAGGATTATTAATAATAGTATCCTTTAAGAGTATCCTGACATCCAACCATTTGTTACCTGTCCTATCCTTCTAACACTACCTGTTACATAGTCATGACAAATGGCCTCTTAGCACTCAACCCTTTCTCCTGGGGTGTCTAACTTCCAACCATGTATTTATTTATTCTCTGCCGTTCAACTATCAACATTTCAAACTATTCTCGGGCATCTGGGTATCTGTATTTGCACTTTCTCGAGGAAGTGAGGTTACACCCCTGTGAGAATTATTAAGCATTTTCTTGATCGATACTAACAAAAAACGAATCATACCGAATATGTCACCCGTTAATATATATATATATATATACTAGCTGACCCGGCGAACTTCGTACCGCCTAACAGTCGATTCAATAATTTTTTTAAATATATATTCTGCTATTCAGGACTCCGGGTCAGCTATCAAGATGTAGACATCTGGCGGGGATAACTAATTAAATGACGATTTATCAGTTTTCGACCGGAGAGGAAAAATGATTAAATTACTAAAATGGCTATTAAAAAATAAGGGTTGATCGTAGAAGGGTGAAAATTGAGGATTGTATGTATTTTTGTATGTTGTATCATAAAAAAATAGAAATTAAAAATTTTGTCTAAAAAAAAAAAAAAAATTAGGGGTGGACTACCCCTAACATTTAGGGGGGTGAAAAATAGATGTTGGCCGATTCTCATAGATACCGGATAAGCACAAAAAATTTCATCAAAATCGGTCAAGCCGTTTCGGAGGAGTATGGCAACGAAAACTGTGACACGAGAATTTTATATATTAGATATATATATATATATATATATATATATATATATATATATATATATATATATATATATATATATATAGAGTATGTTAACTGATCTAATAAGAATGAGCGGGCAGATAGTCGGTCCTACCAACCGAGTCTCGCGACAATGTCGTTCTTGCACTTGAGTGCAACAAGACACTCAAACACGCATCCAGTGTTAGGCATTAGTTGCGGATTATCACAAATTTAATATTATGTTCTATTATTTTTTTAACGTTTTTGTTTATACACACATGTAACTGTCCTTTTTGTCTTTGTTCTGTCTCTCTGATTTTTTTTATTTTCATATTGTACATATTACTATTCTTAATATCTTTATCTGGTACTCTCTCTTTATAATTTGATGTTTTTTCCTGCCTCTCTCATTAACTGCCCAAAAAGTTCATAATAACTAAAACAGAATATGTGACCATCAAAGCAGCGCGCTCACTGCCGAACCGCTTCAGTTCGGTCAGTCTAATTCCGGTGCACTTCCTGTCTAAATGCCAGTTCACTTCCTGTTTCGTTGATTCATCCTCTAATTGTGACAATACATTATTAATATGGTGATCATACTTTCTTTACTCAATATATAAATTTTCTAACTGGAATAAGCTGGGAATAAAAAAAAAATTAACAGTAAGAAGATTTAATTATTTATTTATTTTTATTAAGTGCTGAATTTAATTTATATTTTTTATATTTTTAAAAAGGTTGCAAATTAAATAAACTCTCTACAAATATTATATTCGTTTGTATAACTGTGTTTTTTTCTTTTTTTCAGGTAAGTTACGGCCAATCCATTTAACTGAAAAAGGTAATGGTAGAGTGAAATATATTTTATTGTATTAAAGCTATATATTTGTGAGTATTTTTAATTAGGATTAAATAAATTATAAAAATCCTCGTTTTCAAACAAAAAGAATTCATTAGGTTTGATTCCGAATTAGCTTATTATCCGTGATTTGTTATACATATACTATGAATGTTAAATTATTATTACGAATAATTATATATACCTTGTAGTGCTGTGAGCGGAGCAAGTTTGTTTTTATTGTGTACATAAATAAAAAAAATAAATTCGGACTTATAATCATTTTTTCTTTTTTTGATATATTTTTGTTTTAGTATTTACTCGGCCCATCTTTGTTTAAAGCACCGATGAAAGCTTGAAAATCAACCCTAAACGTTGGAATTTATTACTAAGTTATTTCTAGATAAAAATAGTGTAGTTTTATTAAATCACTTTGCGAATTCCGACAAACTATCTTTGCCTTGGCAATATCTTCTTTATGATTAATATTTATATTTATAAAGCATGAAAGGTTTGGGTCAAAGAATTTTTTGGAATTTCTCCAAACGAAATATGGCCTATATCATTTCAAATGGACTCCTATCATATGAGAATATTTTTGCTTTCGGAAAATTTTCCATTCATGCGAATTTAAATTTTACTTTTTTTTCGCACCTTGTTGTTCTGGCGCCGACCCAAAATTCTTTTAAAAGGGATTTTTTCTTCCCTGAAATGACAGGTTGAGTTATTTTGGCAACCTGCCTCGCAGTTAGAGTGTCTCCGGTTGTGGCGAACTAAAAATAACGAAGTCATCTATTCGATGATCTCCGATTAGATTTAAGCTTATTTAGGGAAATTGTGTCCATTTCTGTGAATCCCACAATTTAAATGAAACCCTCTGGATGTGTATATAGGATGGCGAAGGATATTATGGTAGGGGAAATGATTTGATTACAGTTATAAAAGCTGTCGGAGAGAAGAAGTCCTTACAAGACTTCGAATTGGACATACACTGCTTACCCACTCCCACTTAATGACAAAACAAGACAAACCACAGTGTAAATGCAATAAATCGTTACTCTTAAATCTCTTGATAATGAGCTCTCATAAGCATGAAAACGCAAGAGCTGCGTGATCTTAGCGCGTTTCCGTCCTTATTCGTAGTGCCATTTGGAAAGTTCAGAACAGAAACAGTTAATGTTTCGTGCTAATCATTCATGACACATTTAAAAATATCAAAGTGAAAGTGAAGCAAGATCTTGGGCGCCACAACTGATAGTATCCTAAGCGGAAATTTCTCCGAATGTGATTACTATATCAAAAATCCCAAAAGAACCATATTTTTAGGAAATATAATACGTCTACGCATCTACGTAATAGATACTTTACATATGATAATATTTCTCAATCGGTCTCTTGATACATAAGAATATATCTGATAATCCCGAGAAAATACTATGTTTTTTTTTCGTGTTTAACGGCGTATCAACATCAGGGCTATTAACGCCGGGCTGTCTACAGGTTGTCAACCTTTTCTACAATGCCATCAGCAAGTGTTCGGTCACCGATTCAGGTACTGACCACGCTTAACTTCGGTGATCTATGGGAACCGGTGCATTCAACGTAGCTATGACCTTTGGCAATACTACTGTTATATGAAAATAGTTTCTTAAACGGCGTGTGAACAATTGGGCTATGAACGCCGGGCTAGATATAGGTTGCCACTCTTTTATAATGCCAACAGCACGGCCTGAAAGTCTATTAAAGCAGATGCGTAAGCGTTACGTTTTTGCTAGTGCGAATTTCGCCCAATATACGTGTGGACGGGCAATGGTAATGTAATACCGGAATGATACTTCATTTCCTTTTTAATGAGTTCAGTTACACAAACTATACGGTGCACAAATTATGCGGTGAAGAATTTAGTGATAATCTATTTTTGAGTGCCTATAACTTGTGGGGTATCGAAGTGAAGGCTTTCGTATTTTTAGTAAACCAAGAAATTATTCACTACATCAGGTTGCCAACGGCCATAGCCACGTTGAATGCACCGCTTCGCGTAGACCACCGAAGTTAAGCCACGTAGGGCGTGGTCAGTACCTGAATGGGTGACTGACCAAGTGCTGTTGGCATTATAGAAAAGAGTGGCAACCTGTATGTATGGCTGACCTAGATGTAGATGCGCCGTAAAAAAAAAAAAAAAAAAAATAAATAAAAAATAAATGTATGTATGGCGTTAATATCCCTAATGCTGATACGCCGTTAAAAAAAAAAAAAAAAAAAAAAAAAAAAAACCTACAACAGGTTATTTGAAAAATTTGAAATTCTACCTGAGTTACTGTCAAGTGGCTACTAATCCTGAGAATATACTAGAATCGTAGGAAGACCAGATATTCCTATGTATTGGCCCCATCTTGCTCTGGTTCACCGCAAACATGAGGTCTAAACCATTACTGCTACGATCCCTTTCTGCGGTTTAGCGTCAGGCGATATCTATCTTCAATATACTGCAGGAGAAGCGGGGAGCGTAGAAGTGATTTTTTTTCTGTATTCAATTGTGTAACAATAAAATGACATCTACTTAAAATAATAAAACTATTGCTAGCGTTTTGAATATTTTTCCAAGGAGCCACGTTCCTTTCGTTGATGGTTATAAACGATAGAGTGTCTGACAGACAGCACAGACATACAGACAAACAGACAAAATTCTAAAAATCATTGTTTTGGGTACTATTGCGTTGATAAAGGTCCCAAATAGAATTATTTCCCATATATATTCCATGTACAGACAGCGATCCGTTGGAATTTTATTATATGTATAGATAAATTACGGTTGGTAGTAGCAAGTTGGCAATTTAGGTCCAGTGTAAACCCCTCCTTCCTACTGAACCAATTTAGTTCATTTTTACAACATATTTTTTATTAATATGGTATGGGCGAATACCTTGGGTCCGGAGTAAACCCCTCCTCCAGATGAACCAATATTGCTGGTTAACAAACTCGTTCAATCCCTTGCTATGGGAATACTATATACCAAGTTTCGTGACGAAAAAACAAAAAACTCTGGTGTGTATAGCTCTATTACGCTGGAACATCAACATTGCAACCCCAACTTCTAAAATACTCAGTAATTTGTTGCTAATTTGTTACACTATTTTCAAATTTGTTGCTCCGGCCGTTTCCGAGAAAACGTGGCTGTGCTACCGTAATATTGCGCCAGCACAGCCACCCCCGTAACTTTTGATCTAATTATCTGACGAAACGGCTGGAGCGACAAATTCGTGATTGGTGTCAATCTAGAGCAACAAATTATGGCACCAGTCAAAATTTCGTCGGACAATTAGTTCAAAAGTTACGGGGGTGGCTGTGCTGGCGTAATATTACGCTAGCACAGCCACGTTTTCTCGGAAACGGCCGGAGCAACAAATTTGAAAATAGTGTAACAAATTAGCAACAAATTACTGAGTATGTTAGAAGTTGGGTTTGCAATGTTGCTGTTCCAGCGTAATAGAGCTGGTGTGTTTCGTGTTAACGATAGTTCATGAAATGTTCGAGGTGATTCTTTACATTGGAATAACTTTTTTTTTTATGAACCGATTGACATGAAACAAATACTAAATGTTTAGTGAAGCTTACCAAAATGTATTAGTGAAAAACGCAACTAAATCGCATAACTCGTTTCAAGATCAGTGCGCACAGACAAACAGATAAACAGACAAAAATCCGGGTTTACTCCGGACCTTACTTACTAATTTGTCCTTACCCGACGTAAATTATGTTATATTGTAACGAAACTTGGTAAATATCTTGGGCACCTAAAAAGAAAGATGTAGAAATAAACAAAATCGGTTCATTGGAAGTTGGAGTTTTTAAATATATTTTATCTTCGAGATTTTATTTTGTATTTTTCACGAAAGATCAAACCCCGCCAATAACTGCTACTATTCCTTTACTAATAGCACTAGGCGGAACGGAACCGCGCGGTAAGATTTATTTCTTATAACAAATTGAAAGATAGTGACGATTTGTGTTGTGAAGATAGTATTTATAAGCACATGTGAATCTCCTTCATACGTAATTTTTTTTTCGTTTTAACGGCGCATCAACTATTTGGCTATTAGCGCCAGGCTATCTACATGTTACCACCCTTTTATAATGCATACAGCACGTGGTCGGTCACCCATTCAGGTACTGAACACGCCCGACGTTGCTTAACTTCGGAGATCTACGGGAACCGGTGCATTCAACGTGGCTATGGCCGTTGGCCCTTCATGTGCAATGTTCCAGACTGTAGTTGTACATTAGATTCATTATAGTAACGGCTCCACCTTTCATAATGCACAGCCTGGAGATATCTCTCGAGATGATTAGTACTGCACAATCCAAGATAGGCCACGCTCTTACCTTCTCTACGGCTAGGAATTTCTCCATTCCATCTGGAGAAAACTGGAAACATGTGGAGCGGTGGTGAGTCACACCTTATCTGCTGGAATCCTTCTGAAGAAGTGGAATAGCTCGCTGTAGGAAATTACAGACCAATCTCTCTTATTAGCTGTCTCTCGAAGATATTTGAGAGGAAAAAATCCCTACCACTTTGACTGTATTGGTTAAAAGTAAGAAACATGACATTTAATGTATAACAAATAGGGAACGGATGTTCATGTAAAATAAAATTCAAAATATTTATATACCTGTACCCCAGAGATAAAGGACACCATGTCACATATTTGTAATTGTTCAGGAGAGCTAATTTTCTATAACTATGACCTATTAAAATTTGTTTCTTCGTTACTTATAGAAACAGTTTAAAGAAACTTTTTCATATTGTTATTAGCATCGATAGGTAATTGGAAGTATTGATCATACTCAAACAAAACCAAGTCCTCCACATGGTGACTTTTACCTCTAATGAAAAAGGATATGATTTTATTTTTCACTGTCTTATCTTTGTTATTCATGGGAGCAGGACATTGTGCCCTATATCATTATATGGATCGCAAAATCCTCATTAAGATCATGTTGTTAAGTCAAGTTAATAAAAAAATGGACATCTTTACCTCCGGGGTAGAGATACTTGAACTATAAATAATGAAATATGTAATACAAAATTGAAAATATGTAGTAAAAAATACCTAAAACATTATAAAATATTGAAAAGAAAGTTATAAATACAAACTTTATTATAAGTGATCATGATGATTAGATAGTTAGCCGTCGAGGTGATAAGTAAAGATGGAATGGTTGGGATTCGGCTAAAGAAACCTCAATATGATTTTTGTTTAAATCTTTACTTATTATAAATGGAAAGAACAAAATGACTAAAACTCTATAACATATTAAAAAATAAAGCATTAATAAAAATTATAAACTCATTTTAAAAGGGGAAAAAAGGAGATGAAAATTTCTACAGATGAACATTATTTTGGAAAATTGTTTGCAACATCATGCATTTTTAAATTATCAAACGTGAAATGACGATGGTCTGAACTCAAAAGGGGAGTATACTGTGGTGGGATCATCGATCAGACCCATTTTTTTCTGGTGATTTTGCATCGTAAAATAGTCGACATGACATGTAGTCATAGTCATAGTAGTCAACATGGACACATTGTGTCCGAGCATTTCGTGCAATGCGCCTTACGAGCTAAGAAATAAAATAAAACAGGTGGAAAATTCATTATTTTATAACTCGAGTTTGGAAAATGATGTCGACATGATTCTTTCACTAATTAATTTGTTTTAAAAAGTAGTTTAATGGAATAATATAATTGTTAAACGATAATATGTTATAAATTTTTTTTAAATGCATCTGCTCCTAGACCATTTGCGCCGGGGAAGCATGGCTGCCAGCCACCTTGGCTTCTTGCAATTAGAAAAGACACAGTGAACAAGACCCAATGGGTAGAGCATTATTTTCTTTCTCGTATTAACCTTTATTTTTTCAATCACATAATAACAAAAGTCCGTCACGCAGGAGCTGCATAACTAAGCACTTTCCTCAGAATTTGGGTAGTGTAGATTGCTTTCCAGAACAATTTGCTTAAAATATCCTACATAAATAAAATAAAAACATGAATAGTTCTCTTTTAAATTTGTAATGAGTAACTGATCAATTAATAATTTGCTTCCAGAGTTATGTTTACACATGGTACCTATTACACTACGTAATAAATACAAAAAACCTCATATTATCGTATTTTGATCTAACGCAGGAACAGGATACTGTCACTCTAGTGGTAGAAAGCGCTCCTTGCGGCGGCTTTGTGAACCTACGTCTGACGGGCTTTTCTATTGAAATATATTACAAATTAAACCCCCGCTTTCCGATTGACCGATTCAGCTCATTTTTACAACACTTCTTTCTCATGAGTTACCCGCGTATACCGCGTTTCGTTACAATACAGCAGAAATTTCGACCGGTATGAGTATATTAAGAATTTGGGTCAAGAGTAAACCCCCCCTTCTAATGAACCGATTTAGTTTATTTTTACAACACATATTTATCTGTAGATTACCACTACGAATACCGAGTTTCGTCGAAATATACCAAAAATCACGGCTGGTAGTGGCGAATTGGTATTGTGGGTCCGGAGTAAACCCCCCCTCCTAATGAACCGATTTAGTTTATTTTTACAACAGTTATTTACCTGTGGATTACCACTACGAATACCGAGTTTCATCGAAATATACCAAAAATCACGGCTGGTAGTGGCGAATTGGTATTGTGGGTCCGGAGTAAACCCCCCCCCCCCTTCTAATGAACCGATTTAGTTCATTTTTATATCTTACTTTTCTCTCTATATTACCACTACGAATACCAAGTTTCGTTGAAATATAACAAATATTACGGCTGACATAGTCAAATTAGTGTTTTGGGTTCGGGGTAAACCCCCCCTTCCGGTGGACCAACTTTGGTGGTTAACGAACTCGTTCAATCGTTTGCTAATTGAATGCTATATACCAAGTTTCGTGACGAAAAAAAGAAAACTCTGGCCGCTATCGTGTTAACAGACATATATATATATATATATATATATGCATATATATATATATATATATATATATATATATATATATAGATATATATAAATTTTAACGGGGGTCATTTTCGGTGTCTACTAGGTAGGATCGATAAAGATTTGAAGACATTTTTCAAAAATTCCGTCATGAGTCCAACCTCACTAGCTACTTTCCTTCGGAGGAAAGTGCTAAAAGTGTCAAAATATTTATTTATGACGGAATATGTAAAATCATGCTGCTCGAGCAGGAGTTTGGTTGAGGAAAAAACTTCCTAATGAGGAAATTCCTTAAAAAAAAGAAAGATAGAACAAAAGTAAGGTTGGCCTTTTCTTTTCTTTATATTTAAAACAATTAAATGTTCCGGTAAGTTTTTGATTTACGCATCCCTTAATTACACCGGTAACATTTGATCTGAACAAAAACACTCGGAGCAGGATGGTCATTATAGGGTCACTGATTACGATTACGGGTTGGTTAGCCTTCATCTCGTCAGATTCAAGGTCATTTGAAGGTCATATAGAGAAAAACCGTAGGAAAAATCTGAAACAAATTCATGCGTATGTTTTTAAGTCCCTGAGTCCGAATCCGTAGTTTGTTCGACCTTTAAGCCTTTTTTTAGAGCTCATTTAGAGGCCAAATAGACAAAAATCTGAAAATAAACATGCGTATGTTTTTAAGGTCCCTGAGTCCGAACCCGTAGTTTGTTTGACTCGCAATGCCTCCCAGAAAATAAATTTTTTTCAGATGTTTTCTTCGTTTTTTTCTCTACTTGGCCTTCAAATGAGCTCTAGGAAAAGACGTAAAGGTCGAACAAACAGCGGATTCGGACTCAGGGACCTCAAAAACATACACTTTAATTTTTTCAGATTTCTCCTACGTTTTTTTTAGATCAAATGAAGGGGTCGAGGCAAAATATGGCCAAGCAACATTTTTAACAAAACTTAACTGTAGCAGCTGTACGTTGGATATTATGTAGGAATATCAGTCTATGATGCAAATGCTAGTAAAATATGAGGACAAGCTCTGTATGCTAATTGTGCTCGTGTTGCCCTTAACCATTTCAACTGATAGTCCCACATAATATCCAACTTAAAGCAGCTACAGTTCACTTTTGTTAAGAATGTTGGCTGGCACTATTTTCCCCTGACCTCTACAAACGTTGAATAGTGTTATTGTTATTTCTGTTCTTCTGAAGATATTCCCGCAATAATTAGTGTGTCCCCCTCTAAACTCTCAGCTATAGCTACAATTTCTCACATGCGCCCTGTTCTATTTTCTAATCGCTCAGCAGAAGGAAGAGTGTAAGGGAAATAGCGACAGATTAAGCCCTGAGTGACAAATATCAACTCCCCTAGTCTGAGAAGTTTAAAATAAAAACAGGATTATTAATAAGTTACTACCGCTCAACAAAATATAATGTCAGAGATGTTTTAACCCCTCGTCGCGTGGGAGTATATTTAGATTTGGATCCGGTGGATAAATAACTGAACCGCTTTGTCTGAGATGAAACGATGCTTTAAATAGAAGCCCTTTGTTAGAGCTACATACAACGAGAAGAAAACCCTGGACTGGATTGTACATGATTTACACACGTATACAATATAGAGCAAACACCGTCATTCTATATGATCATTCATAGCTTTAGAGAATTTTCAGCTAGCACAAAGCGGCGGGCAAAAACACACGGGCTTGAAATTCAGAGAGTACAATTGAATTTACTTCTGGTAGGAATTTTGCTTTTTACTCCACCTCGTTTAATTATGATGAAGTAAAATTTAATATTTAATCTTTTGTACATTCTCTTTTTCAATGTAAAACCATTGTTTGTCTGCAAATGTATATCTCTATAAAAATGTTTAAGCTGATTGATAATTATTTTGTGAACAAACTTTATCAGCAATGGTCTCGAAAATATATCAATTTACGAACACGTCCTTTAAAGGTTTATATTGAGCTTTAAGAAAACGTATTGTCATTTTAAGCTCTATAGGGAGAATATAGCTAAAGACATGATGGGACATCAAGAGGTGATCGCTAGCTAAAAATGTCTATATAAATAAATTTGTCTGTGTATTTGAGATGCCCTTTTTATAGTAAACTCATTTAAATACTCGTTAAAATGTGTCAATAAATTATCCGAGATGTCTGAGTTCAGAACAAATCCCAACAAAATATGTAAATTTTTAGCGCGGTTCCTCCCTCCCTCCATAGGGAGGAACCCCGCTTATAAGGTTGATCGCATGACGCAATCCGGAAGTGCCGATTAGAAAATTTTGCGTTTCAGAACCCCTAGAGACCGAAACTGATGGTGGTTCAAATTTGTATATATATATATATATATATATATATATATATATATATATATATATCAAAATTATTTTTTATCCTAGGAGGCATGGGGTCATTAAAGCAGTCTTCCTTTATTACACCACTTTATTTATTGGGCCCGACATGTTTCGTGCATCTTTTCTTCGCACCTCTTCAGGGGCACTTCTTGCAAGGAAGTCCTCCCGTTACCAAGTACTCCCACTGGAGTCCGGCTTAATACTGTATTAAGCCGGACTCCAGTGGGAGTACTTGGTAACGGGAGGACTTCCTTGCAAGAAGTGCCCCTGAAGAGGTGCGAAGAAAAGATGCACGAAACATGTCGGGCCCAATAAATAAAGTGGTGTAATAAAGGAAGACTGCTTTAATGACCCCATGCCTCGTAGGATAAAAAATAATTTTGATATTTTGGGTCATCTATAAGAATAAATAATATATATATATATATATATATATATATATATATATATATATATATATTTGTCTGTTCGCGGCATACGTCAGCGAATAATGGTCCGATTTTGATGAAATTTGGTACTAAAATCTTTCGTCTAATTTGAAAGGTCAAGTTCGTTAACCAGCAGAATCCGCCCACTGCAACATGGTTTTTGTAGCGAATGTCGCGCGAAAAAATCGTTCCGCTTACTTCATATGCTTGCAAGTACTCGTTTTATAGGCTTCTGGGCCTAGAAAAACGAATGAAACCATTGGAAAAATAGTTGTTGAATAACGTTTTTGGTTTGGGTACTTAGAATCATGGGATTCAGTTGAAGCATTTTCTGCATGTTCAAATTTCATCAAAACTAATATGTTGAAACTTTGGTTACGTTTGGAGTAAAGGAAGGGTTAGAATAAAATATTTTATTAACAGACATGAAAGGTTTTGGTAATTTTGTATACTTTCCTTAATATCTCGAAAACGGTTGAGAATATTGGTAAGCGGAAGGTTACCATTAAAAAGCTTACTAAATGCTCTAATAAAAGGTTCTGAAAAAAGTTTTGATTAGGCGATGTCAATCGGAAAATAAGTGTTTAAACCTTTAAAGTAATTGATTTCGGTTATTCGAACGGTTCTGTTTGTCTGTTTTTTTTCTTGATATTTTTTAATTACTTATAGTTGGATAATGTATTTGACAATAAAACAGGTTAAGTAAAATAAGAAAAACAATTTATTGTTAGAAATATTGCTTCGAGAGAGATTCGAAGACCTTGTGACTATTTTCAACTGCCTAGCGGTGGCCTTTCTGGGGTTGGCCGACCCATCCAGGTAAGATCATAAATCAAGACCTTTCAAGAAAAGTGGAACCAAAATAATAACTGCTTCTATTTTAATCTTTCCAAATGAGACTAGGGATAAGAACTGAACCGCGCTAAGATGATGCAGTTCCTGCGAGTCGGAATTTTATCAGTACACATCCAAGATACAATACCCTACAGGTGTATTTGTTAACTTCAACCAATACCCCACAATCTACTGTTTCTTCAAACTCGTTATAGATACATATAATTTGATGAATAATAAAGCTAAGGTAAAGTAAATTAAAATTGATTGATAATAGAAATAATGGAGATAAAATAACTGATACGTAGATATTCCGATTTTTACTCTCCATTTAAAAATTATGTGTTGCCTTCAAAATACTTTTGCGCTTTCTAAATGTAACCATAATTAAAATTAGTACTAAGATTAATTTTCACTTTATTAATTTCGGCCTGTTAATGTTTGATGTTTATTAATTAATTATCTAGTGTTAATAACGCATGCCTAATGAGCAGAACGATAATATCCGAATTATTCTTCCAGGGCCGGTGGTTAACCCAATTGTTTAATTACTCTTATTCTCTATTTCCTCATTCCACCGACTCTCTATCTGCAACTCTCTCTTGTAAATATACTCACAACAACCTCGTTCAAAAACCCTAAGTGCAGAGTACAGTAAAGCAGTGCTCGTATGAACACATTAAAACAGTGAATTACATTAAGAAGCCGTGCGCACTACACATAGTTTAACAGGATACCAAAACTTATCCGGATTGATAGACAAGTATACCATGTGCGTTCGTAAGGGGGGGGGGGTGCTGCAAGGGCTGCAGCCCCACCCCCGACATTTTTATATGATCTGTTAAAATGTGTCATAAACCCCTTAAAAATAAATTCGATAAGATCACTTCGTTCATAAAAAATATTTTATTTTGGGTGTAATAGCGTTTTAGTTGCCTAATACTATCCCAAGTTCCAGATCTTTTTATTTTTTTTTTTAATTCTAATTTCTTGTAATAAAGATTAAAAAAATTGGTTCATAATTTTATAAATGTATCCGGAATTCAGTAGTTGAAAATCCTAATTTTTGGCACATTTAAAAACTGTTCCTGCACAAAGACACTCTTGGGTCCAATTTTTTATTCGTTAAGGAATCATTTAAGCCTACAAACAAGAAAACAAAATCTGTCCCGTAACAGGCGAGAAGGGCCCAGAGGGGCAGATACTGTAGAGGTATATGATTATTGACCATACGGCACGCTAGGGAGATAGTGTGGTCAGTACTATCTATCCGGCCGCCTGATTTTCCCTTGCAGGTACGGTGAGCGTAGGGACGATCTGGGACCGGGGGGGGGGGTGTGAACCTTGGTCCTCCAGTTCATTAGTCGAGTTCTCGACCACTGATCTAACTTCGCCCCCCCCCCATAAAAATGAATGTGGTGAAAAAAAGTTACAAGGTAGTATTACCCATTAATACGAACTGGCCCCCAGAATTGTTATTTGACCCCTCACAAATTTGACGGAAAAAAAATCTCATCTATATGAATAGTATAATTTTTATTTGGGCCGCATTTTTGCTAAAAATCGCCAATTTTCTGTAATAAAACATTTAATTAGCTCCGGAAATACTACATAATTTCAATAGTTATTAAATAAGGTCGTTTTGGGAGCATTTAATGGACTAAATATTTATTAATTTTTAATTGATTTCTCTGTTTTGTTTCGTGTTCAAACTATGTATATATATATATATATATATATATATATATATATATATATATATATATATATATATTGTCTACTTATTTATGTTAAATGGAAAGGTAAATATTATTAGAAGAAGAATGCTGGCGTTAGTGACGTCAAAGTTTGACTCCTTAAACCCAACGAAAAAGAAAGGACTTATCTTTTTCTTGATTCGATTTTTGATTTTTGGAATCTATCGATTTTACACAGCTGATTGACGCTGTAAGTAGGTAACAGTAACCTCATATTGGACGTGGCCATTGTACGGGAAGGTTCGCCTTAGTACAATTAGGCTGTAAGGTTTAGTTTATTCAGTTTTTTAGCTTCCGAAGAGGCACCTGAGGTGTGAACCATGTAGAACAAGAACAAATAAAATGAATTGACTTTGTTAATTCTCATTCATTGACCTTCCGCCTGAAACATATTGGATTGAAGAAGATTGGGTCACTATAAAATATAAATATGAAAAAAAGACGAAAAAATATAATATAATACCAACGCTATAAAATAATACTAATAACCAATAAATTCAAGAGAAAAAATAACAGTTTGCGAAAATAAATAATAGAATTACGTATATGAATATTAAAAAAAAAGTTGTAGTCAAGAATAAAACATATAGGTGAATAATGAAATCTTGCAGGTCATATTTAAAAGTTCTTCATACTCTATTGTACCAATAAATGTGTCAAAGAATTTAACAGAAAAGTTGTAGTCAAGAATAAAACATATAGGTGAATAATGAAATCTTGCAGGTCATATTTAAAAGTTCTTCATACTCTATTGTACCAATAAATGTGTCAAAGAATTTAACAGAAAAGTTGTAGTCAAGAATAAAACATATAGGTGAATAATGAAATCTTGCAGGTCATATTTAAAAGTTCTTCATACTCTATTGTACCAATAAATGTGTCAAAGAATTTAACAGAAAAGTTGTAGTCAAGAATAAAACATATAGGTGAATAATGAAATCTTGCAGGTCATATTTAAAAGTTCTTCATACTCTATTGTACCAATAAATGTGTCAAAGAATTTAACAGAAAAGTTGTAGTCAAGAATAAAACATATAGGTGAATAATGAAATCTTGCAGGTCATATTTAAAAGTTCTTTATACTCTATTGTACCAATAAATGTGTCAAAGAATTTAACAGAAAAGTTGTAGTCAAGAATAAAACATATAGGTGAATAATGAAATCTTGCAGGTCATATTTAAAAGTTCTTCATACTCTATTGTACCAATAAATGTGTCAACGAATTTAACAGAAAAGTTGTAGTCAAGAATAAAACATATAGGTGAATAATGAAATCTTGCAGGTCATATTTAAAAGTTCTTCATACTCTATTGTACCAATAAATGTGTCAAAGAATTTAACAGAAAAGTTGTAGTCAAGAATAAAACATATAGGTGAATAATGAGATCTTGCAGGTCATATTTAAAAGTTCTTCATACTCTATTGTACCAATAAATGTGTCAAAGAATTTAACAGAAAAGTTGTAGTCAAGAATAAAACATATAGGTGAATAATGAAATCTTGCAGGTCATATTTAAAAGTTCTTCATACTCTATTGTACCAATAAATGTGTCAAAGAATTTAACAGAAAAGTTGTAGTCAAGAATAAAACATATAGGTGAATAATGAGATCTTGCAGGTCATATTTAAAAGTTCTTCATACTCTATTGTACCAATAAATGTGTCAAAGAATTTAACAGAAAAGTTGTAGTCAAGAATAAAACATATAGGTGAATAATGAGATCTTGCAGGTCATATTTAAAAGTTCTTCATACTCTATTGTACCAATAAATGTGTCAAAGAATTTAACAGAAAAGTTGTAGTCAAGAATAAAACATATAGGTGAATAATGAGATCTTGCAGGTCATATTTAAAAGTTCTTCATACTCTATTGTACCAATAAATGTGTCAAAGAATTTAACAGAAAAGTTGTAGTCAAGAATAAAACATATAGGTGAATAATGAGATCTTGCAGGTCATATTTAAAAGTTCTTCATACTCTATTGTACCAATAAATGTGTCAACGAATTTAACAGAAAAGTTCCTCTTAAAAACTGGCGAGTTTCCTTTTGTTTATGGAACAGACCTCATGAATTTTATCCTTTCCTCGTCAAGGAAATCATAAATTTGATCTCCACTGGCTCTTGGAGATTTTTTTTCTTCATATGTATATATATATGTGTGTATATATATATATATATATATATATATATATATATATATATATATACGTAGTACATACATTTTTTTGTTTATTTTTTTTTCATTTGAAGGAATAAAATGTGAAAACTTTTACTTGACTGTGTTACTTCCTTGTTTCGCATGCAATTATTATTCCAGGAGCAAGATTGTAGTTTCATGTTGGAGGTTGAATGATGGGAACCTCCTTTTAAAACTATTAACCAACTAACAATATATTATTCACTCAAGGTTAGTAAACAATGAGTAATTCTATGCGACTTTTCGTTGTTAACCCCGACTCTTTTATTATTTTATTCCCACTATTGTACAATCACAAGGTCAAAACTCAAGTTTTAGTCTATTTTTGTTATATCCTGTGGGAGTTTTGTTACTAATTTTCTACGATAGTAACTGAATGTTTTTCTCGCGTTAAATGAACATAGGCGTTTATAGGAAATAATTTAGGGGGGGGGGGGGCGTTACCATTTCCGGGGTATGGAATACTAACAATTTAGAGCTTCGAATAGTTTTAGCCAACTAAAACGCTAATACACCTAAAATAAAATATTTTTTATGTACTAAGTAATCTTATTGAATTTATTTTTAAAGGTTTTATCACACATTTTTACCGACCAAATATAAATTTCGGGGGGGGGGCTTGAATCATTTCCGGGATATGGAATACTAACAATTTAGAACTAGGAATGGTTTTTGCCAACTAAAACGCTAAAACACCTAAAATAAAATATTTTTTATGAACTAAGTAATCTTATTTAATTTATTCTTAAAGGTTTTATGACATCTTATTACCTAGCATATCAAATTTTCAGGTGGGGCTACAGGCCCCCTTATATACGGCCACGTAAATGAATCCTAAAATAATTCAAAATCCATGATTGCTTTAAAATTTAATTGGCACTATTTAAGGTTGCACTACGTCAGAATTTTAGAAAAATCTCTTCAAATCTACATCGATTCCATCTACAAGGTACTTAAAATAACCCTCGTTAAATATATATTATTATTATTCACTTATATGCACGATTAGACCAAGCGAAATACAAATAACGCTGCTTTAACAAGTATTTCCTTTGGGCCCAAACTTTTTTCAAGTTTGATAAATTGTATATATATATATATATATATATATTATTTATTTTTTTATATTTACAGGCTGTATTTATGTATATAATTTTGATTTTTTGAGGAACTTTAGTACTTTGTCATGGATAAGAAATAAGCTATGTATTACTAATTTAAAAGTGTATATGCAAGAAAAGTACAGTTTATTTCAAGAAATGAATAACTGGATTTTATTTACTTCAAAAATATAATTTACATTACTTAGAATTGATTTCCTTGCGAGAGAAATTGCACATAGTTTTGGCATTTAAGAGGAGTGTCCGGGAAGATCCGAGATTTTAGGACTGAAAGCGTTCATGTTTCTGTTCCCCCTATAAGGAGTACATTCCTTTCCTAACCGATGCAAATAACGTTTAATGCCTGCCTGAGTGCTATGGGAAAGTCCTATAGTCTCCAGAACTATTAATTAATATTCCAGTTAGCCATAATTAGCCTTACATGTAGCGACGCTACGATTCAGTGCGCACATGCTGTCTAGGTATTCATTATGCTAAGAGATGGAAATGGCTGAGGGGGGGGGGGCTAGCGTCTTCTCCGTCTCGGATAATTCCAAGGTTTTCTTATATAGGAGCAAGTAATACTTTGTCTTTTTAGCGCGGTTCCTCCCTCTCTCCATAGGCAGGAAATTCGCTTATGAGGTTGACCTTATGATGCAATCCGGAAGTGCCGACTAGACATTTTCACGTTTCAGAACCCATAGATCAGGAAAATAACAGCGATTCAAATTTGTGCGTGTATATATATATATATATATATATATGCCTTTTCGCTCTCTCACAAGCTGAAAAATGGTCCCATTTTTATAACTCAACTTTCAAAGGTCAAGTTCGTTAACCAGCAGAATCTCCCGGAACATGGTTTTTGGAGAGAAATTCGTGTAAAATAAATCGTAACGATTTATTATGATTGCAGCCATTCTTATTACAGGCTCTCTGATGTTCGGAAACGAATGGACCCATTTTCAAGGTTATATCTGTAACCATTTTTGAGAAAAGTTGATAAAAATAGTTTTCCAACTCATTTTCGGTTTGGCTACTTAGAATCGTTAGATTCAATTGAAATATTTTCTACATCTTTGAAATTGATCCAAACTACGGTATTTAAACGAAGTCAAGGAATGGTTGGGATTCGGCGAGGAGAAAGAAACGTCAGACCTTCAGGCAGAAACCTAAATCGGACGTTTTGGCTGCACTTGTAGCCTTCTTCAGCACTAGAAAATGCCTGGAGGGGGGGGGGGGAGGAAGACCAAGAAGACATCTAGGTAACCATGGTTAAATGTTTGAAACATTGAGTGAAGAATGATTTTTTTCCTCCTTTCCGAATGCCAACCATCACTTGACTTCGTATCACTACAACGGCTAACTATTTCTATCTCAATTACGGTATTTAAATGTTGGCTACATTTGGAGTTTGGAAGAAGTATTCGACATATTTTATTATTGGCCCTTAAGTTGGGAGGTGGTTTACCCTAACGTAAGTAGGGAGGTGGTGTTTTTAAAATTAGCATCGGCTTTATTCTTTCACTTTTTTAAACCCATTTCCTACATTATATAACCAAATAATTAATTAAAATCCTCAAATATAGTATTTTTGTGTAGTTTTGGCGACACAAATAATAATAATAGTGAATATTATGCTTGCTTTGGCGAAGGCTGGTCCTCTGATCACCGTGCCTCTCATGTGTCTTGTTGACCTCTTGCTGTCCTTGCTTCTCGAGATTGCTGTCCTTGTCGAAGAACGTAGAGTTAGTTCATTGGATTTGGCAAGCCTTAATTCGCTGGGACAGAATGACTTTCTAATCTACAGCAGTCCTTCTTTGCCGACATCTTCCCGTTTATCTACGTGCTCTTTGCTGGTCAACAGTATCATTTTTTATGTAAATAATATCTTTGCAGATTATTACTTCTGAGCAGTTGTATTACAATGTTTGACTCTTTCTAGTCAAGTTTAGGTAGTATTTTGATTCGTTCTCTCGAATCATTGCCTGAAAAGGAAGGCCCCAATTGCACGGTTAAATTTCCTTTTCTTACCTAATAAAATATAATCGTCGTAAAAAAAGAGAAACAGAGAGCTACGCTTGTGTGCCTAAGCAATGGATGTATACACAACGGGTTGAAAAAGATAGATTAGATTCCTGAACTCTACTTTAAGTACTTTTGAAGGCAGGTAATTAATTGTTTTGACTTATGAAAGATGAAACTAGCGGTCTGGTAACAAACGGTAACTGGGAGTCGCTAGTTTATGGCAAGAGACGGATGGAAGAAGAAAAACGTGAACAAGGAGTATGGGTTTTTACCTTATTTGCAAAGTATAGTTGTATTTTGCGGCCGTTGTATACCACCACTTTTTAGCATTTAATTATAAGTAGGATTGTTGTCAAACCTTGAAGTATTTGTTTAAGTACTGTGGGCCAGACCTTAGGACATAAAGACGTCAGTCTCAATCCATTGTTGGGGTAGTACTAAAGCAGGCTACACGCGGTCAGGCAGGCTTGAACAGTCCGCCGGAAAGCCGGTCGCCTGAACAGTCCGCCGGAAAGCCGATCACCTGAACGTGTATATATTCCGGCCCCCTGAACAGTCTTAACTGACAGACCGACTGTCAGGCAGACTGTTCAGGTCTGTCAGGCCTGCCTACAGACACGGTACCTGCCCTCCTTGGGAGATCAGGTACCTCCCCGCTTCATACTCCTCTGGAAAGAAATCGTAGCGGGTGTTTTAACCACTAGGTGCTCATGGTAGGGTACTACGGTTGGTGTTGGTGACAAGGACCACGTTATGGTCGCCTCTCGCAGCGTGGTGGTCATAAGGTTGGATGCACTCCAGTAGAGTGACCAGAATTTGGAGGTATTCTGTAATATAGCGAGACTTAAACACTCCATAGCAGAGCGGGAGCTGTCGTAGTAGGTCCTCCTTCCCAAGGGCCGTCTTGCGATCTCCCATGGAGTTCGAAACCCCACGGGGGATCGCAGGGACGCCTTCATGTAGTGAGTGTTAGATAAATTGTGTGTTAAGGGGGGGGGGGTTCAGTGAAGACTTAACACGTTATGTACGTTTCCATTTTATGGCGCGCGCACACCTGTCAGGCCTGCTTAAGTGTAGTTACTACCCCAGCAGCCACTTGGCACTCCAACCAACACCAAGTGACGACAGTCTCCAACAGAAGGTATGGCAACAGTAAATTTGCTTGCGGACTTAACCCCTTAGTTTTGTTTTCCTGACCGACGCACAGTGTTTGGATTATGCTAACCAGGTGGAAAAAATTCATGTTCAGAATTCTAAAATTTGGTATTGGAATGATGTAAACAATACACCAAAACATTACATTATAGTATTTTTTTACGTCTGAAACAGTCCCCGTTGTGAGTAATAAGGTCCAAAGGTGTGAACAGGTATCAACATTGAATAAATCTGTTGAATTCAAGACATAATTTCTAACGCACAAGTCCAAGTCTTGTTAATTTTATATTAATTAATTGTTGGAGATGGATATTATTTATGCTTGTAAGTGCTGATTTTTCTCTATTAAATAATTCTGACTCATAATCAAACACCATTGAAAAAAGTTTTTAAGATGAACGGATGATTCTTTCCTTGTTTCATAACTTTAAAGGGATAGTAAGGACTTGTACCCATTTGTACACGGGCTAATTTTTTTTATATATTATAGCTGAACCCTTCCCATTTATAATAAGATGTGTTTCAGTCAGCAAACTCGAGTATAACATTTTTTTTTTTAATTTTAGAGTACTTTATTTCGAGGAGGTATTTTTTTGAAAAATGTTTGAAGCACCCAACGGAAGGTAAACACTCTTTCCTCTTTAAGTTCCTTTCGTCTAAATTTAACTTGGAAAACCTTACCAGCGACTCTACTCAAAAATCAAAATGAGGTTGGCTAGCTATGCCTCCAAAAGTTTTGATAAATGGATTGCTGCGGGAAAATCAAATTAGCGTTTTTTGGCAAATAACAAAAATTGGTTGAATGAAGATAAAAATTTCGAGGTTCAACGTACTGGGCCCATGGACAGCCCCTGCCGAATTTTTTTGCATAAACGCCCATGACTGCGTTAAAACATTGACGATGCATCGTATAAAACAAAAAAACGTACTGTTGAGGACGTCGTTTAATCATGCAGTCTTGCAGAGTTGGTGGCTGCTTCAGAAGTAGCAGCACGAGCGGAAAGGAAATGAAACATTGCGACGCCAATTGGAAAGATAAATGAATGCCCAATAACTCCTTCTTCTATATACTTTTGTTTTTAAGTTTTCCACTTATTCTCCTGGCAATCCTGTTTGATTCAATTTTTAATTAATAAAATTGTTTTATTTTAGAATTACGTGTCTGATTGGTCGATACACATGTAAAATGCACGAGAAATAATTTTGTCCAGCTAAAGTCGTGAATCGACACACTGTGCGACGATATTACCGCAAATTTTGGTTGCAACTACTATTTCTGGGCTGGGCGTTTGAACAAGACCATTTTCTTCCTTTCATGATGTATGGGGTTTTAATCAGATATTGTTTTTTGTATTCCTCTTTCTTTCTTTACTTCGCTCTGATTTGTCTTCAACGGGGCTTTTACCAAGTACCTTGCTATATGAAATTGACGTATTTTTCTGATACTCATCTAAAAATTTTAAATCAACCTGAGATTCAGCCTTTTCAAAGACTTCAACATTTTTTTGAATGTACAGTTCGAATTTTAAAGGATAAGTTTTGTTAACTTTTCTTGGGTTATGTTCAACCTTTGGTAATTAGATTTAAAAGCTGGAAACTGACAGCTGTTCCCCACAAAGGTTTCACGGAATTATAAGGCAATTCAAGAAACCCTAGCATTCCTACCAGAAGAGCGGGGATCCAATATCCTCATCGTAGGACTAAAACACCCATAGCCGTTCATGAATTCGCCCATGTTGTTTAACGTTGGCTTGAAATATGTATTGACTTTCTATTCATTCCAATGACTTTGTGGTTATCTGGTTGGAATTCTTTATTGCGCTTCACAGTTGGTGAAATCGAAAAATCTCCTACCATTGAAACCATAAGAAAAAGTGAAACCTGACCATATATGCCTGTTCGAACTTTTGAATAGGTTTTCATGGATTCGAGTGCCCCATAAGCTTATTGTCTGTGTTAGAGAAGAATTAACTTTTTGAGGGCGATAACCCCTACCCTGGATTCAAAATAATTTCCAATCCCGGGGTAGCGTGTTTGTTAATATCCTTGTTACATGTGCAAAACTGTGTCCTAAGCGAAGTCTTGCCAGAATAACTTATTCTCGTCTTTTTAGGTTTTCTTTCGACCTTGCTCTTGGTGCATTTTTAATTTGCCGCAATTTAGTCAATTCTCTATGCCATTTATTTAATGTTTTATTTTCCGCTAATTTGCATAAGTCAGTGGATGTAATGTCCTTCAGGTCAGGTAGAGGTTTCTGAATTGCAGTTTTTGCTAGCAAGTCTACTGTAGGGCTCTGAGAAATTCCTCATGTCCAGGTAACCAAAACATAGTTTGTTTTTCCTTTGTTTGTAGTCTGAATAAATGTGAAAAAATGTCAATAACGATAGGGTGTGTGCTGTATTTTTATAGACAATTAGTAAATTTATTTTGAAGGATCTCTGTATGATAAATTATGTGATGTAAAAGAAATTTTATTTTATTAGCATTAAAATTGAGAAAATGTATATAGGAAGTCAAAATTCAGAATAAGAAGAGTCTGAACTGTTCTTCATTAAGGTTTGTATCAAAGCAGATGTTAGATTGTGTAGTTCAAGTACTTCAGTTCTAAAGGTATGTAGGTTGCCAAGAAACTTGGAAAATTTATTGGTGTTTGGAAGCGCTATTTTTCACATTCTAAGCCAGAAGTTACTCTAGCCTCTACTTTGAAAACTACTAAACTCCTTCTTTATGAACTTGGCTTGGACTACTACACTCATGTTTACACCTGATTATTTAATGTCTTGTTAAGCAGTTCGTAACAGCTTTGAGTATACAGTAGAACATGGATAATTCGAACCCCTAGGGACCGATAAAAAAGTTCGAATTATCCAAAATTCTAATTACAAAAGGTTTTGAAAATTAAGGGGTAAAAAATCGAATTTCATATTTTCACATTTTTTAATTTAAAAAAATACATACATTTTATTTTAAAAATAACAAATATTTCATGAATTGATGATAAGGTACATAAGTAATAAATAATTCATCAAAAAAGTAAAAATAAAAGTCTATTGCTTTGAAAAAAGTCATTTTCATGGGCAAGATTTTTTTCTTTATTTTTCAGGTAAGTTGATAAAGTGTTAGGAGGAATTCCAAAGTCCTTGGCAATTTCAGATTTTTTCTTCATTCCTTTTTCAGCTTCTTTAATCGAAGCTATTTTCTCTGACAACGTTAAAGTTTTATAACTTCTAGGCTTCGACATCTTAAATCAACAACTCACTGAACTGCACTGTACACCAGAAATTCAAGGCACAAACAATACAACAGATTTAGGCTCTGACTGACCTATAACTGAATAAGAAATGAAGATGGGAGGGATGGTGGGAGGGAATTCTAGTATAAAACGACAGGATGTAACTATAACAACCCCTGGAAGGGAGGAAGCGCGACCCACCACTTAGCAGAACTCCTAGAGTCCAAGAACTAGACTATGAGACTGTCGCGCTTCTTGTCCCGGAACCCCTACATCCGTATCTTACTATCCTTCTTACCCGAGGGGAGAATATTTTCACAAGAATTAAGATCGACCACCTCCTATTGGAGATAAAGACTCGTAAAAAAATCGAATTAACCACGATTTTTTTACATTGTTTACGCC